>OZ026525.1:53055054-53562142 GCA_964019695.1 Loripinus fragilis | reverse complement strand
TCTCCATTCTTGTCTAAGCGGATAACTGTCCCATCCTGAAATATACTCTCTTCAGACCCATTAGGGAACACATACTTGATGGTCTGGTCGGTGAAAGTTATCTCTTTGGTCCCATCTGGGCACAACTTCTCAATCTGATGACTGAAGAAAAAAACATAGGTCAAAAAATTTTAGCGTAAAATTGTGAATATTTTTTACCCATGATTTTTAACATTTGTTTTGGGTGCTCAAAAGAACCGTCTCATTGAGACGGATCTTTGAGTACCCACAACATATGTTTCCGCTGAGAAATAAGAGCAATGCTTATTAGACACCCCCCACACAGTAAGGGTCAGTGAAAAAACTTAGTTTTGGCAAGTGATAGTTCAAACCAGCAGACCCTAGTTTTGAAAAAAAGATTTCAGTAGAATCTGTGAAAACAAGATTTCAGTAGAATCTGTGCAAATGATCTTAAAGCTTGCAATATGGAACATTTGTAAAGATCCAATACACACCTGAAAGCTCTATATATCAAAGCTTATATTGGAAAAATAGTCTTAGTTCTCATAGATGTCATTTTATCAAAATTTATTTTTTCAGATCCAAACTCCTTCATGCATATGTTCAATGTGTCTATATTGTATAGGCAACATATTAAATTGCTCCATCAAAAGCTGTGGTAGGAGTTGATCGGCCCATGAAGGCACCATCTATGCATATACAAAAGCCTTGTAAGGGGAAAATTGTCATGTTGTCAAAAACTATTTTTTCGGAACCAAACTCCTTCATGCATATGTTCAATATGTCTACATTGTAGCGGCAAAGTATCATATTGCTCCATCAAAAGCTGTGGTAGGAGTTGATCGGCAGCTCGTGCAATACACATCAAATTCAATCGCCAGATTGCAGAAGTAACACTGATGTTGTGATTGACAGGGAGCCACACCTGAGTTGCACGTTCAAAACAAGCCCCTTGTTTGCTCCACTGGCTGTTCATGTTCACACTGGCTGTTCTGCTTTTCCGTTTTACACTCCAACAAAACCGTTAATATGAATACATATTAAATACAAAACTGGTTTGCTTCCTAAATTATAAATAATTTCTATATTTTAGATATTTATAATAAAATGTAAATATAAGCAATGAATTCAATTTTTGGTCTGTTCATGGTATCATGAATACTTCGGGTCTCTTGCAAAGTTAACGTGAAGCCTGAAGCCTTCATGGAATCATGAATATTCGGGTCTCTTACAAAAATAACGTGAAGCCCAAAGCCCTTCAGGCTTCACATTAACTTTGCAAGAGACCCAAAGTATTCATGATTCCATGAACATTCCAAAAATCAAATTTATTTCTTAATAAACAATCTATAAAGTACTCAGGATCATGTGTATCTATCAGGTGTAATATGGTAAATGAGCAAGCGCATAAGATTTCCAACAATGTGGTATGTGCGACCAGCAAAGCCTCAGATCAGCCTGCGCATATGCGCAGTCTGATCAGAGCCTTTGCTAGTCACTTGAGTATTCTATGATTGTTAAGCTACTGACTGAACACAATTTGGTGTTTCTAAGCTTAAAAGGAGGCTGCAGAGGCTCGTCCCAGTCTACACATGCCAAAATGCCACATTGTTGGAAATCTCATGCACTGGCTCAAATCTCTTACTTGGGAAACTGAAGTATCTCCAGTCCATCTGGGTAGTTGATATGAGTAGTTTGAGCATCTGCGTAGTAATATATCTATAGGAAAAATACAAAACATTCATTTTATTATTTAGGATTGAAATTCATATTTTAAGCTTGCACTGGATAATGAAAAAATTTAGCTATTTTAATGTCTGTGAAGCCTGAAGGGCTTCTCGGAAACATTAAAATAGCTAATGTTTTTCATCATCCAGTGCGAGCTTGAAATATGAATTTCAATCCTTATATTTACATATTATATTATCAATCAATCTTACTGATTTATCTTCCACCCACCCCGTCAGTTATCCTTATAAAATGAAATATTTCATTTGTGACGGAGGTGTTGGGCCAGCCAGGCTTAATTCCTGAACATAATGTTGTGGCGATACCTGAATGACGTCACACAAATGTCGATAAACAAAGATCGTTATTGGCTGACGTAGACGTTACTCTGCCTTTAGGTGCGGTCTAGATCAAATGACATTTCAATGTTTTGCATTGAGAAATGCAAGCAGCCAGAATGTTGGTTTCATATAAGGCAACTACACTGAGAATGTAAATATATAGCTATATTTACATTTCCATTGTGATGCTTTATATGAACCTTTACATTTGAGATGTCCTTCATACCTTCATGAACAGATGGATTTAAGCCACACCCACATACATGCCATTTGAGCGAACTAACGTCAACACCATCCAATATTGTTGTTTCTTTACTGATGTTTGTGTGACGTTAAACACGTATCACCATGACCTTAAGAGTGAAAATTTGGAGTTTTGGCTATTCCGAAACCTCCTTTATGTCTGATTTAATTACAAATATCCGGTTAACCAGCCAAGCTAGGCGAAAATTAAATTGATACTCAAGTGATAATATAAAATGTAAATATAAGTAATAAATTCAATTTTTGGTCTGTTCATGGAATCATAAATACTTCCGGTCTCTTGACAAGTAAACATGCTTCATTTACTTTGCAAGAGACCTGCAGTGTTCAGGATTCCATGAACAGACAAAAAATCGAATTTATTTCTTAAATAAAAGTCAACTTGAGGATAAAAGCATAGTATATCACTCAATATGAATATATCACTCAATATCAACACACTTACCAGGGGATTTTCTGCCCTTCTCTAGGGGCCGAAATTCGGCCCCATTCCCAATCTAAATTAGCCACCTTTTTATCCAACACCATGTCTGTTTTCCCAATTTAAAAAAGTAAAAAGAAAAAAAAAATCAACATTTTTTTTTTTACTTTTTTAGAGAATAGTACTACATGTACTTATGAGAAACAATGACCCATATCAGAATGATACTTAAACACTTGTGCTTAAGTGGTATGCTTGGCATAATACAATCTAAAATAACTTGATTTCAACCTAGTTATGTTCTATGTAGTTAATTTCTCCCACTTTTGCTGTTAAGTTGATCATTTTTTCCCAATTTTGGCCAGGGGCCTTTTCCCAAAATTGCTGGAAAAGTCCTGCTTACTGATATTACACCCTTCCTTGAATGAAATACAGGGAAATATTGATTAAATATATTTTAAAAAAAGCTGTATTTCACAGCCGTGAAAATATAAAAAGTTGTATTTTACAGCGGTGAAAATATAAATTGTATTTAACTGGTGAAATTAGATGTCCTCTGCTTTCTCCATTGACTTCCTTGAGCCCACTACAGAATTTCGAGTGCCTGTATCTTTCTTATTAGTGGACAAAAACATAAAGTGTGGGTATTCTTTTTCTTAGTTAGATAGTTAAATTGATGGGATTTGCTAAAATTTTCATGTTTTCTACTCCTGCTCCTAAGGTTTCAGCTTTGGCTGACATTGCACATTTGCACTGTCATCATTAATATGATCTTATGTGTGAACATGTATGACATCATTTAGTCAAAAAAAATCTGTCACGCTTAAAATTGTATATAATAAAGAGAAAATTCTAATTTTCGTTATGTGTTGCCATTATTTCATCTCGTGAAGTTAGAAAATGTATATTTCATTCATGGATTCTCTACTCATGAAATTTGCATTTTTCGCTTCACCCTATGAAATAAATGGCATATTCATTCCAAAAAATTGAATATCCTCTATTTATTGCAGTAAAATTGAAATTTGGACGGGAAATGCAGCTGTCCACAGTTCACACCTTGTGTTTTTTGCAGCTTTATAGCTAAGGACATGACTCCACATTGGTACCAGGTCATGATTCATTTATCCTCTTTTTATTATCAAAAATGTATTTAGTATTCTGTGAGAAATGCTATGGGCCTCACAGGGCTTACCCTGGCTCAGAATTTGTTGTAGCCAACACTTTAGCCTAATTGTAAAAGTTGGAGTCAAATGAAATTTTCTTTAGCCAAGGTTTAAGCTAGAAAGTAGTATCAACAAGTTGTTCTGTATCTAACTCTTTGCCCACTAGCGGTAAGTTTTGTCGTCTGCTGATAACCTCTTCAAACAGTTTGGACCCAGATCAGGCCCGACAAAATGTCGGGCCTGATCTGGATCCAAACTGTTTGACACCCTGAAGAGTTAAATAAGGCACAATAATAAAGTGTGAAGGAATAATAAAAGCGATATTGGAACATCCAAAAGCTGATCAAAATACACTTTTCACAAATATGTAATTTTTCAACCACCTAGAGTGTACTTTTAGCCAATGACTTTTTATTGTAGCCACTCTTCATTTAAAGTAGCCAATGGCTAATGGCAGGGTGAGCCCTGCCTCATTGCTAGAAAACCTGACTGTTGCAGGCAAACAACGAAGAGAAGAGCAGCCTGCACATCTGCACAGTCTAATCTGTGCTTTAGTTATACCCTTTCTGGAAAGTATAATGGCTCCACTTGCTTCTCACAAAATTTCAATACTCTGGCTAGTCTCTGTTGTTTTCTCGCATTGAGGCCTATATCGCCAGTCGGGAATCAAAACCTCAAAACTCTGATTTTTATCAAAACGACTTTTTATCAACACTGGAATACCAAACGCATGGCGCATGTTCTGTCAAATTCTCGTAGCTATAGACCAATTAGAACCCCTTTAAAAAGCATCATGATTCATGCTTCAAAATATCGTATCTATGAAAAATTCCATTATTTGGTGCTCATTTTACCGAGATACGAGGCTTTGCCATGAAAACATGCTCAAAATGTCGTAACTGCATGGTTTTTCACGTAAAAATGGTCAAAATGACGTAACTCAAGTGAAACTCTTCACAATGACCGTGATATCTTTATTGAAAGTTAAAAACACCAATAACAGTGAATTTGGATGTTACTAAATATAATCCTGTCTGACTTTCAGCAATATAGGGCACACCCAGCAAAGTTATTCAGTTTTATGTCTCTCCTGAAAAATGTCAAAATCAAAGATACGAGTTTTTGACTCCCAACCGACGATATAATCATGTAGTAGATCTTAAACTTACAACTCTCTGATCTGCCATAATCTGTTTAATGTCACCATTAAAGAAAGACACAACAATAGACTGGCCATCTGATGATATCTCCTTCCTAGTACCATTAGAAAACAAGATCTCTCTCGCACCATTGCTGTATACTCTCTCCACCTACAAGAACAGGATTGTTTGCCTATAAGACCGGGACACAACCTACTAAACTCTTTGCCTGCTAGCAGCAACTTTTGTCTTGTAGCCTGCTGATAACCTTTAGCAAACAGTTTGGACCCAAATCAGGACCGACTGAATGTCGGTCCTGATCTGGATCCAAACCGTTTGTCACTCTAATAGTGTTTCTGAAAGAATTATTTGAAAAAGTTAATTTTGAAAAAATTCAGCAGACAATAACAAAAGAATAGAAAATTACCTAGCATGCAAAGAATTTAATAAAGTAGAAAATTTAAATCTATCTAATTCTTACAAGAAAGATCTATATTTTTTATTGTTGTGAAAGAGAAACATCTTGTAGATGGACTAAACAAGACTGATTAACACATTTTTGTGGTATTTTTACAGGGAAAACTCTCTTTTAGCCAAAAAACAACATCATACAAACACCAAATAAAAATATCAAATTGCATGAAACCACAATTTTTTTTATTTTACTTTATCACATGGCCCCATGTCTGGCAGTGATATAGAGCCATGTATTAAAATCGATTAACCACTAGTGGTTGACATATGGGCCTCGTCACGACAAAACATGTCTTTGGGGGTTTGCGAGCATCAAAGGCGCAGACCAGCCTGCACATCTGCTCAGACTGATCAGCGCCTTTTTTATTCGCTTATTGGAAAGAATCATATCTAACTTTCTTCAACCAAAATTTCAATATTCTAGCTAGTCTCTGTAGCTGAGGAGACTGGTTTGAGTCTCGCTTTGTCCGAAACCCCGAAGACAGGTTTTGTCACGACAAGGCTCATATTTAGTAAAGCTGGGTAATGATGGTCAGAACAACATCACAACATCTTTCCTGAGGTTTTTAACGATTGCGAAAATCTAAAGATTTACCAAAGGCTTGCTTTGAAAATGTAAATATTTACTGATGAAAGTATGCATAAACTAAGCTCTGGTTAACTGCTAAGGAGCCTAGTTCTGGTTGACCACTGAGCCTAGTTCTGGATAACAGCTGAAGAGCACGTCGTAGACAGGGTTCATACAGGCAAGTTTAAGAAATTCAAGGAATTTTCAAGGACTTCTAAAAGACTTTCCTATAGTTTTCAAGGACAACAAGTTTATGAGAAAAAAAAGAGATTTAAATGTCTTCTTCAGCAATGCTAGACTGAGATAATGGAGAAATTAGTATTAGAAAATTAGTATAAAATTGTTGTGCCTTTATTTGGTGCAGCATATGCTCCACCAAAAAAAAGGCACAGCAACTTTATAATAATTTAGGTCTATATCAACAGTGCTAAGTCCTACTGAAAAGAGTAGAATTCAAGGACTTTTCAAGGCTTTTGAGCGATTTTCCAGTACTTTTCAAGGCAGATTTAATTTTCAAGGACTTTTCAAGAAAGCCCTCTAAATTCATGTACTGTACTTTTCAAGCCTGTGCGAACTCTGCTAGAAGAGTGTGATTGGTTAGCTAAATATCCTGAAATGACTGAATATTTGTTGAAACCAACAGTTCTTTATTACTTTCCATTCTGAATATGACTGTGACAAACAATAAAGACCCTGATGAAAGGGGCATTTCATTAGGGTCTGCACTGTTTGCTAAGATAAAAACTATCTTCAGGAACAGATATAACTACTTCATTTTATAATTTTTTTGACAGGTAACCCCTAAAAATACTAAATGAAGTATTCCATACTTTTTGTATCAATATATATATGGTATAATCCATTAGAAGGAAAAAGGGTTAAACTCCTTATCACAAGAACATATTAAAGATTAAAAACATTTAATTGACGCGTAGCACAGGGGGTAACATGTCTGACTGCAGATAGGTGTTTGACTGCGGATCCAGGGGTCGCCATTTCCATCCTGGTCCGGTCCCATACTTTCGTGCAGATTGATCATGAAATAATTTCTATGGCCATTCTCCTCCCTTCCACTGATTCAAGAAGGGCTGTTGTCAGAGACAAGCGAAAGTATGTGCACAAAGTACTGGTTAACCGCTAAGTAAAGGCTGCCCAGCAAAAAAGTGTGTTTAGGTGAACTGATCATCCCGACATGACCATAGCTGTTGTCTGGGACTGTAAGCATCAAAACAAACCAAAAGAAACTAGCTGTCTACCTTGCCATCAGAATGTTGGGTTTCTTCAAAGTCATTATCTCCCTTGTCTATAATGGATTTATCTACACCCAATCTGGAAGCCGTGGCCAGCTTTCTAGGGATGTTCGCAGGTGCCTGAATAGAGGTCTCCCCATCTGTCTCTGAGTAAATACTCACACTGCAATAATATTTCCATTGGTGAACGTTCAAAATTTCCAAAATCCTGAACTTTAGAAATTCAAATTTTTAGACTTGCAGGATGCCAACATAATTAATAATTTCATGTTCAAATGTTTAAATGTGTTTAGATAATCTGAAAATTAATCAGAGAAGCTATCATAATTTCCCTAATTCAGCATTTTGAGGCTGACTTTCTATGGAAAGTCAGCCTCAAAATCCTGAATTCAGGATTAATCCTGAAAACTTTCACCCATGTAATTCAAACATACACATCTACATTAAAGGAAAGACACTATTACAATGAAAAGCTCAGGCCCCAAGGTTATAAAACTTTTCATGCTAAACTCAACTGAGCATGAAATTTCAACACTTAATAAAAACTAAAATGATGAAAAATAAAGATTTTTCTTGTTTCAGAACTCTCAAATGGATTATTTATAGCCATTCAGTGCTTGCTACTTTTTTAAGGTAGTGCTTTGGGTAATGCATAACTGCGTATTGACACAAACCCAACTTTTCAGTCTTGATGTGCCTCAGCAGACAGGTCAATTCTTTGGGTATTACGCCTGCACAGACAATGATGAAAACCAATTTTAAGTTGTTGAGCAATTATATAGAGTGAGTCCAGATCAACTATGCATATGCTTTCCAGGTTGATACAGTTTTACTTTTTTCCTACAATTTCTCATAAAATAGGTTTTCGTATTTCATTCAAATTGTTTCCAGGAGCTGATGATTTGAATGAAATTCGACTTTCCTCCCATATTTGGTAATGTGTTAGGGTATTACAAAATCAATGCTTGATAAAAACGCATTTAAAGTCTCGCACGTCCCAAATCATGAGTATTATAATGAATGATTGTAACTGTTGTCCTTTCATCTGAATTTTTTGAAAATATTTTTGAAGTGCAACTGTAGTTAATTCTACCTTGATGGCTGGTTCAATTTTATGCATGTACTACAATTATTCATTTATGCTTAATGTACACCTATTCTGGGTCTGAGTAATCTCCCCGAATGGGAGTGTATTCTTCTTTAAGATTAGCCCCTATCAAATAGAAATAACTTTAAAGGTCATTAAGTTAAGAAAGGGCCAAAATCCAACTTTACATGTGTCAATAAGTCAGTCTTTTAAATTAATAAAATCACCAAATTTTGATGCTGCAAATATCAAGTATTTGACTGTAGAAATGTTCAGCGTAAAACTGTTAATATTTTCTTACTCATCATTTTTAACAAAAGTTGTGGGTGCTCAAAAGTACCGTCTCATTGAGACAGTTCTTTTGAGTACCCAAAACATATGTTTTGGTTGAGAAATAAGAAAAACATTTTTTTGTCATGCACTCTTAACTAAAGCCCTATGACTTACTCTTGAGGTGCTGCTGTTGTAATTAACTCCCTCCGAGGAAGGTCTTCTGTGAGAGAATTCCTTAGAATATTCTTATCCGGCTGGCTTGCTGGCTTCAAACTGTCCTGAGATCTGGGTCCTTGCTTTGCAGGTGGCTTCTTCTGATTCAACGAGTGTGCATGACCTTGATGACCTTGATTGTGCAGCTTGGAATTATGGGATGCCACTGTCTTTGACTGGTTCACTTTTGTGTTGCCTATGTGAGATTTTGCAGACTGGTTTGAATTATTTACAGTTTTGGAATGAGATACAGCCACATTAGCACTAGCTGGTCCCTTGGACTGTGGTGGAAAGGATGACCTTACATTGACCTTTGGTTGACCTTGAGAGGGCTTCAAGCTCACATTTGATTTTATACTGGAAGCCGTTGACAAGTCTGAAAGATACATTAATATTATTTAAAGAAAATCAATTAATACTATTTCAAGAAAATCATACTTAAGTTTACAAATGTCAGTATAAGAATTTAACCTTTTTTGCACTCAAAATGCCAAAAACCTCTAATATTTCTGTGTTAATACTTTTCCTGCTGTACCAGATATATTCCCTTTACAAACAGTGTAGATCCAGATCAGCTGGCTTCTGATGAAGCCATCTGATCAGGATCTGTACTGTTTTCCATGCAGCTTCGTAATCTACTATTTTAATTGAAATCACACAACTGAAATGGCTGGAAAACAGAAGTCAATGTACCATAATAACTTTAATCAGTTATCTCTCATATTAACTGCATTGTTGCACGTTGCGTGATAAATGTTGTCCATCTCACGGCATGTACCTTTATCAGGTCATGATGATGCTGCACTTTTTGAATGACATCGCTTATGACGCTGAATCAACACAAACATCGAAAATTACGTCATAATTGCTAGTTTGTAGAGCGAAACAATGGATTAACTGATAAAAAGAATACCAGGTTCGCGTCTTTTGATATCAAGTTTTTCAGGCTCAGTTTTGACAACGCATGTGACAAGCGTTCTCGAAGTCTTGCCTTGTAAACTTGATATCAAAAGACACTCACCTAGTTTTCTCTATATTTTAATTGAAAACACATAACTGAACTGGCTGGAAAACAGAAGTAAATGTACCATACCGGTAATAATTTATTCAGCAGTACAAAGAGCCAAGACATATTAAGACAAAGTAAGCAAACAGCTTTGTACAATTCTGTTGCTGACAAAAAATATAAACCACACTATCTAAGCTAAAAGATAGGTGAAAATTACAGCACATTTAAGAAATGTAAGCATTTAGGAATACATTTGAGTACCGATCCAGATGATCAGTATTTAATCAGTACTCAAATCTAAAAATGATTGAATTCTATAGTCCCTTTGGCATACAGCATGTTTTTCTATATAGAATTAACACCAACAAAAATGAAAATACCTAACACATCCACTCTATGAAGTACGCAATACGCGTAAATACGGGCAAAGCCACATATACCTTTACCAGTCTGTGAGTGAATGTCGTATTTTCTGGTCATACTCACGCTTTAATAGTACAGTAAAATCTGTGTAAAACTGCCCCTCTCAAAAAGACCAAAAATGGTTTTCAAGACCGATTATTGCTTAACGCAGGCCAAAAGTATAAAGGAAGCATTCTGCGATACTTTCGACCTTTATTAAGCTACCAGTTGTCATTAAGACCTTTGTTTGTTTTGTCTATTTTTGAGTGGCCATTTTACACAGGTTTTACTGTATGGATTTTATAGAAAATTCCATTGGTCTAAAAAGGGCTAAAGAAGGAAAATTACAACTGTCTTAACATTTATTGAGATCCATTAATCTGATTGGTCGAGAATGGTCATTTAATTGATCTTATTGACCTATATTTCATTTTTCAATGAACTTCGGTTCGTATTCATGAGGGGCAGAGACAATCATGGCAGAACTTCTTTGGTGATATTTTGCAGTGCTTCTATGAAGAGAAATGGACAGTAGGCAACTACTTACATTTTCCTTTACACTTACACAGATATTTACAGGTGGAAAAGCAAAGATTAACTTACATACAACGCTTGAATTTGCAGTAGTAGTGCCGGTCAGCTGTCTAATGCAATCTCGCCTGGATCTTGCTTTTTTGAATGTCGTGACGTCTACATATGCGTCATAGTGCATGTTATAGTTTAAATGTGTAAAATGTTATTAACTGGAAAGTTAACGTAATTTTAAGAAAAACATAATTAAAAAATACTTAGGAGAAAGAAAAATTAAAGAAGTTGTAACTATAAAAATTGAAAGTTATTTTTCAGCATTTCACTGAGGTATGAAGTGTTGTTTAAATTACATCTAATTTTATCATGAAACCTTCAATTTTCATGCAAATTAGATGTAATTTTCCCGACATTTCATGCCTCAGTGAAATGCAGAAAAATAACTTTCAATTCTTATAAAGTGAAAGTAATACTTTATGACGTGGAGAATTTACCATTGAAGTGATCTTGACCAAAGTTAGCTGCCAGTCTACTATTGGCCAGATGGTTTGCCATCATTTCTTCCTCTGCTGTAGGTGTACTGCTTCTAACTGGAACTTGTGCTGATGATTTAGCCTGCAGATAAGAATATAAGAATGTATTACCCAAACATCTATATATACGGAGTAATTGTCTTTTTTTTTGCTATGTCATGAGTCACTGACTTATTGATCGGTCAATATTATTGACTATTGACCGGCACTATACCATGGCCTGGTTTCCCAATTCGCTGTAAAAAAACACACAGGCACTTATCTACATGCGCGACAATGATGCGAGTACAGTTCGTTTATGAAAGGAAACTTTGTGAAACAAAGGTGAAAATGAGCCATGCTTTGGCAAAATTAAACTCCAATAACTTCGCTGTTTATGGTCAGAAACATAAAGTGTGGCTACTCGTTTTCTTAGTTAGAATGAGCGCAACATTTTGAGACCAAAACTGAGCAGATTTGGTAAAATTTACTGCTTTGCAACGAAACCGCATCATCTACAGCAACTCCATTCAAGAAATGCTGCTAAGTATTTCATTAAAAGGGTTGGGTAACAAAAAAGTTATTTCATGCTTTGGCCTTGAGCAATAGCGCATCAGGTCGTCCTTGGCACCTCGGGATAATAGTTTTGATTATACTACAAAAAGTCATGAAAAAATAATTGTATATTATCATAAGTGTGAGGGAGGGATAGGGAAATCAACGCTTGGCATCACATAGCTAATTACTGAGTGATGACAAGTGCTGATCCAGCGGGACAGATTTTTCTATCCCATCATCAAACAAATAATGGAGTCTTTTGTCTTCTCACCATTGAATTCAGCATTTTTATTTTAAAATTAGCTCCCAGAAGTTCCTGAAGCTGTTGTGCCATGACATTATAGGGATCAAACATGAATTTATATGCATTAGCTTCTGTTGGATCCCAAGAGTGGTGTTGAAACCCCCAGCCTGAAAGCCATGTTTTAAGGACCCAAGGGATCTAGCAGATGTTAGGGTATCAGAAAACCATGTTTGATGGCTACTATTATAAAACATTAAGTCATTTCATCATTTAAACCTTTGGAAAATTCAATTTTTGTATTACCTATAATGGCGCACAAAAGCATGAAGGATTTGTAGGTTTTAAAAATGCCTATTCTAGAGCAAATACATGTACTTATGTCATTCTGACGTCACTAAATTATGTACATTTCTATGCACGTCATAGTTGATGACATTATTGTGACGGCCCCAGAATGTGTATATGTAAAGTCAAAAAGCTGAGCATCAACAGGGCATAAATTGCCTTGTTAATACATGGGTTTGTGTCGATTTAAACATGACTGTAAACAGCATGCGACACAGCTTTTTATGCAATAATAAATGTTGACGTCACATTAGCAGTACAATGACATCAGAGTTACACAATATGCAATAAAAGGACTCTCATCCGTAGTATGTATGTATCTGTATTTAATTTAATACTAGAACCTGCAGTCAATGGGGTGCCATTGCAAATCCCCACACTAAAGTTTTTGACCCTCCCAGCACCCCCAAGTCCCACCCCTGAGGCATGACCCTAGCAACAGAATGAAAATTCTGTTCAAGATGTTTTCTATCTTTTATTTGTGATAACATGCACAAAGTTTGGTATAAAAATCTTTGAAATTGACATGTTAACCAAAATTTAATGATATTTGACCTTTTGATCTCACCGAAATGTCACCAGTTTGACCCTAGGATTAAAATTTTACTTGCATTCTGTTCTGCTTGTCATCCCCGTCGATTTGATATGCCACATGACCATGTTTGAAAAAGTTTTTTTTTGACCCCCTGGGCACCCCCAGCGCCACACCTATGAAAATCCCGTCTGATATGTTTTGTATCTTTCATTTGTGAGAACACACACAAAGTTTGGTATAAAAATCTTTGAAATTTGCCGGAGGAGATAGCATAGCAGACAGACCGATGGACAGACGAAGGCGATTACAATATCCCCTTCGCTTTTTTAAAAAAGCGTGGGGATAAAAACAACTTTAGCTATAGGGTGAGATAAACAAACTTTTTGAGTGTGAAATTGCAAATATTTTCTTACCCATTAATTTTAACATGTGTTTTGGGTGCTCAAAAGAATCATCTCATTCAGACGGTTCTTTTGAGCACCCACAACATATGAGATGGTTCTTTTGAGCACCAACAACATATGTTTTGGTTGAGAAATAAGAAAACTAATTTTTAATTATGCACTCTTATCTAGGGGCCTAATTACGCACTCTTATCTAGGAGCCTGTTTACCTTCAGGGTTTCCACAAAAATTCAAAAACACAATTCCATGATTTTTCCATGATTTTCGTGCTATAGTGCATCAGGTCGTCCTCGGTACCTAGAGGTAATAGTTTGACTATACTACAAACAGGCTTGAAATAACTGTTTTATTACCCAACCAATTTGATAAAATACTCAGCTGCGTTTCTGGCATAGTGTTGCTGTAGACGATGCAGTTTTGTTGCAAAACAGAAAATTTCAGCAAATCTGCTCAATTTTGATCTTAAAATGTTCCGCTCGTTCTAACTAAGAAAACGAGTACCCACACTTTATGTTTCTGATCATAAACAACGGAGTTATTGGAGTTTAAAGTTGCCAAACCATGCCTTATTTTCACCAATGTTGCAATAACGTCTCCTTTCATAACCGAAACCGTACGTGCATCGTTGTCGCGCATGTCGATAAATGCCTGTGTGTTTATAACAGGAAAGCAGGTAACCAGGCCATGGTATAGTCTTTTTTATTGACCGGTGGAATAGTTCAGTGACTCATGACATAGCTAAAAAATAGAAATTACTCTGTATATAGAGGGTTGAGTAATAAATACGGAATGCAGCAACAACAGCATGCTTCAGTAGACCATGCATACATTTTGAATTAATTAAAACTTGAAACCACCATTAGCCAGAAAACTAGCTATCGGACCAGTGTTCGACAGCTAGTTTTCTGGCTACTGGTGGTTTCATCAAATTATTTCACAAAATTCTATGATTTTTCCGTGATTATTCAGTTTTTTTCAAATTCCATGATTTTTCCATGCATGAAACTTTTTTATTGATTTTCCAGGTTTTCCATGATTTCTAGAGCAAGTATGGCGATTCCTAGAGCCAGAATAAGAGGGAGACCTAAAAAGACCTGGTCTGAGTGTGTTAAGACTGACATGAAAATATGCAGCCTTGGCAGCATCGACCCACTGAACAGAGGCGTGGGGATTGGGTGTTAGACACTCTAGCCACCTGCTGCCTACCCCACCCAGTACCTTGGACTCGAGCAGCAGTAGAAAAATAAACTCAGGATCAAGTCAAGTCAAGTCTAGAGCTTGTGGGAACCCTGTACCTTATTCTGGTCTTTCTGTAGCCATTCCAGTCATTTCTTCTCCATGATTTTAATCTCCTCCTTCACACTCTTATCTAGGGGCCTCAATACACACTCTTATCTAGGGGCCTCAATACACACTCTAATCTAGGGGACTAATTACCCACTCTTATCCTAGGGGCTTGTTTACCTTATTCTGGTCTTTCTGTAGCCATTCCAGTAGTTTCATCTCCATGATTTTAATCTCCTCCTTCAACTCCTCCTACACACTCTTATCTAGGAACCTAATTACACACTCTTATCTAGATGCCTTACTACACTCTTATCTAGGGGCCTGTTTACCTTATTCTGGTCTTTCTGTAGCCATTCAAGTCGTTTCTTCTCCATGATTTTAATCTCCTCCTTCAGCTCCTCATTTTCTTGTTCCAACTGCTCTACTTTACTTCTCAAGCGTGAGTTGTTCGCCGACCAGCGGGATTCCTTACGCTTCATTTCTTCTTGTAACTCTATTAACTGTTAAGAAATAAGTGACTGCATAAAAAAATGATTTTACTGTATGTTTTTGTTTTGTTTGATTTGATTCTTTACGTCCCAGTCAACAATTTTTCAGTTATGTCGGGACAGGTCTTCCTGGGCTGAACCAGTACTATGCAAGGACTAATGTGTCTTGCTCAAGGACACAACATAGTGACTCTGCCATCTGTGAGACTTGAACTAGCAACCCTTCAATCCCCAGTCTAATGTTTTACCAGCTGAGAGGTCATGTGGTGAATGAAAAAAGTCAATAAGCAATGCTTACTAGATACCCCCCGCACAGTAAGAGTCAGTGAAAAAACTTGGCAAGTTATAGTTCGAACAAGAAGACCTTAGTTTTGATAAGAAGATTTCAGTAGAATCTTTGCAAACAAAAATTATAAACTTCTTCATGCATATGTTCAATGTGTCTACATTGTATCTGCAAAGTATCAAATTGCTCCATCAAAAGCTGTAGTAGGAGTTGATAGGCCCATAAAGGCACTATCCATGCATATACAAAAGCCATATAAGGGAATAATTGTCTAAGTTCAACAAAACTTATAAACTCCTTCATGCATATGTTCATTGTGTCTACATTGTATTGACAAAGTATCAAATTGTTCCATCAAAAGCTGTGGTAGGAGTTGATCGGCCCATGAAGGCACTATCAATGCATATACAAAAGCCTAATATGGGAAAAATTGTCTAAGTTCTCACAGCTGTCATTTCGTCAAAAATTATTTTTTGTGAACCAAACTCCTTCATGCATATGTTCAATGTGTTTAAATTGTATAGGCAAAGTCTCAAATTGTTCCATCAAAAGCTGTGGTAGGAGTTGATCGGCCCATGAAGGCACCATCTATGCATATACAAAAGCCTTATTAGGGAAAAATTGTCTAAGTTCTCACAGCTGTCATTTTGTCAAAAAATATTTTTTCTAAATCAAACTCCTTCATGCATATGTTAAATGTGTCTACATTGTATAGGCAAAGTATCAAATTGCTCCATAAAAAGCTGTGGTAGGAGTTGATCGGTCCATAAAGGCACCGTCTATGCATATACAAACACCTTATATGGGAAAAATTGTCTAAGTTCTCACAGCTGTCATTTTGTCAAAAATTATTTTTTCCGAACTAAATTCCTTCATGCATATGTTCAATGTGTCTACATTGTACAGGAAAAGTATCAAATTGTTCCATCAAAAGCTGTGGTAGGAGTTAATTGGCCCGTGTATGGCCTATAATAGCATAAGCATAAAGCACTATATTAAAAGCCATTTAGAACTACAAAGGGAAATAACTCTAATAGAATTGGCCCCTAGCCCTTACTTGTTTGTCTAAAGTATTTGTCTTGCATATATGAACATGTTTGCAAGGTTTGATGAAAATCAGTGTATGGCCTATAATAGCATAAGCATAAAGCACTATATTAAAAGCCATTTAGAACTACAAAGAGAAATAACTCTAATAGAATTGGCCCCTAGCCCTTACTTTTTTGTCTAAAGTATTTGTCTTGCATATATGAACATGTTTGCAAGGTTTGATGAAAATCCAGCAATGACTCTTCGAGTTATTAAGGAAACAAAGCGTTACGGACGGACGGACGCACGGACGGACGGACAACGTGAAAACAGTATACCCCCTACAAACAAAGTTTGCGGGGGGTATAAAAACCTGATTTTGGTGTATGCAAATAACAAAGTGAATAATTGAAGGCTCAGACAACCCTGCACATCTATGCAGTCTCTCCAGATCCTTCGCTGCTCACACTATCAAAGTATTGATATAGATAAAGGATCTGGCTTTAATTTAAGTCCCTGGTCCCACTAGATAGCTATGCTTTCATTTTTAACCCTTTGTATAATGGAAACCCCCAAATGGGTACTCAGGCAAACAGTGAAGACCCAGACAAAATGCAGCATTCCATCAGGGTCTGCACTGTTTGCTATGATTAAATCAACCTTCAGGGACAGAAATACATCATAATTTATAAACTTCTACCCTGTTACCCCTTAAAGTACAAAATGGGCAATCCCATACTACAGTGGAGGATCTAGAGGGGGTTCAGGGGGTTTGCTTGAGCCCCCCTCCCCGTCCCCAGTCTTTAAATATCCTATGAAAAACAAATAATTTGGTCTCAGCGAGACCAAATTATTTCATTTTCTTGGGATATTTAGGAAAAATGAGATAAAATCAGCAAAGCAAACCCCCCACAACTTTACATATATGAATCCCCTTTCCAGAAATATGAATGGGAAAATCCCAACAGAATACAAAGGGTTTCAGGATGACTTTATGCATATGCAATAACCACCAAATTTCATGAGTTGGCCAATTTCAAGTCTGATAAGTGAATGAAATGTCTCTTAGCTCTCTTGTATGTGATGTTTTATTGTGTTTTTGTCACATTCCCATGTGGTGTCCTGGGTCAGGTGTGGTGCTTGATTGAATCGATTCTTGATCTTTGCCTTCTTAATTATTTTAAAATCTTAAAAACGAACCTGTGTCTTGAGCATCTCAATCTCCTCTCTCTCTTTCTTGTCAGGGCATGCCCTGGAGGCCTTCTGGTATTTATCAAACATTTTCCTCTCGTGCCTGAAATAGTATCAAACATACCAATCAAAGCAGCCGGCTTAGACAAATTGAGTACTCTAGTCTACACACCGGGTAGGCGGCAATCAAAACACCAACCAATACTATAAATGAACATAGATAAAAAATTGTTAGAAATAGAGTTTTTGATTGCCATTTGTCGCCACACTGGCAACAAATGGCAATCAAAATCACTGTTTCTATCAATTTTTGATCTGCGTTTGTTGATTGTTGATAGCATACTCGATTGCTGCTTACCCCGTGTGGTCTAGCTAACCTCACCATGCTAAACCCGGATACAGTAAAAACTGTCTTAAACGGCCACTTAAAAATAGACAAAACAAGACAAATTCGACGAATTTATATCCCCCGAAGAAGGGTTATTTGAGAGAAACATGTAAATCACAAAACATAAATCCCATTTATCTAACCCTTAGTTCACCTTCAGTATCATTCAGATCATAACAAACACCTGTCAAGTATGCTTTAGTGCTTAGTTTAAAAAAAAATATACTTACATCTGCACAATTTCAATATCTGACCTTTAAACCCATCCCCAGAGGTCAAGGGTGTGTGTAAATTCAAAGTGTTACCTTGCATGTAGGTCTACACTTCTTCCACTTTCATTTGATATGCAACATGACCACTTTTAGAAAAGAAAAAAAATGACCTTTTGACCCCACCCCAGGGGTCGTTGGTGTGTGTAAATGACAGCATATTTGCTTTCATGGTGCTCTGTGCTCAATTCTCTTTAATTTGATATGCAACATGACTACTTTCAGAAAAAGATATAGTTTGACCTTTTGACCCCACCCCCTGGGTCGTTGGTGTGTGTCTGTGGGCAAAATATTTGCTACCATGTTGCTGCAAGCGTCGTCAGCTTTAATTTGATATGCAACATGACTACTTTCAGAAAAAAATAGTTTGACCTTTTGACCCCACCCCTGGGTCGTGGATGTGTCTGTGGGCAAAATATTTGCTACCATGTTGCTGCCAGCGTCGTCAGCTTTAATTTGATATGCAACATGACCATATTCTGAAAAAGTTTAATTTTGACCTCGGCCCCACCCCCTAAGTCCATCCAACAGGCTCGGACCCAGGCCTTCAAACTGAAATCCCGTTTGATATGTTTCATATCTATTGCTGCTCTGCCTGTATGCAAAATTTCAGCAAAAAATATTAACAATTGCCTTAGTTATTGCGAAATTTAAATATTTGACCTTTGACCCCTTATGTGGGGTCAAAGGGGGTGGGGTAAAACTTTGACACTGCCATGCTTATCTACAGGCACTTAGCAATCATGGTCTAATATAAAGAAGTTGTTAAATATAATAGCTTTGCTGAAATGTGAAGATCATCACACAAAAAAGCTAATAAAGGTTTTGCCTTATAATTGCCTATACTAAAACAAGGGCAATAACTCAAGTGTTAAGGAGTCGATTTTGACCAAACTTATAGGATATCCAGAGTCCATGGAACTTATCATTTGTACCAAGAATGAATCAAATCTGACCAATAGGTACTGAGATATGGTTCCGGACGGACAGATGGACGGAATGGAGGGACGGACGGAAGGAAGGACGGACGCACAGATGACGCCAAAACTATATCCCTCCGACTTCGTCGGGGGATAACAAATGTCTTAACGGAAAATAGTAGCTTAATGAAGGTCGAAAGTATTGCAGAATAGATATTGATGTATTACAGTGTGCACACATCCATTTGACAGGTCATATTCTGTTGCCTAGCAACTAGTACTAAATGCCTACCAACATACATAAATTAGGTTATTGAATAGATGACATATAACTGCAATGAAATATCATCTATTATTATATAACTAAGTAAAAAGACCGATTTTCATTGGCTTGGAGCGCTCACGTGGCCAGTCTACATATTGTCATATTCACTGGCTGGCACGCGCTTGCCGGTGAATATTAGTTACTAAAATTAGACTCCTTGTGTTTTTTTCCCGTTTCGGTTCTGCTTTTCTAAAGCGTCGCTAATAATCCTATCGTAGTTGCCGAGCACGCAACAAATCATGCACTGGAGCTGATCTATTTCTATTTTATCGCACAATAAACGACAAAAACAAAATTGAAGTCTTCAGCGTCTTCCATGTTTCCGCCTTTGCACTGAAGAACTCCCGCCAATACTTAGACCACGTCGCATACGTTTACATGTATTTGTAACTTCTTCATGCGTTTAAACGATGTTACACCGTCTAACGCCACGAATGACCTCATTTTCCCAGTAACAAATGACGTCAGCTATCACACGTTTTCCCTGCGCTTTCCAAGCTGTGAATTATATTGTTTGATATATCGCACTATTTTAGTATTGGCTGTACAGGCGAAGCGTGTTAGAATTCTTGTTTTTTTTATATAAATGTTGAATGATGACACTCATGCACAACATCATTACGGAAACCGCTCCGTGCGAAATTTAATATATACCGGACTACTTTCTGCTTATCGGAGACTTCCGTATATTTCCGATAACGAGGAAGATGGAACAAGTATTAACTTTATAAAAACAGTAGCAGTCGTTTAGCATTGGAAATTACAGGACACACATTAACTTTATATGATACGTCTGTGCGCGCGTGCGCGCAGTAAAGTGTTATTTTATTTTATTCCTCAATGTTGTCTCGGTAAGATGAGATTAATAAATACATAGCTGAATCTAGAAATCCCACCTTTATTATTGCACAGTTATTTAAGTCCAAAGTATAAGATATAAGCCTTGTTAACCCATATAAGACCAGTGCCTTTTGTGGGACAAAGACGAACAGTGCAGATCCAGATCAGAAACCGCAACTGAAAGTGGTGTCCGATCAGGGTCTCCACTGTTGCTTTCAAAATACTTTTGTAAAATTTGAATAAACATGTAAAATACCACCCTACAACCCTTAAAACGGAAATTGACTGGTCCATTTGATAAGAGTTGAATGTTTCATAAGGCATACATGGGTTAAATAGACCAAGAATTGGCAGTTATGTCGTATCCTAATATAAAATTTATGATACAGGGATGGTTTCTGATAATAGTTATAAATAATTTGGATACGGATCAGGTTCTACGAAATGTCCCGCTTGATCTGGATCTAAACTGCTTGAAACTTAGTGAGTATTGTATCTACCATAAGGGATGGTTGATAATAACATTTATAAGCAGTTTTGTCGGGCATGATTTGGATCTAAACTATTTGAACAATTCAAACCTAGATCAGACGCATCAACGCGCGAAGTTAGATCTCTGTCTCCATTGTGTGTGTTGCGCCAGGTCACATGTTTTGTACATATTTTCTCAGACCCAATTAGGATGTACGATAAACACGGGTCCGAGATATTTTATTCCGTATCCCGCTATTTAAAGGACATTGCATTGGCAATGAAAACAAGGTTATACGCTGAGCGTCGGCGACCGATCACAGTCACTGCGCAATAACTACCCAACATACTCATTTGAGCCTAGAAACCATTACAGTCTGGTCGGGGAAGACAGTGGTTCGGCTGGTAGAGCCGTAGACTGGATATACAATGGTTCGAGACTCGCCAGGGTCACTGTGTTGTGTCCTTGAGCAAGACAATATCCGTTCTTTGTTCTGGTTCAACCCCGGAAAACAGGAAATTATTTCGACATGATTGAAAATTGTTGACTGGGGTGTAAAGAAGCAGCACAAACGGAACAAATCAGTTTGATCACAGTTTTTCTGTTTGAAGAAAAAGCAAGCATTCAAATTGAACGAATATTTTGAAATGATTTTGTCCTCTCTATATATTATAAACCCAATTATGCCAGATAAAATCGTACATCCTAATTGAAAAAATGGGGTTAGCTAAAATTTTCTGATTATTTTTGTTGCTGTATGCGTTTTTATGGTCACCAAATGGTGTTGACTCCGACTCGAACCCAGTATAAGACCGAGAATTAGACAGTTATGTCGTATCTTAACATACTATGTCTACTGTGTCTGAGACTCCGATGAGATTGTGCCTAGTGTGGTAGATCATCTTGGTCCGCACTGTTTGCCAAGGTTCCATTATTTGGACAGATTATGATAATATGTCACTTTAAAGCCTTTTTTTAAATTTCTAGTAATGTCTTAATGCTACTTTTCGCAAATGGTGGAGACCTAGATTTGATCCGGGTCTTCACTGTTTGCTGAGACAAAAACGATCTTCACAGAAAAATATGCAATTTTATTTTGAAATTACAACATTCGATCCATCGATATATACAATGGAACTTCTAAAGTTTAAGTATCAAGCCATAAGGAAAATGGTTAAAATTGAACACACAGATCTACACAGAAGCGCTACACGATTTTTACGACCGGATGTGATTTTCGCCTCCGGGTATTGTAGACATCCTGCTATCACAGAGCCGTATCAAAAGAGAATATATTCCTACTTTTGTTGTTGTTGTGTTTGTGTTTAACGTCCCACCAACAGCTATTGAAGGTCATATGGAGACCCACGGCTTAAAGTCTCATCCGACAGACTGGTGAAGCCGAGAATCGATCCTGCGACTCCTGGTTTACAAGGCAAGCGGTTTATCCACTACACCACAGCGGCTCCTATATTCCTACTATTGATCTAAGCTGCCCTTTCATTCTTGATACCAGTAAAAATGTACTTTTGCAAAAGATGTCTTAGACAACTTTGGGACAGAACTTGAACTAAATCAGTTCATTAGTACTTGATGTTAAATGCGTGACAGTGCTCCTTTTCTGTAGCTCGCGAATGGCGCACGAATATCCTTAGACATGTGAGTAGAAATAACCTGTCCCGTGGTTCACAAATTTCGGGCTCTTTTCGCACGAAGAAGTTTCCAACATAGTGGGTCGACTTCCAAAATGCTTATTCAAATAGGCCGGGCCCCCGAGGTTATAGAACTTTTTTCATGCTCAATTAGCTCAACGAGTGACGTAGTCTCAACTGAGCACGAAATTTCAACTGCTCATAAAAATTAAATACCGACAAAAGAAAAAGTTTCTTGCTTTAGATATAGTAGATGTTGTTGTATTTATCATGCTTATAAATGTTACAATTTTACCATTTATGAGCGCTCAGCTGAGTCAGTAACCTATACATTACTTGCTGAGTTGAGTATGAAAACTGTTTTATAACCTCAGTGAGTTCTCTAACTACTGGTAAACCGTCAGCCCAGCACAGTTTTGTAGCTCTAAAACAGGAAACACCAAAAAACACGAACCAGCATGCGCGGAAAATTAAAGCTTCTAAATGAGAGCACCCATAACCATGCAAAACAGTACAAATTATAAAGACATACTCATTGTGGGCAATCAAAACCAACCCACCATCAAATTGAGTCATTAAACAATTATTATTTTGTTTTTGTTCAGTCACACAATGACACATCGTGACTGATAAAATCGTCCAGCCTGCTTAAATCGTCTTGTACCCGGGACCGGACCACATAGCACAGTCGGTGACTTGTCTGACTTGCAGATCCAGCGGTTCCGAGTTCAATCCCGGCCTTGTCCCATACTTTCGTGGAGATCGATCATGAAATAATTTCTGCGGCCATTCTAGCTTCCCCCAACAAGCGAAAGTATGTGCAAGACTTACTGGTTTACCGCTTCGGGAAAATATTTGGCCGTCCCGATATGACCATAGTTGTTGACTGGGCGTAAAGCATCATTTGTATCACTGTAAGTGTACGGGTCTGTCCATCTTATTGCAGTTGCTGAATGATTTAAGAACAGAAAACGGTGTAGACCATGACAACACAGCATAATTGATCATAGCTTTCTTAACAAATGTAGACACAGATTAGATGCGACATGCCTTTCCTGTGTTTATTATCAATATGTCCTGGCATTTATATTTCAGGGTATTGCGCTAATCCGCTTTCCCTCAGCCGTACCAAATGAAAAAAGTTAATTCAACTTTGTCCCAATATTTCAGCGCATTCGATTGATGCTTAAAATCAGGACCTACGTTGCTTGCTTGGCGTTTCGCTTTTACAACCCAGCAAATGACAATTCAGTCACGTTGGGCCAGTTTTTGAAATGCGTACATCGATCAGTATTGGCATTTTTACTTAAGTACACTGTACACATTAATGGCGCACGTGTTAAATGAACCGTTCCTTGTGAAAACCGCCGTTGTTCAATTGAAAATAATGTAAGTGCAGGGTTTTAAAAAGCCCAAAAATGATCTAAGTCTGATCTGCACACATACTGCCTGTTACTTTAAACTCTGATTTGGAAGTTTACGAGCTGAGCAGAGCAGTTTATGTCCTATATTGTATGAAATTTGTTTATATAGCTTTTACCATGGAATGGCTCAGACCATCTGCTTCATTTTTACGAATACACGATGGTTTCCGGAAATCGACGAGTCCGCGTAGTAATATCTCTAAAAGCGTGAATAGTTTTATAACGCAAATATATGCTTAGGTTTTTGTAAAGATCAAAAAAATTAAAACGCATTTACGATTTTCAATAAAATGTAAATTGATTTTCGGGCTATACTTTGTATTTCCATTCAAAATATAGTGTGTTTTTGGACGCACTATCTTTTTTCTCGACCATCCCCGCCTTTCCCTCCGTTTTACTATATAATAGGTGCAAAGCTGGGGTGTTTTTCGCACGGAGCCGTTTCCGTGATGATATAAAATAGTAAACGGGTGGTCTTATCTGGGTCTGCACTGTTTCTGCTAAATGCTTGACTGTTCCAAACCTTTTATATAAGTTCAGTATTTTTTCCAGGCGCAACGATACCTGTACATCTTTCTCTAAATGTTATATAATAAAACAGTTATTGACTAATGAGGCATTAGATATGATGTGATATCGACCAGAGATTACCAATATTGACCTCGGCTTCGCCTCGGTCAATATTGGTATTCTCTGGTCGATATCACATCATATCCAATGCCTCATTAGTCAATAATTGTATAATATATGTCCATTTCACTTGACTTTTAGGTTATGAGGTAGGGCTCAGTTTTTTTTGACTGTCCCACGTATTGTATGTAACATTTATGAGCATGATAAATTTCCTGCTTAAATTTGGGCATGAATTTTTTTATAACGTTTACCTCGATTTTTTAGTCATCAACTTTTTTTACAGAGCGGGTTCAATTGCTTCTTGGGGGGGGGGGGGGGTCCCAGTATCCCTAAAAACCCTTTAGCCACTTGTAATTTTCAAGGGGGTTCCGAACCCTCAGTCTCCCCCTACCACCTCTGGATCCAGGCATGAGCACATATCTTTCCCTATTGCTTTCTAACGCTGGACTCTGAATGCTTTAAACAAAAACAACTGTTCAGGCATTGATAGGGAGCACAGTGGCTCAGTGGTAAATTGCTTGACTCGAGACCAAGGGGCCGCTGGTTGGAGCCTCACTAGCGTCATTGCGTTGTGGTCCTTGAGCAAGACACATTTATCCTAGCTTAGTGCTGGTTCAACCACAGGAGACCCGTACCTGTTTAACTGAAAGATTGTTGATGGGACGTAAAGAATCAAATCAAACAAAACAAAACAAAATCAAGCGTTGATCTCTTAGGCCATTTTTAAAAAAAAATTGTTTGCTATGTTACATAACCCTAATTATGATTTTTCAGGATTTTTCAGGTGGGTAGGTAGGTAGGTATTAAAAAAATTCACTGATTTGTTAAAAAGACATTAAAAATAAAGAAAAAAGTCTACAATTTGAATTAAAAAAACTATTCTCCGAAACGTCCATAAATGTTTTGGGAAGGTGGCATTTTGAGTGAGTCGGTCGCGTGATAGCAAACAAACAATTTTTTAAGGATGGCCTTACTTGAGTTTTTTCATTTCTTCCTTCTTGAATTCTTCGAGTCTCTTCAGTTCATCTGTCTTCTCTTTCTCAAACTCCCCAATCTCTCGCTTTAACTTTGTTAGACCCTGAAACATATTAACCTTTTTATAACCAATGGAATTTTCCATAGAGCTAATTACAATAAAGTCAGGATGATGATCCTGATGAAATGTGGCATGATGCATTACTTTGAAAATCTAGAGCCCCAAGTGGGCTAGCATCACTAATTCTTTTGATTGTATTTCTTTCAATACTTTGTGGTCAAATTGTAGGATGATTACAAAAAACTGTGGGGATATCCCAAAATTTAGAAAAATAACAGTTCTATTGTTTTGACTGTGATTCACACCTTTGAGGCAGTAATTGAGCAATTATCTTTGGCTTTTGGACTTATGGTCAAATGCAGTCATGCTGGTCCTACTGGGGAAATGCACTTCAAATGGAACACTGTTTTTTGGCGATAACATTAAATCTTAAATGGGAGTTTCAAATTTAATTCGAAAAATATATTTCAACCAAAAAACCCTAACCAAAAATATTTTTTTGAAGTTTGTATACGTTTTCATAAATGCCGTGATAGGATGGAATTTTTACATTCTTAATGTTTTATGCCAAATAACATTCCCTTCTTGTACCTTGAGTGATATGGATCAATGACTATCAGTTGAACATAAAGCCATGCATTTACTAATAAACTGGTCAAAATAAGTTTAGCCCCATTTCACTTTTTTCCATAGCCATAATGTTAAATTCCCAAAGTTTAGTTGTTCATTTCGCAAACATTGAAGGTAGTAAAATTTCCGGTGGGGCTACCAGTTTATAAGACAATTTACAACAATGCATCAATGGGTTTTAATGTAGCTGCATATTGGCTTGTGTTGCTGTTTAACAGCATAGATAGTCAACAATATTTCAACTATCTAACCATGTCACAAAGACGGTGACCGAAACGAAAGGCTATATCCATAGATGTCTACTGGCCAAAATGCTCTCTCAGTTGGAAGCGCCCTTTTGCCTAGCTATTCCATGAATGGGTCTGCTAATTATCTCACTATTCCCATTTATGAAAACAGGCATATTTTTCATCATATAAAGAAGCAGTAAAAGTTAAATATAAAATGAAATGTAATTCATGTAAGTGCCCGTACTTCTGGGATCTTATTCGTAATTTTAGGACTGTGTATTTCTAGTTGTACGCTTGCACATACAGACCATGTGCGGATTTAGAGGGGGTGGCAGGGGGTCCAGACCCGCCCCCCCCCAAAAAAAAAACACGAAAATATAGGGTCCCTCAGTAATACTGGTCCGGATCCCCTGAAAAACCAAGGCAGCATTGGCTGTTGGGCCTACATCGGCCCGCAAGGGAAACATTGTCAAAGTTGGACCCCCTCTGACAAAACTTTCTGGATCCACACATGCAGACACAATAACAAAACATAATATAGGTAGACAGACAGAAGCAGGCAAAATGATGGTACTTGGTAGGCTTGAGACGCGTAAATAACCCATTATCCGAAGAACTATATAAGCAGCTTGGATTGCATCGTAAAACGCACCATTTGGGGGGGGATGGGGGGGATTATGTCCTAGTTGTAAAATTCATGGGGGGTATTATGTCCACGTATACAAAAATGAGCAGGGGGGGTTTGTCCGGGGGGGGATTTCGTCAAACACTCATAAAACCCAAAAAACCTGCCCTCATAAAACCCGTAAAACCCGCCTGGTTGGGCTTTATGATAAAACCCAGGTTTTATGCCAACCCTGAATTGCATTGAGACACTTCTAATGTGCTCCAAAACAAATATCTTACTGGAGAAATTACTAAAAAGATTGTCATTTGTGATTATCGAAATTAGTCTTATTCAAAGATGATCTCTAAATTAAATAATACAACTAGCCATTGCCCATACCTCTTCTCTTTCTGACCTCAACTTTGCAAGATGACTGTTTTCATTGCGGAACTTTTCAATCTCTCTCTCCAGTTCAATGAGTTTATCTCTCAGTGCTTTAGACTGTACCCCATCTCCAACGATAGCTTGTGAAGCAGTCTGAATTTTAGACTGGTCCTCTTGCTGTTGCTTTTCTTGCTGGGGTTTAAGTTTCGGAAAAAGTTTTGATACTAGTTTTGAGGTGGGTGGAGTAGTAGATGCATCTTCAGATATTTTTTCACTGGCAAGAGCTGAAAAAAAGAATTGTTTGTTATGCAAAGGTTTAGATAAATAAAATATTTCAGCGTAAAACTGCTAATATTTTCTTACCCATTAGTTTTAACATATGTTTTTGGTGCTCAAAAGAACCATCTCACTGAGAGGCTATTTTGAGTACCCACAACATATGTTTTGATTGAGAAATAAGAAAATTTATTCTATTATTATGCACTCTTATCTAAAGGCCTGGTTATGTCCATTACTTAGAGAGCTTTGTCATAGTATCATGACTTTGAATACACAGAATAAAAGGGGGTAAGTGGTATTTCAGCATTGGAAACATGAAATGTACCTCATCGTGAGAAAACCTGATTTTGTTGCATGCGAATAACAATGGTGCAGATCAGTCTGCGCTTCCCCCCAGTCTTATCAGCATCTTTGTTATTCACCCTCTGGAAAGTATAATAGATTCACTTGTTCTCATAGCAACATGCAAAATTTTATTATTCTAGGTAGTCTCTGTAGTTGAGCAGGCTGGTTTCAGTCATACCCTGTCCCAAACCCCAAAGACAGATTTCTTGAGTTGAGTTGAATGATAGCACCCATTAAAACTTTTTATTACATCATTAGATTGTTGCGCAGAAGATAAGAGTGTGTAATTGAAAATTAGTTTTCTTTTTTCTCAACCAAAACAAATGTTTAGACTGATGGGTTAACTTAAGAAAATAATAACAAATTACGCTAAAGATTTTAATTAGGCCAAGTTAAAATAATAATAAGCATCACGGAAACGTCTCCTTGCGAAATACACCCCAGATTTGCACCTAACATATAGTAAAACGAGGGGTTTCGAAGGGATGAAGTAGCAAAAGATAGTGCGTCTAAAAATGAGCTATATTTCCTATAAAAGAGCAACTACAGCACCCAAAAGATTAAATATATATAGAAACTAGCTAACTTTTCAATAAAGGGGGAGTTCCACCCTATAGGGAATTTACATAGGGTTCTGCCCACGCACACAATTTTATAAAATTTTGTTGAAAGATTGTCTATCACATGTGTGTTCCATTTCTGATATATTTACCCATTCATCTATTTCAGTTGTTTAATTTAAATGATTTTAAATTTTAAAATTAAAAAAATGGACACCTTATTTAAAACTGGCCCTAGGCGATAAGATTTTTGATTTTTCAACCTAATTGATTCTCAACATGATGCCTAATAATTTGTAATAATGTATGTACCAAACATGTATTTCAATGTATAAAATAAACAAGTCCACATCAAATTTTGTCTGAAGGTACCCCTAAATTTGACATTTTGAAAGTATTTTCAACAAATTAAATTGTAAATTTTGCCTAGTTGCTGTTCTTGTCAACCTATGAAATTTATATCAAATTTGTCCACACATGTGTATGTTATAATCATAAAATCTCAAGAAAAAATAAAACCGGTAAAATGGAGTTTTCTGAATTTCAATCTTAATGGTCAAAATTTTGCAGAATGTAAAAATCAAGATTTTATGTAAACTTCCAGCAGTATGCTCAATTTATATAGAGTACTGTTCTGCACAGGCATAGATCTTGATGATATTATGCAAATTGGCTGTTTGGCTTATAAGTATTTTGTCTTCAATCGCTTTTCATTGGTTGGTTACAACATTTGGTATTGTGTAGTATGTGATTATAGGGGTACCCCCAAATCAGCCCAATTTGCATCTATCCGAAATCAGAATGTCTATAAATGACATTTATTAGAATAATATGTGAGTTCTAGCTTATGTGTGGGGTACACACATTACCATATCTATCACATAAATTGTTTAAAATAATGTTTCTTTTAGAATATTTATCAAATTCAGCTGTACAAATTATATCAACAATGTTTTGGTTTTAATTATGGTGCGTTCTTGTCAACCTTTCTGATCTATATATGATTTGACTATATGTATAAGGATAATATTCACAAGATTTGAAGCCCCGAATTATATTTTGTTTGAATGGTGAGTCAGACTTTTGTTAAATGAATAAATATCATTGAATTAATCATAAATATTTATGCCCAGTTTTACAGAATCGTTTAGTATGTCAGCATTATGATTATGAGGTAATTTGAGAATCAAATTCATGATTCTATAACCACGATGGAAATAACAGCACAAAGACTGTTTCACCTCGTCTAATGTCAGATGTTCAGTATGTATACATTCAAAAATTCGCTAAGTGTTTCTTAATATTTGAAAAGCCATTTATAATCTTAAAAAGTATTATATTTATTTTCATCAACCACATTTCTATTTATTGGAGCAGTTTTAAGGCTTTTGTTGGAATATTAATGATTTTTAATGGGGTTTATGATAAGTATTTTTGGTTTTGAAATGTTCTGGCAGATAGAACTTAATGCAGGAGAAATAACCACAATCAATACCAATTAAGATACAATGCAATTCAAATAAGATTCTGTAAACCATTCATTAAGATTTACACATTGAGTGACTAAGGGACTGCAAAATAAGGATACTATTTAAATGATGTGGGAAAACGGATCATTCCATAATAGAAATAAACTATAAAGTTTTAAAACTTAAGACTCAGTTTCACTCAGTCTCTGCAAGACACTAAATGGAAAATGCTGCATCTCTCATGACTCATAACACTGGCTTAAATTGTCTTCTACTTTCTGCTGAAGCTAAATATTCCAGAAGGAACAGAATATGAAAATACAACACTTTAACAATGTATGGGGGAAAGTTTAACCCAATACAAAGATAGCTGGTGTGACATCCAAGTTCTCTGAAAAAAAAGAACCTACCAAAATAGTGAGAACATACACAATTTCTTAAACACTTGACCTGGTTTCACTTATTTTATAAGAGTTAATGAGAAGTATGCACATAGTCCTGAACCAATTTACCCTCAATATTTGATTCGGAGGGACATAAGATAGAGGAAATTCTAGGCGCAACAAGAACATAGAATGTAGATGGAGACGATGAATTTCCTATCATAAATCCTAATCTGTTTGAATTTTTCAATGGCTGAAAGACATTAAGAGCATAACCACCTGTTGGCTTCAGTCAAAAATAATTTGGAAATCAGTGGAATATCAATTCACAAATAATACCTGCTGTACATCCATCCGTACAACTAAGTTCTTGACCAAGTGCTACTTATCAAGTGCTGCTTACAAAAATGCCAGTTTTATGCTATTGAATTAGCTCAAACTTCTGACACCAAAAAAAATATTGGACCTAATTTGGATGAAGATACTAAATAGTGATAGTCAATGCGTTTTTAGAATAATACTGGTGGAAAAACTGTGGTTTGTAAGACCTAACTGGAATATTTTATTTGAAATCACTTAAGAATCAAAACTGACTTAACTCATTTCATGCAAATTATAACACTTTTACCGGTGTTCAAATTTTATGAAAATTTACATGCATAAAGAAGATGTATTTGACCTACTTTTCTGAAAATATTATGGGTTGACAAAAACTGGAACATGGTAAATATTAGGACAGAATCCCTTATAGACACTAACTTTGGTGTTCAATATGGGGATAATTCAAATTTTGATGGGTCAGACAAAAATCATCTAGATCTATTCATATACATTAATGGTAGTTAGGTATACCCTAGGAAGTCTTCTTTCATATTCCATTCAAAGAATGTAGCAGTCAATAATGTTAATGATTTGAGAATGATATTTAATAGGTCATATATTAGTGCAAAGAGGGTGTACATCAAGGTGCCCCCCTGTGGCCTAACAGCCTTCGAGGAATGAAATAATTTCATTTTTGTAGTTGTTATAACGTAGGTATTCAACATACAAAATATTATTGAAATCCATGCGTGGGCAGATTTGGAACTCCCCCTTTGATTTTTAATAAAATCAAAACATTTAATTGATATAAAAAATATCATCGCACTTTCATAAATATTTCTACGCTGACTCGGCGATCTCCGGAAGCAGACGTGTAGTACGATCGGATTTTAGCTACACCATGGTAAAAGGTCATATCGAGTTTCGAACCAGTATAGGGGGCAAACTTCCAAATTCAATTTGAAATATTTTCATGGATACCAACAGTAAAGCTGCAAACCATTTTGTGCAAATGTGTAGGCTGATCTGTACCTTTGATGTCCTCATATAATCAATCTCAGTTTTCTCAGGGGACGATTCGCCGTTCGTCGCACAGTTCGCGCGCTACAGAAAAGAGGCACTGTCACTTATTTAAGTACAAATGAATTAATATAGTTCAAAGTCTGTCCAAAAATGCCTGTTGTGTCAGTGGCTGAGACAGCTGAGTCGTCACTGTTTGCCAAAGTAGAAATTTACTGGTGTCCAGAATGAAAAGGATTAATATTTTATCGACGTCATAGCCTTGCGGTACACAAGTAGGAATGTGTTTTTCATTTGGTACGGCTTTTGGAAACAGGAAGTCTGCAATACCCGGAGCAATAAAATCACATCTGGTTAATACCTCAGTAGTGACCTTATATAATCGTGTAACGTCTTCAAAAATACACATCACCGAAACTGTGTTTAGATCCGTGTCTAGATGTTACCACCCCTTTATTAGGCACTAATAGATTATTCCTTCTGGCTTGATACTTTAAACTTGGAATGGTCTATTTAATTTGTCACAGTATTGAGGTGTCACGTGTTACACTTTGCAAATAAAATTTGCATTTCTATTCCTGAAACTAGTAGGCAAACAGTGAAGACCCTGATGAAATCTAGGTCTTTACTGTTTGCCAAAGTACACGATAAGGAGTTATAGGTATAAAATGGTTGAAGTCGAAAATGGAACCTTCGCAAACAGTGCAAACCAATAACAATGTGGTATGTGCGACCAGCAAAGGCTCAGACCTGCCTGCGCATACGCGCTGTCTGATCAAAGACTTTCCTAGAAGTTTTAATACTCTATGAGTATTACAGACCGAACATTATTTGGAGCCTTTCGCTATATAAATGGCTGCATAGGCTCGTTGCATCCTATTCAGGCTCGTTGCATTCATGCCACATTGATGGCGGCAATCTAATGAGCTACCGCTCGAGGCAGGGTCAACATAATTTGCTATAAAAAAAACAAAAGAAAAAAAAAACATGCAGCAAACGAAATAACTAGCAATCCCGTATGACACATGTGGGTTAATAAAACTACATTGCATTTTCTTCAAACAGCAAAGGGGGGGGCAGTGGCTCGGTGGTAGGGTGCTTGACTTGAGACCGAGGAGTTGCGGGCCCAAGCTTGCATTGTGTCCTCGAGCAAGACGCATTGATCTTTGCTCAGTACAGTATCAACACAGGATGGCCCGTCCCGACATAGCACAAAAAACAACAACAACTATGATTAGACTGGTTTGAATTTGCTTGTGCTAACATAACTACAGTCATGTCGCTACTTCACAAAGAACTCTACAGGCAGGCTCGTTACGGCAAACTTCATGATTTTGTTGTATGCAACAAACGGGTCAGCCTTCACATCCATGCCGTCTAAAGATTATTGCTAGTCAAGTCAGTAGGGCGTACGGAAAGTTAGTCAAAATGGGGTGCTAGTTTGAAGGCAGATGTTGTTGGTACTAACCAGTAAATGCATCATTCGGCATCTGGACGGGGTCTGACCTGCCCGTAAGATGTTCATCGGCGGTATAGAATTATACATAAGGTACTATTTGAACAAAGATCTTAAACGATGGGTGCTGTCATTTTACGACCTGATCTACATCCAAACTGCTTATAAATATTACCAGCAGCCATCTCTTGTGATCTTTACACATGTGTTATTACCAGGCCGTGTAGCGCAGTCGGTAACTACAGATGCGTGTCTGACTGCAGATCAAGGGGTCAGTGAGTTTGAGCCCGGCCCAGTCCGATACTTTTGTGAAGATTGCTCATGAAATAAATCACTTTCTACGGTCATTCTCCACCATTCCGTTGATTCATTCAAGAAGGGTTGCTGTCAGGAAAAGGCAAAAATATGTGCACAAAGTATACTTGTTACGCTTGTTCAATCTTTGTTAGGTGAACTGACCGTCCCGATATGACCGTAGCTGCTGACTGGGACGTAAAACAACAAATGAACCAGTGCGTGAGATTTCCAACAATGTGCGACGAGCAAAGCCTCAGATCAGCCTGCGCATACATGCAGTCTGATCAGAGCCTTTGCTTGTCGCTTGGATATTCTATGAGTGTTAAGCTACTGACAGAACACCATTTGGAGTTTCTAAGCTTACCAGGAGGCTGCACAGGCTTGTCTGTGTCTACACTTGTCAAAATACCACATTGTTGGAAATCACATGTCGCGGCTCAAATCATAGTCTTTTTGTTTGGATACAACAAGTCTCTTATCTCCCATTTATGCCTACTGAAATGTCCTGAATTGGACCAGTCCACATCCGCTGTTGGGCGGTATTTGTAATGTTTTTTCAAATTTTAATAGAACATTATGTTTAGCAAACTGTGGCGACCCTGATCAGACGGCGAACCATGTGGCGTCTAATCTGGATCAGCACTGTTTGTCAATTTCCCAAAATAAGGGTGGGTTAACCCGGCCTATCCAGGCCCTCTTACCTCTTGACAAGTAAATTTTGTTTTCTTACCCTGGAGTCGTTATAAAAAGCATCTAAACACTTTCTTAATCGATGGAGCCTTCCTTCTGCTTTGTAAGGGATTCAAGGTTTTCTGAATTACCGAGACCCCCACCTACTCCTCCCCCAATATAAGTTGTGTGTTCAAAAGCATGCGCGGATCCAGAGGGGGGTGGGGACAGGGGGTCCGGACCACCCTGAAGTTATCAAAATTCTCAGAGCTATCAAGATATTAAATGGCGTTTCGCTGGCGGGCCGATGTTGGCCCGCTTTTAGTGGTATTTGAATCCTCTCTCCCTTAAAAATATATATTGTCAGTGTGGCAGAGTTGGACCCCCTCTGACAAAACTTTCTGGATCCGCGCTTGAAAAAAATCAATATATCGATAATTCGATGCAAAACCGGCAGGCTCATTTCTCGAGCGTGTCCGAGTGTGTAGACCAGACGTGTAGAAAAATGTGTATAATCATACCCGCTAAATGTTCTCTTAAACGCTTTTTTCGCATCAAAGTCACCGAATTATGAGGGGTCGAATTTATGTACCGATTGAATGCCAAGTTTGCTTTGGGCCAAAATGTCAAGGACTCGTTTACAAATCGTATTGTTGGTTTTATTTTAGGAGAAACCAGCGCTCAGGGTCGTTTTACACACCTGTGTCGAGAGACTCTGGTCATTAAACAACTTTTCAGCTGCTTTTAGGCGGCTAGTAGTGCAAGTTTAGCGTACTATAAGACTCATTTTTTCTTTTTATTTATTTTTATATAGCCATTGCACATTCTAGCATTATCAAGCCAGTTCTCGACATCTACTCGGATACTGGGTCCGAGACATCTACGAAGATAAGAACTCCCCCAAGTTACAAGCCTTCGAATACGAAACGCATTTACAGGAATTTGCACACTTGATGGGAGTTTATTCCCGGGAATTTATTATTACAAATATGGGGAAATAAAGTAAAAACCTGTATTAATGTTGCAGCAAACTGCTCCTGGTATTTCAAAGCTAAATGACTGCTATTGGTTTAAAAAGCCAATACTTGTTCTGATACACTCGTTATCGGGTATATACGGAAATCTCCGATCAGAAGAAAGTAGTCCCGTAAATATTAAATTCCACACGGAGCCGTTTCCGTAATGGTGTGTTTAGGGCAACAGGTCAGAATACTTTGGGTAGGGTAGGTAAGCCTTATTTTATTTTTTATTTTTTGCCAGAAATACTTTTCAAAATGCATAAAATTATATATTTCCAGAAAACCTGAAAAAATCCCAGGTTTCACCAGTAAATTTAGGTAGGGTGGGCTACCCTAAACACAAGTTTTCTTTTTTATTTGGCCTTATCTGGCTCTATGACTGGTACCTCACTTTTAAAGCATCACACTGATGATATTGCACAATAATTCTTATTGTTGCTTATTTTTTTTACACAATCATGGTATTTATTGCATGTTCATAAAATCACTCTTTAAATGCGTGTGTACAGCTATCTAGTTGGGTTCGAAGTGTATGGTGCATGCCTTCATCTACAGTATAACCTGTGTTAAACAGCCACTCAAAAATAAACAGAATATTATAAAGATCTTAATGACAAATACTTTTGATCTGCATTAAGTTAGGTTTTTTGAGAGAGGCTGTTATACACAGGTTTTACTGTACTTCTAGCACAGGTCCCGATAAACAATGTTTTTAGAGTAAAATTGCAAATGTTTTCTTTTCCATCAGTTTTAACATGTGTTTTGGGTGCTCAAAAGAACCGTCTCATTGAGACGGTTCTTTTGAGTACCCACAACATATGTTTAGATGTGTCTCATTAAGACAATTCTTTTAAGTCGACACAACATACATGTATGTTTTCTTTGAGAAATAAGAAAAATAATTTTTGATAATGATCTCTTATCTAGAGGCCTGTTTATAATTTGTGTAACCTTTAAGCAGGCTCACCTGAGCCTTCACTATTCTGCCTTTGCAATATGTAACAAAGCATATTTGTGAATTTGCATAAGATGCACACATGCTTACATCAGTATGTAATACAACTACCTATACTAAAACCAAGTTCTAATTGGTCACTTTTCAAACTCATTATTTCTGACCAAACCCTAATAAAATTGAAATGATTATATGCCTATATATGTGTGTTTTAATGGGTAAACGTTAAGCAGTGTTTTTGAACAGTTTTCTTTTACTTCAAAGTTTTTTGGGTTAAAAATGCAAAAATCGTATTTTTTTAGAAAAAAAATGGTTTTGAGAGTAGTTTTTATAAAATTGACGTTTAGATGGTTACAAACTGGTCTGTTCGACTTGAAAAAACCAAACAATTGAAATTTTGCTTATGGTAAATTTATTACGCATTTCTAAAAGGTTGCATTTTTCAAAATTTTTCGAGATTTTTGAAATTCGCCAGTATTTCCTGGTGAAATTGTTAAATGCACTTAATTTTATTTGAACACTGTAGGCCAAACACAGTAGAACTTGATTAGTCTATTAATTATTATTTTACGACTACTGTACACTTCCGGTTTCAGTGTTAGAGTTAAAAAATCGATTTGGTAGCATTATATTTTTTTTTTTCAATTTTCAAAGAAGGACGGTGACGTCTGGTGATTATGAATAATCGCTGAAAATTTCAATGCCGTATCGCTTATAATAAAGCGTACAGAGCAGTGCAAAGTCTCTATGTAAATTGCAAGCTTAAAGCTGAATTTTAATGATTAACCTGCTAAAAGTGTTGTCTTATGTTGTTGAGAAGCAAAAACGACCAGTCCGATGGAATCAAAACTTTTGAGGTTTATTCTTCTTATATCACGCTAACCAATAAACATCTTCAAACAAACAAAAACGTTAATTTGTGTTATGGTTTATATCGTAGAAAATGTGTGACTTTTTGAAATGAGGGTACCTTTTCTCTAACTTCGTCTGTGCAAGAAGTACATGTCATTTTTAAATGAAATAACTTGCAGAGTCTCGGCAAAGTAGTGTCACTTAAAAAACCTGAATTTTGTATACCCGTAGCGTAAAAATGTAAGGTAACCAATTAGCAGTTGGTTTTAGTATATTTAAAAATAATCTGTGAGTATTTATAAGATTCTTTCAAGTATCCTCTACATATTTTGCATGAATTTAGAAACGAATAATCACATATTTACACTCTTAAGTCTTGCTTATCTGGTAAAAAACAACTGGTTTCAATTTTAAGCCATTAAAGCCAAATGGAATTTTCCTGTCACATCAATTGGGACCAGTCCATTTTCATTTTAAGAGTTGCTGGGTGGTACTTTTCACTTTTATTCAAAATTCAATAGAACATTCTGTAAGCAAACAGACAGTGGAGACCCTGATCAGACACCGCCTCCTGTGGCGTCTGAACTGGGTCTGCACTGTTTATCTATGCCCCACAAAAAGGGCGCTAAGCTTATAACAATTAGGTAAACACTAGTCCCATGGACTTTTGAGTTGACAAGACTGGAATATATGGGCCTCGACGCGAGAAAACCTGTCTTCGGGCGTTTGCGAACAACACAGGCGCAGACCAGCCTGCACATCCGTGCAGTCTGATCAGCGCCTTTGTTATTCGCTTTTTGAAAAGTATCATATGTAAACTTGCTACAGGTGAAATTTCAATTTTCTAACTAGTCTCTGTAGCTGAGGAGACTGGTTTGAAACCCGCTTTGTCGGACACTCTGAAGACGAGGCCCATATTTTACCTGGAATGTTTTGATGTTTCTTTCCTGATTCTTCCACTAAAGTTCTGTCATGATCATCATTCCCTGAGGATCTTCTGTTCTCTCTAGTTCTGCTCACAGATGGAGTCTTCTCCTCCCACTCATCATCATCATCAAACTGCAGAGTCTTTCGCTCATTAAACACCTTAGCTTTAGTCTTAACTTCTGTCACACTTGTATCTGAACTTTCGTCATCACTTAAACTAGCTTTCAATTTATTGCCATTAGAATCACTATCAGAATGGTATATGAATTTATCCTCATGCAGAAATGGCTTAGCAGGTAAAGGTTTAGAAGACATAACTTTTTCCTTTGATATCACCAAAGGAGATTTAGCTCTGGGAGCAAAAGCACTAGAATCAAGATCTGGGAGTAATCCAGAACCACTACTGACAGGATTGCCTGTGACTTTCTGTAGCAGAGTTCTGGTATCAACTCCCATCTTTCTGTCATCTCTGACAGCTACTTTACGTGTCATGATTTTAGACGGAGAATGCACTTCCTGCAGCTCGTATTCCGAGTACTTTGTCTCAGTTTCTTCCGTTTCTGATTCATTGTATTCACTATCACTGAACGTCAACATTTTTCTTTCCTTATCAAAACTATGTGCACTAGCTTTCTTTTCTTTTCTATTTTCATCCTCATCGATCTTACTTACGAGTCCTTTACCACTCACCTGAGAAAACTGATTATGAGTTAGTCTCAAATTGTCCTTATTTGAAATGATATTGCTGTTTCTATTTGTTTGTTCATTAACCACATCATCTTCATCACTGTCAGTTTGTGAGTCACTATCATCATCACTTGATGAATCATCATCATCATCATGTGAAGACGATGTACTTTCGTCATCAGGTTTGTCATTACTCGGTTGATGAGTCTGTATTTCTGCTTTTGTATTCCTTAATTCAGTATTGACACTAGATGGCTTTACAACAGCGTGATGTTGCTGTACATGTTCTGTGTTAGGTCTTTGCTCTATCAACATGTTGGGTTTTGTATTTGGTTTCCCATGACTAGATCCCTGCAAATATAGATGGATGGCAGTAGATTAAAACTGAAGAAAAGTGTCAACAGGCAATTATACTTATAAACTACCCCCTGCACAGTTAGGGACAGTGAAAAAAAGTTTTAGTTTTGGTTTTTTTGCAAGTGATGGTTCAAACCAGCAGACCTCAGTTTTGAAAAGGTTTTAGTAGAATCTGTGCAAATGATTTTTAAGTTGGCAACCTATAACATTTGGTAAGATAAACTGGACAGTGTAACATTTGGTAAGATAAACTGGACAGTGTAACATTTGGTAAGATAAATGGTACAAAAAAGTTCTTTGAATATATTAAAGCCTATATCAGAAACATTTTCTTTAAGTTCTCATAGCTGTCATTTTATAAAAAAATATTTATTTGCATAAATCATGCATATGTTTTATATGTTTACATTGTGTTGGTAAAGTATTAGATTAATTCATCAAAAGCGGTAGTAGGAGTTGATCAGCCCATGAAGCGCACTATCTATTTTTATATACAAAAGCCATATGAGGGGAAAATGTCTAAGTTATCATAGCTGTCATTTTGTCATTTTTCATGCATATGTTTAATATGTTTACATTGTGTATGTAAAGTATTGGATTAATTCATCAAAAGTTGTGGTAGGAGTTGATCAGCCCATGAAGGCAATATCTACACATATATACAAAGGCCCTATTAGGGAAATATTGTCTAAGTCCTCATAGCTGTCATTTTGTCAATTTTTGCACCAAACTCCTTTATGCATATGTCTAATATGTTTACATTGTGTATGTAAAGTATTGGATTAATTCATCAAATGCTGTGGTAGGAGTTGATCAGCCAATGAAGGCAATATCTATTCATATGTACAAAAGCCATATTAGGGAAAAATGTCTAAGTTCTCATTGCTGTCATTTTGTCATTTTTTTAAACCAAACTCATTCATGCATATTTTCAATGTGTCTACACTGTGTAGGCAAATCAAATTGCTCCATCAAAAGCTGTAGTAGGAGTTGATCGGCCTGTGCATGCACTAGCATAACAAAAGCATGACCCCTGTATAAAAAGCCATTTAGAATTTAGGTTATCAGTCAGTGACTATTCTTTCTATTTTACCCTAGGAAGTAAACCAGTGAGTATTCTATCACTCTGTAACCTAAGGATTCCCTTGGTAACTACTGAAGAGCTACTACATGTTGTCAGTCGTCAGTCAGTGACTGTTCTTTCTATATTACATGTATCTTAGGAAGAAAACCAGTGAGTGTTCTATCACTCTGTAACCCATGGATTCCCTTGGTAACTACTGAAGAGCTACTACACGATGTCAGTCGTCAGTCAGTCATTGTTCTTTCTATTTTACCTTAGGAAGTAAACCAGTGAGTATTCTATCACTCTGTAACCCATGGATTCCCTTGGTAACTATTGATGAGTTACTGCAGAATGACATGTTGTCAGCCATCTCTTCCAAAATTTCAAACTCGTCCAGCTCAGCTAGATCAATCTGAAATCAAAATAAACCATGTCATGATTAGGCCAAATAAAACAATCACACTGATCTAGGGTAATGGGTCTGAAAATTTTAGATAGGGTAGGCACACATATTTTCTTTTAATTACTTTTTTATTCTGGAAAGAAATATAATTTTATGCATTTTGAAAGGCATTATGCCTTTCAAAATGCATAAAATTATATTTTTTTCCCAGAAAACCTGAAAAAATTCTAGGTTTCACCAGTAAATTAATGTAGGGTTGGGTTACCCTTAACACAGGTATTTTTTTTATTTGGCCTTGTCATAAATTTGTTAAAAGCGGAACTTACATGCATGTGCATTCAATATGTTCCTCGACGTGAGAAAACCTGTCTTCCGGGTTTGGGAACATCAAAGGTGCAGACCAGCCTGCGCATACGCGCAGACTGATCAGCGCATTTGTTATTCACTTTTTGAAAGAACTATATCAAAAGTTGCTACAGGTGAAATTTCAATTTTCTAGCTAGTCTCTGTAACTGAGGAGATTGATTTTAGTCTCACTTTGTCCCAAATCCCGAAAAACCGGTTTTGTCGCATCGAGGCCCATATGAATGTTATGAAACCAGCTTTTATTACATGGGCCTCGTTGCGTCAAAACCTGCCATCTGAGTTTCCGACAAGAGGAACTCAAAACCATTCAATTGATGGACCATGCACCATGAACCAGGGAAAGCCCAATACTATTTCCACTTGCTTTTCTCCAAAAAAGCAGCAAAAAATAAGGAGACGTGCAGAACATAAAAACATCGAGCATGATAAAGGTAAACAGCATAAGGGTAAACTCTGCATCCTGAGTAATTTTTCATGCTTTTTTAAATTTGTCGTCTGCTGATTTTTTTCAAAATCATTTTTTTCGAAAAATTCTTACAGGAATACCATAAAAGTGTCAAATAGTTTAGATCCAGATCAGGCCCAACGTTTTGTTGGGCCTGATCTGGGTCCAAACTGTTTGCAAAAGTTAACAGCAGACGACACTAGGAGATACAAAATTTACTTTACAACAATACAAAATTTATTTATATAGTCAGAAATAAAAACAGTATAACATTCAAAATATTTCAATTTTGCACTTGTCCTGCAGGACAAGTGACTTACAATTTTCACTCATCCTGCAAACACATGCACTTGTCCTTCAAAAGCATATGCAATAGAGAACATAAGGGAGTTATATACTGACCCACACTTCCAACGCAAAATGTTCCAGGAATCTAACTTTAACTAATATACGAGGTCTTGCCAAAATTCTTGTACCGGTCAGGGATTATGGCAGACATTCACCCTAACAGGTTATGATTAAACAGGAGTGATTGACCGATGAAGTTCTACTTTCATTTTTATAAATAAGTGTTTTAATTTTTGATAATATTGCATTAAAATGGATGAAACAATATATGTAATATCATAGGTTCTGTTTGATTTTGCGTTAGAAGTGTGGTTCAGTATATGTAATATAACATATAAAGTTCCTTAAATATCACTGCTAAAATGATATTTACCCAGTCAGTTTCAGAACTGCATCCCATATACTGACAACAGTCAATACTCTAAAAATGCTAGTTTCACCCTCAGATTTTTCACCCTCACCCTCGAGTTATTCTTCGGAAAGCACTCGTCCTACAGGACGAGTGCTTTGAGAAGTATTACTCGTCCTTTCTAGATTTCACTCGTAATTATGAGTGGACGAGTGGACCTTTTGTCCCCTGACATTACATAGCGACTCAGCCTACGGATAGCTATTTACCAGGATAAAGAGTCAATTGTATTTACCTCAGATTCTTTCTGTCTTTCTTTCAGACTAGCTATAAAAGATGTATCGTCAGGTATTGATTCTGGGGCTTTCATTCTTTTTAAAGGGACACTACTCTTCTTGGACACCTCCTTCTGGTTTCCCGCAGTTTCCTCCTGGCCTGGCCGATGATTTCCATGGGATGGAGACTTTTGCGAGGATTTCTTATTCTATAAATATAATAACATTTAACCCTTTACCTCATGCAGACGCTTTTTAACAATTTTGCAAACAGAGTTGACCCAGGTCAGACAGCTCTTGTAAGATTGGAAATATGCTTAGATATGTCTAGAGCAATTTTGTAGTGATGCTTTTTGTTTGTTTGTTTGGTGCTTGACGACGCATCAACCCTTGTGGGTCATTAGCATCAGATGATATTAAACTAAACATGATTTGGATGGAAAAAGTAAAAATTTGTAATAATAAAATTGGATGATAAAAAAGAATTTTAAAATGGCATCGAGTTGCTGTACGATTGTTGACAGGAAAGAATGTACAATATCTTCAGTTTCAAAGAGCTATTCCAGACCACTGTACAAGTTTTTTTTGACTGAACAATATAGCGATAAACAATCATAATGATGCAATGATACTGTCTATAGGGCATTATAGGTATAAAACAAAACAATTTTTTTTTTAAATAGTAATTAGATTTTGTTAAAAAGATTTATTTCTTTTAAAAATGTCATAATACTATCAATATGTATATCTCGATTTAACTGTTTCATGTTATCAACATAGAAGCAATTATTTCTTACTTGTGCAAAGTCACCACATTCCAAAAGGAAGTGACATACAGTGAATGATGCGTCGCAACCAACACATTTTGGCCACTCTTCACATTGCAGTAAGTATGAATGAGTGACTCTTGTATGACTTGTAGTGATGCCTTATTGTGTAGGCATTTTAATAAAATTAACGGTAAATGTTCAAAAATTTTGAACACTTTTCTCTTTCTGTTCCAGGGGACAAAAAATCCACTCGTCCGCTCACAATTACAAGTGAAATCTAGAAAGGACGATTATTTCTTCCTAAAGCACTTGTCCTGTAGGACGAGTGCTAAAATCTGAGGGTGAAACTAACATTTTCTGAGTATTGACTTGAAATATTTTTGTCAGTATATAGGATGCAGTTATGAAATTGACTGTAAAAAATTGTAACTCACTCGTCCTGCAGGACAAGTGCAATATTAAAATTTTTTTGTCCCCTGTGTTCTCAAATAAAATGTTGGTTTTTAGGACTGTAATTCACAAAATGCTTATCAGAATAGCAAACAGCGAAGAACCTGATCAGACTGCTTTTTCAGAAGCAGTCTGATCTGGGTATGCGCTGTTTGTCTAGGCCTTTTCGGAAAACAATAGTGTTCAAAATTTTAGGACATTTAACATAATACAAACTTTATTATCTGTTGGTTTTGGTGGCTTGTTGGATTGACTAGACTTTGTGTGGTCTCCAGCAACTTGTTTCTCTCCTACACTCATGGATGACTTTTTGCTGGCAGGCTGGGAACCAGACTTTACAGACTGGTTAGCTTTGCTTTTAGACTGGTAATCTGATTTACTTCCCGCATTTGAACTACCTTTTGTTTGAGACACAGTCTTATGGGACTCACTAGGTCCCCCTGCAAGGAAATTGAAAAGAATCACATTGAGTTCTGACCTCTTACAAAACACTTCAATATTTTCAGGACAAAAATTTAATAGCAGGATAATGCTAACAGTGCTCCAGATAATTTTGACTACCATCAGTACCGGTACTGGTCCAAATGAAACTTGATCCGTACCAGCTATTTTCAATTCGTACATTATGATGTATTAATTTTGGCTTAGCCATTTTTTTATGAAAGCTTATATTTGTATTTAAAACGGATCACGTTGTTGCTGTCTTATGTGCAATTTGATCACACATCAATCAAAACAGCGATGTCCCTATAGAAACGCATGTAGATAAGAATATTGGAACAGGGATGATTGTTTTATTGCCGTCTGTACACACGCTGCGCTTCTAAATCCGAGAAATTCCTACTTTCAGTTTCTACATTGACTGGTTCACATGAAATTACAAGGACCAATCTGATAACAAACTCCCCGAGAGTGGTCTCTGTGCACATTTTATTCTGAAAACACATGTTCTTAAATGAAGACATTGTAAGGGGATGCTACTGGACATTGGGGAGTTTCTATTGAGGCAAAAATAAAACATCGCTATGCAGTCCAGCAAGTTCAATCTGGATTTCAGAACCCATAAATTTTGATAGATTCACAAATCATTTCAAATATCAAGCCTCTTCTGATTCGAAATGGATGAAAACTACGGGCAAAAACGTACCATACAGGCAAAAACACATCCACATTCGGTACATATTAATTTGCAACTCTATCCATATTTAGGGGAAACGGACCAGTAATTTACGTCTGTACGGACGCTATCTGGAGCGCTGTTTTAAGAATTGAGTAGTTACCTGCTGAGGCTTTCTGTGTGCCTGAAGAAGACTTGGAACTGGTGGACTTCAACGTCGGCTTCTTTGGCCTTGACGGTCTCTGACCTGGCTTCACATCAAACCTCGCTAGTCCTTCACCCTTCTTCAAGAATTTTCTTTTGGGATGACTTGGAGAGTCTTGAGCCTCAGCTGCCTTTCTAAGCTGAAATATTGATTTTTTTTATGATTGTTTTGCTATAATGAGCTTTCCTACACCAAAAAATCTTTATTGCCCAAGAATGAGGATTTTTCTCTTTACTTTTCATGTCCAATGAATATGTGTTTGCTCAATAGATCAGGCCTTTAGTTAACAGTGCTTAACAGAAAAATATTTTCTTATTTCTCAACCAGAACATATCTTGTGGGTACTCAAAAGAATCATCTCAATGAGAGGGTTCTTTTGAGCAACCGAAACATATGCTAAAAATTATGGACAAGAAAATATTTACAATTTTACGCCGAAAAAGTTTGCTAATTTAAACCTATGATAGGTGGACATGAACATCAAAAAAATCTTCACCCTTCTTCAAGAATTTTACTTTTGGATGACTAGGTGAGTGTTTACCCTCAGCTGCCTTTCTAATCTGATTTAATGATTTTTTCTAATAATGTTGAGCTTTCCTATGATCCTATCCCAAAAAAGTTATTGCCTCAGAATGAAGATTTTTTTTTTTTACTTTTTTTACTTTTCGGCTCCCCAAATAAATGCATGTTCGAAAAGGGCTGCAAGTTGATATCTCTAATAATGTTAATGTTATGCTCTGGACAAAATAATTAAGTATAACAAAGGGCAATAACTCCTATATTATGCAAAAAAGAGTTATGGTTCTTATACACTTCACCTTTCCTCATCGAGATCTATCTAATAACGAAGTTTCAAGTTGATACCTCTTATAGTTTTTGTATTATGCTCCAGACAAAATACAAGTATGAAAAATAACAAAGGGCAATAACTCCTAAATTATGTAAAAGAGTTATGGTTCTTGTACACTGCACTTCTCTTCATCGAGATCTTTCTACCAATGAAGCTTTAAGTTGATACCTCTTATAGATTTTGTGTTATGCTCCAGACAAAATACAAGTATGAATAATAACAAAGGGCAATAACTCCTAAATTATGCAAAAGAGAGTTATGGTTCTTGTTAACTGCACTTCACCTCATCGAGTTCTATCTACCAATGAAGTTTAAAGTTGATATCTCATATAGATTTTGTGTTATGCTCAGGACAAAATGAAAAAGATACCCCCCTCACAGTAAGGGTCAGTGAAAAAACTTAAGTTTTGGCAACCAGCAGACCCTAGTTTTGAAAAAAAGATTTCAATAGAATCTGTAAAAACAAGATTTCAGTAGAATCTGTGCAAATGATATTAAAGCTTGCAATGTGGAACATTTTTAAGATCAAAAACACAAAATTATTCACACCTGAAAGCTCTATATATCAAAGTTTATATCAGAAAAATAGTCTAAGTTCTCATAGATGTCATTTTATCAAAATTTATTTTTTCCTTACCAAACTCCTTCATGCATATGTTCAATGTGTCTATATTGCATAGGCAACATATCAAATTGCTCCATCAAAAGATGTGGTAGGAGTTGATCAGCCCATGAAGGTACCATCTATCCATGTACAAAAGCCTTGTTAGACAAGGGGAAAATTGTCTAAGTTCTAATAGCTGTCATTTTGTCAAAAATTATTTTTTCCAAGCCAAACTCCTTCATGCATATGTTCAATATATCTACATTGTAGCGGCAAAGTATCAAATTGCTCAATCAAAAGCTGTGGTGGGAGTTGATTGGCCCATTAAGGCACTATCCATGCATATACAAAAGCCATATAACTGAAAATTTGTCAAGTTCTCATAGCTGTCATTTTGTCAAAAATTAATCTTTTTCAACCAGACTCCTTCATGCATTTGTTCAATGTGTCTATATTGTTTTAGGCAAAGTATCAAAATGCTCAATCAAAAGCTGTGGTAAGAGTTGATCGGCCCATGAAGGCACCATCAATGCATATACAAAAGCCTTATAAAGGAAAAATTGTTTAAGTTCTCACAGCTGTCATTTTGTCAAAAATTATTTTTTCTGAACCAAACTCCTTCTTGCATATGTTCAATGTGTCTACATTGAAGCGACAAAGTATCAAATTGCTCAATCAAAAGCTGTGGTAAAAATTGATCGGCCCATTAAGGCACTATCCATGCATATACAAAAGCCATATAACTGAAAATTTGTCAAAGTTCTCATAGCTGTCATTTTGTCAAAACTTAATCTTTTTCGACCAGACTCCTTCATGCATATGTTCAATGTGTCTATATTGTATAGGAAAAGTATCAAATTGCTCAATTTAAAGCTGTGGTAGGAGTTGATCGGCCCATGAAGGCTCCAGCTATGCATATACAAAAGCCTTGTTAGGGAAAATTCTCTAAGTTCTCAAAGCTGTCATTTGTCAAAAATTATTTTTTCTGAATCAAACTCCTTCATGCATATGTTCAATGTGTCTTTATTGTATAGGAAAAGTATCAAATTGCTCAATTAAAGGCTGCGGTAGGAGTTGATCGGCCCATGAAGGCTCCAGCTATGAATATAAAAAAGCCTTATTAGGGAAAATTCTCTAAATCGCACAGCTGTCATTTTGTCAAAAATTATTTTTTTCTGAATCAAACTCCTTCATGCATATGTTCAATGTGTCTACATTGTATAGGCAAAGTATCAAATTGCTCCATCAAAAGCTGTGGTATGAGTTGATCGGCCCATAAAGGCACCATCTATGCATATACAAAAGCCTTATGAGGGAAAAATTGTCTAAGTTCTCACAGCTGTCATTTTGTCAAAAATTATTTTTTTCGAACCAAACTCTTTCATGCATATGTTCAATGTGTCTACATTGTATAGAAAAAGTATCAAATTGTTCCATCAAAAGCTGTGGTAGGAGTTGATCCGCCTGTGTATGGACTATAATAGCATACGCATAAAACCCTATATAAAAACCCATTTAGAACTACAAAGGGAAATAACTCTAATAGAATTGGCCCCTAGACCTTACTTTTTTGTTTAAAGTATTTGTCTTGCATATATGAACATGTTTGCATGGTTTGATGAAAATCCAGCAATGACTCTTCAAGATATTAAGGAAACAAAACATTACGGACGGACGCACTGACAACGTGTAAACAGTATACCCACCACAAACAACGTTTGCGGGGGGTATAATTATGATGGGCGGACAGACAAAGTGGCGGCTATATGCTCTCATAATGGGAAGCATAAAAATTATCTCACATTTTATAAAAAAAATTTGGGTAGGGGGTAAGCAGCTGGATAGGTAGGCTTTAATAGACATCTCTCTACTCTTTATAACACTGAGGCATATCTAATAAGTTATCAATCCAAATTTTTGCTACTCCGTTTTTGCTGGGAAGGGGCCAAATATTGGCCACTTCCCAATAAATAAATAAGCAAAATCTTCCCAAAATGGTAAACAACATTCCCAATTTCATAACTCTACATTTGGGTGAAAATTCCATGAAAGTCCAGCTAAAAATAGCAAAGTTACACACTGATGTTTTCATTAACATTTTTATTAGTAATCTATATGCAACATGTATAGTAGTTTCAAAGATAGATGAGAATCATTGTAAACAAACACAGGCCAGTTTACCTCGATTTTGGGCGTGCAGGTAATCTCAGTTTACAGTTATATTGACCCTACCATGGATTACTAATAGTCATGCTTTACCTACTGTACTTGTTTATAAGAAAAATAGAATTGCCTCATTACTATGCATCTTTGAAATTACTATACAGCATAACAATCATTTATTATGGTTTTAAATGAAGGTCCAGTTCTTTATGACAATTATTTAGGCTGTATCAAATTTTCCCAATTTGGTTTGCTGGTTTGGGCATGTGGAGCGTTCTAGTGGTGCAGTCAGAACAGCATGTGATATACAGGGCAGGGAGGCCCAAGCTAACATGGAAGAAACTGATGGAGAAAGCCTGCCGTGAGTGGAAGCTCACGACAGTTGATCCTCAAGAAAGGAGCACCTAGAGATCAGGTGTGAGATCTGCTATGCGTGCAGCTAGCCAGTTACATGGAAGTGGGCCCAAAGGTCCGGGGAAACAGTGTAGATCCAGATGAGATGGCTCAGACTCATCTGGATCTATACTGACTGCTTACTCCTTTTGCTTTTTTTCTTAATCTCAAATTCTGCATTTCTTTTGAGGATCTGTCAAACACCCCTTTTTACCACAATGGACTCTTCTACAATTCAAACTGGAAGAGTTTAACACAGAATCTTAGGGGTGAAAGGGATACAGTATACTCACCCGAGGCCCCCAGATAAGACTGCGTATTAGAAAACTTTTTTCTTTATTTCTCATCCAAAACATATGTTGTGGGTACTCAAAAGAACCATCTCAGTGAGATGGTTCTTTTGAGCACCCAAAACACATGTTTAAATTGATGGGTAACAAAATAATTACAATTTTACGCTCATAAAATTTCCTTATCTGGATCTATGACTCACCCTTTCTTCCTCAGCCTTTAGCTGTTCCTCAAGAAGTTCTTCAAATGATTTTGGACCTGAAATGATCATAGATGAATATGTCATCCTCAAATACAACCACGCAAGTACCAGCTTAGCAAAAGCATAGTTCATGAAATCAAATTTGGTGATATAGCTGTCATGTTTTGTTTGTTTGTTTGTTTGTTTGATTTGATTCTTTGCGTTCCATCAACAATCTTTCAGTTAATCAGGGATGGGTGTTCCTGGGTTGAACCAGTACTAAGCTAGGATAAATGTGTCTTGCTCAAGGACCACAACGCAGTGATGCCGGTGAGGCTTGAACCCGCGGCCCTTCTGTTTCCAGTCAAGCACTCTACCACTGAGCCACTGCGCTTCCTATAGCTGTCATGTAAATATAAACAATTTTCCATATAGTGACAGGTATTTTAATACTGATTGGCGGCTTGAGATGTTTTAAAGAGGCAAAGCTAACATACATGATTCTTGATATATGTATATTTCAAAATAGGTATCCTTAATTTCAGTAACATATGTTGTTGGTACACATTGGAATTGCCTCACTGAAGCAATTCCAATGTGCACCTACAACATATGTCAATTCAATAAATGACTGTTTTTCACCATAAACATTTTTTTCACAAGCTTCTCAACTATTTTTTTTATGTTTAAGTGTAATGAGCATGCGGAAATGAACAAGTTTTTGTGTAGTTTAGCGTGCACCTGGATGACAATAATAGACAGCCAATTTTATATTATTGACAGATAATCTTTAGATGCTTCATCGGAATGAAATGCTAAATTGGTGGTTGCCTGGTTGTAAGCTACACATGCCTCAAGATAGAAACTTGTAATTAAATTTAAAGTCATTTTTCTTATTTTCTCAATCAAAACATATACTTAAACGCAAAAGAAAAGCAACACTTAGTAAAACGGTAGTTCCTTCTTTTTGACCAAAAAATTCACTCAGCGATAATGCGTTCACTAAGTCTAGTTATGGCCATACCAAATAAATTTTTAGATTCTCATCCCAATTTTGTGGAAAAATTGGGTCGGGTGGGAGGTTTTTAGTTTATTTTTCGGACTGCTTTAAAAAACAGAACAGTGCTAAAAAAAAACTTTTAATACCATGAAATTAAATTGTCAAAATTACAATTGTCCAGATAAAAACCAGTTTGTTTGTTTTTTTGCAAAAATGCTGGCCAGAAAAATTGCACCAAAATTTTTCAGCCTTTTTCAAACATTTTTTTTTTCTTTTTTTTAAGCAAATAAAAAAATTGGGGTGGAAGGTTTTTGAAAAACCTTCCACCCCGATTTTTTTTTCATTATTTGCTTAAATTTCACATGGGCAGGTGGGGATGAGAATCTTAAAAAATTTTGGCATGGCCTATTTGCCTTGCATACAATATCAAATTCAGATCGCTGTGTCTTATGGTTGCTGCGCTGCAAAATGAATTCAAAGGCAACCCTCATTTTTAAAGTAACAGAGTTACAAAATTTTACCTATTTTCGAAAAAAAGTTTTTTACCAATATCTGTTTTTGAAAGCAAAAGGGTAGACGAAATCAAATCAGGTAAGTTTGTGTTTCTATCAACGTTCATTTTGCTTAAGAGACATCTTCAATTTTTTGACGTAATTGGCTGTTTTTATCCAAACGAATTATGATAATCAAAAATTTTTAATGTCACCATACAGCCCTCAACACACTGTATAGAAGACATAAGTATCGCGACATGACAAAACACATTGTAACTGTAATGACTCTTTGAAAAAAAGTAGCGACTGGGAGCGTTGATAAAGGATACCTTCGAAATTTTTTTAGTGTTTTCCATTAGTTAAGACAGCTGGCTATCAGATCAAGCTGTTTGCTTTCAAATCGAATAAGACATCACTTTTAGACGCCAATTGTTGAAATTCACTGATGTCATTATAACAACAGAATGGAAATCTTGATCAAAACCATTTTACGGCAAATCTTTACTCATTGTAGAGAACCACAGGATATAATTAAAAATTATCATCATGTTGTCCATGTGGAAGAAAAAGTGGATTTAAAACGGTTGCGTTTTTATTGCATTTAAATATATGTTGTGGGTACTTGGTGAGACGGTGTTTTTGAGCACCCGAAGCCCCTGTTTTAACTAATGGGTATGAAAAAAATTATAGTTTTACTCACACAAAAATGCTGGTGAAATGGACCTATATAAGGTTGGTTGTGTTACTGACAGTAAGCTAAAAGCTTATATGCATCATTTCCTGTTAAGGGTTTCGTTGCAGTACAGGATTAGTTGATGACGAAACCGGAATGTTCTATTTCTTGTTTAACTATTAAAAAGTTTTAAACATAACTAAACATACCATCTTCACAAATTAGATTGTTAGAAAAATGAAAATAAAAGTATTTCATGATGGAGTGTCAATCCTAAAGCATGTTAAGTTTGAACATTGACTGTCTTTTGATATGATTAACTTTACCACAACACTGGTTGAGGTCACCGCGACAAAACCAAACATGCCGGTGTGGATTAACCACAGTGATGTAACTCAAATCATTAAAACTTAGGCCAGATTTTTTTTATTAGTTGCTTTACAAACCCTCCTACTGTAATTTTCCAGAAAGTAGAAAAAAAAATCTAAAATTATTTTCACATTTTATCCGTCGACTCTAAATATTATTTGTTTCTGTCTGTGTATTTTTGAGAGTGAGACTGTTAAATGTGATTGTCCTGTCCTGTCCCGATTTTTAAAAAAATGATGAAATATTTAAAGATTTAATTCAGGCTGTTGGTTTACCTTACTAGTTTTACTGTTTTTCTGCAGATATTAAAATAAAATAAAAAAAACTCTGAAAACGACCAGTCAATGGTTTTTCAGAGCTTTTTAAGTAATAAATAAAGGATACTTTTCCAAGGCTTTCTTATTTAAACCGCGAGGTGGGCGTAGCATTCTGCAATACTTTTGACCTGCATTAAGTGATAATCGGTCTTGAAAACCAATTTTGATCTCTTCTTTGAGTGGTCGCTTAAGACAGGTTTTATAGTACCTTCAAAATATTAATGCTTCAAGTCTAAACGGTTAATTGTCTTTAGATAAACTGTAAATAAATCAGGAAAGCTATCATATTCTGCCAAATTCAGAATTTTAAGGCTGACTTTCTTTGGAAAGTCAGCCTCAAAATCCTGAGTTCAGGAATAATCCTGAAAACAATCTTCAGGGACTGAAGTTCAACATAATTTGGAAATTTCGACCTGTGACCCCTTAAAATATATAATGGACAATCCCATTTTTACTTGCATTTGGGAAAAGTTATGAGTACCAACCTTCTATAGCTGTCTTGATAGGAATCTCATCAAAATTCAGTCCATCTTTATGCACCTACAATATATAAAGGACAGATAAGTAAATTTTAGAGTGTAAAATTGTAACTTTTCTCTAATCCCCTAATTAAAACATGTATTTGGGTGCTCACAAGAGCTGTCTCATTGAGACGGTTCTTTTGAGTACCCACAACATTTAATATGGTTGAAAAATAAGAAAATTAAGGCCCCCCAAAAATATTGAATTGTTACTCAGGCCATTATTTAAAAAAACAGATGTGGCAGGGGTGGGGGGGGGGTTTATTTCATTCAGGCAAAAAACAGATGCAGGAACTTTTTTTTTTGAAACTCGTAAAGATATTTTTTTAAAGTTGTGCTTGTACGTTCATTTCATTGGATATAATTCAAGTTAGGCCATGAAACTTGATGGCAAAAGCATCTGCACATTAAGTAGATTTGATTTCATCACAGATGTATAAAACTTACGCTGATGGGCCTCGAAAACTAAACAAATATCGGTCCATTCAACCGGAAATGGATGTGAGATTATTATTATCATTTTTTTTTTGTAAAACCTGTCTTAAGCTGCCACTCAAAAATAGACAAAACACGGATCTTAATGAGAAATGGTACCTTAATTAAGGTCAAAAGTATTGCAGAATCCTCCCCTTGGAGCATTCTGCAATACTTTGACCTGCATTAAGCGAAAATTGGTCTTGAAAAACAATTTTTGGTCTTCTTTTTTAGTGGCCACTTAAGATAAGTTTTACTGTACATCTCATAATAGCCCATGCTGACGTATACAGCAAAGCTGGAGGTCTAAATTTGGTCATCTACATCCATACTTTGTGTTTGTGGACAGCAAATGTTGACTCGCCTGAGCCTTCGGTACTCACTGATAGGATCATGTACGTATACTGGCTTTATTATTTTTGCACAAGTTCCTCATCCACCAGGTACCGAGGTTATAAAACTTGTTTCATGCTCAACTCAGCTGAGCATGAAATTTCAATTGCTAATGAAAGCTAAAATAGTGAAAAATTAAAAAAAAAATCTTGCTTTAGAACTCTAAGATGTTGTATTTACCATGCTAATAAATGTTAATAGAACCGAATGCTCAACTCAGCTGTGCATGAAATTTCAATTGCTCATGAAAGCTAAAATGGTGAAAAATAAAGATTTTTCTTTCTCTAGAACTCTCAGATGTTGTATTTACCATGGTAATAAATGTTAAAATGCCAATAATTGTTGGCATTTTCACATTTATAAGCATGAATTGTTGGCATTTTCACATTTATGAGCATGATAAATTCCATGCTCAGTTGAGTTGAGCATGAAAAAAGGGGGTTATAAAAAAAATCCTGGTCAACTGAGCTGAGCATGAACTTTCAAATGCTCGTGAAAGCTAAAATGGTGAATAATAAAGATTTTCTTGATTAAGAACTCTCAGACAAATGATGGCATTTCAACATTCATGAGCATGATCAATTTCATGCTCAGTTGAGTTGAGCATGAACTAATTTATAACCTCGGGCCTGGTCAGAAATGACCTCTAATTGTGTAGTCTGTTGTTCTTCATCTTCATCAATTGTTGGCATTTTAACATTTACGAGCATGATAAGTTTCATGCTCATTTGAGTTGAGCATGAAAAAAGTTTTATAACCTCAGGGGCCGGCCAGAAATTACCTCTATTTGTGTAGTCTGGAGGTCCTCATCTTCATCTTCCTCCTCAATATCCTCAAACTCATCATCCTCATCATCACTCGCTTCTTCCCCTTGATCACTGTCATCCTCAGAGTTATCTCCCTCTTCAGAGCTCTCCTCTTCACTCTCTCCCTGGCTGCCTGCAGTAGTGGCTGGCGGCTTCGAGGCTGGCAAGGTGGGAGACTGAAAAGACTGGCTTCCGTGACCATCATCTGAGTCTGCATCTAGAACACTATGGTGGTGGGATATTCTTGGTGACTGACAAAAAGAAATGAAATCATATGGGCCTCGGAGTGGGAAAACCTGTCTTTGGGGGTTTGGCAAAAACACAGGCGCAGACCAGCCTGCGCTTCTGCGCAGTCTGATCAGCACCTTTGTTATTCGCTGTTTGGAAAGCATCATATCTATACTTGCTTCGGGCAAAATTTCAATTATCTAGCTAGTCTCTGTAGCAGAGCAGGCTGGTTTGAAACTTACTTTGTTGGAAACCCCGAAAACAGGTTTTCTCGTGATGTGGCCCAAATATGGTTCGCAGTAACTCCAGAAATTGTGGTAAATCAGAAAAGGTGCTACCAATTTCCTACACTTTGAAACTGAACAATGATCATGTCAATAAAATTTCATTTTATTCAATATTTGTCCTGCTACAGGATGTCACCAATGACGTCATTATGACATAATTATGATTGAATGTGACATATAATGAATTATACCAGAAAGCTATAGATGACAGCAGATGGCTCAAATTGATTGGTATATCAATAAAGAGAGGATTTGTTTTGGCAAAAATTGATTGACAACATTTTGATTAGAATGAAACTATCACCCAGTGTCATGTAAACAACAAGAAATTTGGCATGTATTTATGTAAGCCTGGATTTATGAGAGGTAATATGAAAACTGGTACCTGTTTTGAAAAAAATCACGCCCAGAATCAATCAGGATTTAACTTGTCAGCAAGTTAATGGTGAGTAACAAATATCATTTTGGTAGAATTGTTATTACATCGCAAGTTTTTACATCTAAAATCATTTTGTTGAAAGGACACTTAAGTCAAATAACCAATTCACCCAACTTTATCGAAAGATGTCTAAATTTTCTCAAAAATATTTTCTCTTGAAAATATTTTTTACTAAAAAAATCTTGTTTACATCTCCCAGTAGAAATGGAGCAAATCTATAGGTATGTTTGCAATCATGGCATGCTAGATTAGGTCGGATCCAACTATCCAACATATGGTGTAGTGCCTGGGTGTTATATAATGCCATGTATTAAAATCGATAATGCACTAGTTTATAACATATTTTACAACATTATGTAATTTAGCCCATAACAATATCTCATATATATATGACAAAATTTCAAATTTTTCAAGCCAAAAAAATGGTGATTTTAATGTACTTTTGCTGTCATATGATAAATAGACGTGCTCCTGTAACATTGAATTTTTTAAACTTGTTGCGTAAAAAAGATAAAATGCTGGGCAAAACCTCAAATTTCAACTCTTTTCCTCAACATGTTAAAATAAATTCAATAATACATGAGTGTTTACATAACAAACTGTGTAAAATGTGGTATTGATCAGCTGAAGGATCAATATTTTTTAAAGGTAAATTTTGGAGAAAGTGTTGCACCTGTAATAACTATTTTAATGAACTGACACTTAAAAAAAATAGAGGATCATGTTTTATTGAATTTATTAAACGAGTTGGGGAAAAGAGCGAGGCTTGCCGAGCATTTCATCTCTTTTCCACAACAAGTTTAATAAATTCAATAATACAGGAGCACGACTGTAAGATTCTTTTTATCATTACAACATTAAGATTACTCTGAAATCTCATTTCTGCTGTAAAAACGTTACAATTTTGTCATTATGTACGCAATAATGTTATGGACATCATAACGTTTCCCGAAAATATGTAAACCACTAGTGGTTTATCGATTTTATTGCATGGTGTTATTTCACTCCCAGATGTGACGTCATATGATACTACTTGTTAAATAAAACCTTTAGACCCAATGTTTAATCTACCAAAAATTGTTCTTTGACGTAAGGATCATTCGATGAAATGGTTTTAGACAAACTGTCGTGCAGTCCACAACAACTTACCTCTGTCACTCTTTTATTAAACCTGGGCTGATATAACTTTGGCTGTTGTTGGAACGGCAGAGAACCTTGCCTAACATCAACACTAGCCTCAGATGCCGAGTCGGGTATTGGATAAATTCCTTCGTCAAGACCAGCTTGACTCCCCCGGTTTGAATTGGTGTCACTAAATAAGTCTGGATTAGTTTTGATTTCGTCATCATCATCTTTAGGGTCCACATAGATGACAGGCTTTGGAAGTCCACCATCAGGCTGAAAGTCAGAAAACATGCCAGAAAGTCAGGGAACAAGTCAGGGAACAACCAAGAAAGTCAGGGAACAAGTCAGAAAGCCAGGGAACAAGCCAGAAAGTCAGGAAACAAGCCAGAATGTCAGGGAACCAACCAGAAAGTCAGGAAACAAGTCAGAAAGTAACCAAGTCAGAAAGTCAGGGAACAAGCCAGAAAGTCAGGGAACAAGCCAGAAAGTCAGGGAACAAGCCAGAAAGTCAGAAAACAAGTCAGAAAGTAACCAAGTCAGAAAGTCAGAGAACAAGCCAGAAAGTCAGGGAACAAGTCAAAAAGTCAGGGAACAAGTCAGAACACCAGGGAACAAGTCAGAAAGTCAGGGAAGAAGCCAGAAAGTCAGGGAACAAGCCAGTATCCGGTATAAGGTACAAGTTTGCATGTGCATACAGCCAGAAATTTTCCTAGGCCTGATTTGGGGCCAAATATCGGCCCCTTCCCAGTTCAAAAAAGAGCAAAAATTTCCCAAAAGGGTGTTTATTATTCACAACTTCTTAGTTCCATATTTTGGTGTAAATTTTATGAAAATCTGGCAAAAAATATTCATGAAAATTTGCATAAAAATGTGAATGAAAACATCATTCACATTTTTATGCAAATTTTCATGAGTTTTATGAAAGGCAATTAATGCAACAAATATACTACAGCTTTATACTGCTAATTTTAATCTATTTAAAATGGTGGTCCAGATCTTTTAGACAGTATCAATTTTTCCCAATTTTTATGGTCCAAATGCTTTTTCCCAAATTCAACAGGCCTCTGATCCCGACTTCAGAACGGTAGGAAAAACCCTCGCAGTGAAGACCCAAATCAGTTTGCCTCCGCCCCGTCTAATCTGAGTCTAAGTTCTCCGCCCGAGGAAACTTTGAACCCAAAGAGTGCCAATCGAAGACTTAGATCAGACTGCACAGATGTGCACACATTCCAACTTGCACCTTTTGCTGGACATGGGCTCAAATAAGGAATTTCTTTTTTTTTCAAATTATAGAACATTATCAGTCACCTGACAAAGTGGCTAAGACAAAAGATAAAGACCCCAATCAGACAGTCCCTACAAGACATGATTTAGTCAATTAAAATCTGACTGCAATTAATTTAAGCTGATTTTGTTTGTTTGATTTGATTCTTTACGTCCCATCAAAAATCTTTCAGCTATGTAGGGATGGGTCTTCCTGGGTTGAACCAGTACTAAGCTAGGATTAATGTGTCTTGCTCAAGGACACAACGCAGTGACGCCAGTGAGGCTCAAACCTGCGGCCCCTCTGTCTCCAGTCAAGCACTCTACCACTGAGCCACTGCACTCCCTTAATTTAAGTTGAGATAAAAGGCGTATTTAGTGTTAAAACATTTACAAACTTTTCCGTATGTAGACATAAATCTGAGATATGCAGGCATGGTGCTTATAAAGGCATGTGCAATTATTGGTTGAATACAGTATTAAAGCCAGCATCAATACATCATAGATTTGGATATAAAAAAGCCATCCTGGTTCCAAAAATTTACAATTTTAAGAAAAGTAGTTTTTCCATAAATTATCTGAAAAATCAGTCATTTTGGTTAAGATTCAGCCCTTAAGAATCAGCCTGTAAGGGCTGAATTTCTAAAATGGAATACTTCACACAGCTCTGCATATACCTGTAGTCTTGCCTGTTGAGCACTTGGGATCATCCCATTTGCCATGAGCTTGGATAAGTCCATCCCTGGCGGAAGTTGAAATTTTGGAGGGGTGGCAGTATTTGAGCGACTGTTAGTTTTTCCACCTACAATACAATAACAAAACACACAATAACAAAATATAATACCACTCAGGCCTCAAGATAAGAGTGCATACCAGAAAATTATTTTTCTTTTTTCTCAACCAAAACATATGTTGTGGGTACTCAAAAGAACCGTCTTGATGAGCACCCAAAACATATGCTAAAAAATATGGGTAAGAAAATTATCACAATTTTTAGCTAAAAAAAATTTGCTTAACCCCCTAGTGCACAAACCAAAAATATCTATATGCCATCCAGTTACAAGATTGGGGAAGTCAAAAAGAAAACAGGGTCTGAATTTTTGTTGAGGTCAAAGATTGCTGAGATTGACAGGTATCATATATGATACATTGGGCATTAAATTTTCAAAACAATCTTTTTTTAGGGTGCCTAACTCAAGTATCAACAATAATTTGGGGCCACCCTTTTGGATGAAAATTAAGTGTATGAAAAACAATTTATTGGCTTTAATATATATTATATCAGTGATGTCCAAAAAGGTACAATAAACATCTCGATTTTTTATTTTTATTGCCCAATGTATCATATATGATACATTTTTGTTTTTGAACTTTGGCGACCTTTGGTGGCTTATAAAACCCATTTCAGGCAAATAATCTCAACTGGAATAATTTATTCTTATTGCCAGACATCTTAACTGATTTTCTAGCAGTTTAACTTAACTAACCAGTCAATATCCTGGTCACAGCACCAAAACAGAGACGTAGCACATATGATACACGGGGCACTAGAGGGTTAACTGGCCCTATGACCACTAACAAAATTTATTCTTAACTCTTCAAGTGCTTAGGTCTTTAACCCTTTACCTCATAGAGATGCCTTTTAACGCTTTTGCGAACAGAGCAGACCCAGATTAGGCAGCTCTTGTAAGAGCTACCTGATCATGGTCTACTCTGCTTGCTTATGGAAATATGATATATCTCATCCTACACAAGTGGACCTGACAAATAATTCTTTGTTCTATGTACCAACATGAAAGTTTATTTATATAACTATTCATAGTGGGTGGAGCCTAGCATGAATATTCATGAAGGAAAGGGTTAATGGAATCTTCCAGCTGACTATCTGGGCCCAGAATTTCAACTGTTTCTAACACTGAAGAATTTCTTTAGTTTAGTGATATTTTAGGGCACAAAGCAAATTTGGTTACAAGCCGCACCAAAACAATATGTTCCCAGGGACATAAAAAGTTATGGTTCTAATGTAAATTAAACAATTTTCATATATCCTTTCGACTGCCATAGCGTATTGATGCATAATTGACAAAAAAATATTTTCTGAATGACCCTCATTCCGACCTGAGAACAAACATGTCTTATGTTTTTATACCCGAGAGTAGGTACACATGCTGAATATACATGCTGGGAAATTGGGAATATGAAGTAGCCAGCATTTATAAGAAGCTACCCGTAGTTAGAACAGGGCACAAAAATATTTCAATATTGTACGTGACTTACAATATTCACTCATCCTGCAAACACATGCACTTGTACTTTAAAAACGTATGCAATAAAGAACATAAGGGAGTAATATGTAATATGACTTCCTCAAGTTATTCATCCTAGTGTCCGAGTGCTTTGGGAAGAATTACTCGTCCTTTCTAGATTTCACTCGTAATTACGAGCGGACAAGTGGCATTTTTGTCCCCTGTAAAAGTTTCCAAAGTTGGAGAAAAAGTAAAAAAAAAACTTTTACTCCATAGGCTATTTTTAGATCATGACATCATGTTCTATTTTTAGACAACATTGAAAATAATCAAGAAAAATCTAAGTTAAGATTTGAATACTTTTGAAAATATTATGGAAATTGGAGCATTTGCTCCAAAAGAGCAAATGCTCCATTTTCCATAATATTTTCAAATACATGATATTTCAAAGGCGTCAAAAGGCGTTATTATGAAGTAAAGGATTAACTGCCGTTTCAGTAGATTCTTGTGAACTTGAAGTCCTCAGGACTAAGAGGTATTATTTCGAATTATCAGTAGTTCAATTATAGGGAAGTATCCATAAAAATATATAACCCCCAAAAATAATTATTTTCAAGTTTTTTTCTCAATCAAACATAAGTTTTGGGCCCATAAAAGAAACGTCTCCATGAGACGTTTCTTTTACACACCCAAAACATATGTTATAGTTATCAGTGATTTTATTGGGGACTTTAAGAAGCTTACTTTTCCTTCACATTTGGGAAAATATTCTATTAAAATTGGGAAAACAAGTGCTATAAAACATGAAATTGGAAAAAGGCCATTTTTGGATTGGGAATGACTCCCATATAAGGCTGTAAAAATGGCCAAATAAAATCAGTGATTATAGGCAGTATGAGTAGGTCCTATTCTTTGAATTCAGTATGTCCAAAATTCACTTAGAATTAGCGAGTATTTCGAAAAATCGAAGTTTGGATTTACGAGGTTTTACTGTATTTCTGAGATTGTTTGACAGAAACCCAGGGATTTTCCTAGGCCTGATTTGGGGCCAAATATCTGCCCCTTCCCAATGAGCAAAAACTTCCCAAAATGGTGTATATCATTCCCAATTTCTTAGTTCTACATTTTGGTGAGAATTTTATGAAAATTTGAACAAAAATAGCAAAGTTACAGATGCACGAAAATTTGCATAAAAATGTGAATGAAAACATGTTTTCATTCACATTTTTGTGCAAATTTTCATGAATTTTTATGAAAAACATATGTTACAGCTTTACACTGCTAATTTCTTATATGGGTTTTAATGCATTTAAAATGGCAGCCCAGTTCTTTTAGACTGCATTAAATTTCCCGATTTTGATGGCTCGAATGATATTTTCCCCAATTCAACAGGCCCCCTGCCCTGACTCCAGAGAGGTAGGAAAATCCCTGAAATAAGTTACCTCCCCATTGCTGTTCTCTCTGTTTAGTGATGATGGTCTGGACTCGCTGCTGCTCCTGTCTCAGCATACTCAGCTGTTGGTGTTGCTGCGACATCAACATCTCCTGTTGCTGCTGCTGCCAGTGTCGCAATTCCTTGAAGCGCTGCAGGAGTCGTGCTTGTTCCACCGCCTGCTGCTGCTCAAGAAGATCTAGCCCAGCTTCTGTTTTAAAGAATAGACAATTATAACATGCATCAGGTGTCCAAATATTATTCAGGTATTACGCAACTGTCTTGCCAAGCCCCCAACTGGTTCCTATCCCGGTGAGCTTTACAAGAGGCTGGGATATTGCATACCACATGGGGGTACAGAAAAGCTGAATAATATGAGTGTTATCAAAAATGATTTTTCTTATTTCTCAACAATAACACATGTTGTGGGTACTCAAAAGAACCTCCTCATTGAGACAGTTCTTTTGAGTACACAAAAGCATATGTTCCAATAAATGGGTAAGAAAATATTCACAATTTTACGCACAATTTTTTCTTTTACTCGACCAATGGGGCATAATTGTGATAAAGCCAAAATATCATGGTAATGGCCAGGTAATTCTAAATCTAGCCTGCTCAATAACAGGAGAGACTACATTTTGTAGCACAAATATTGAAATTTTGCATGCTCCTGGCTGAGCTGCTGCCACTGTGTCCCAATTACTTGAAGCGCTGCAGGAGTTGCGCTTGTTCCACCGCCTGCTGTTGCTCAAGAAGATCTAGCCCAGCTTCTGTTAATACACCAGTAGAAATAAAAGCATTAACTTAAAGACATCGACTACTAAGAGTCAATTGATTTAAGTTTGTTTTTAGCCATAGTATTGTCGCCAATAACACTACACATCTAACATGACATTCAGTGCATCAGCATTGTGTGCTTATGATTAAAGTGATGATAAGGTTGGTGTGATACAGCTACAACATGATACTTTCAAATTTATAAGCAACTAAAAACAGCACTGATCCACTGTAAACAAAATTACAATCTTGTACATAGTCTCTGTAGCTGAACAGGCTGATTTGTCGTGACTTTCTCGTAAAGCGTGATTAGAGTCAAAGTAATGCACAAACCAGTCTGCTCAGCTACATGGAATAGCTAGAAAATTGAAATTTTCAGTTATGGCAAGCTTTCTTATAAGCGAATAACAAAGGCATGGATCAGACTGCGCGATTAATCTTGAAAACTTTCATCCATGGTGAAGTAATTGAATGCTAAGCAAAATTTTAGGTGTCTAGCCCCACTAGATAGCTGCATAATCTACAGGTACATGTAAAAAGGATGACTATGCAAATGCAATAAACACAAAATCTCATGGACTGTCCAATGGGATAAGTACCAAAATGAGCTGGCACATACGGTATATATAGAGAAATTAGAATGTATATGTTTGTGTACCTCAGTCCTCCAAATAGAAGTGTGTAACTGAAAATTAATTTTCTTACTTCTCAACCAAAACATGTGTTGTGAGTACTAAAATAACTGTCTCAATGAGACAGTTCTTTTGAGCACCAAAAACAAATATTTAAATTAATAGATAAGGCCAAATAAAACAATAAGTGTGTTTTGGTTTTTTCAATATTTTTTTTCATGAAAAAATATGATTTTATGTATTTTGAAAGGCGAAATGCATAAAACTTTATTTTTTCCAGAAAACCTGAACAATTTTTTAGGTTTCACCAGAAAATTAAGGTAGGGTCAGGTTACCCTAAACACAGGTATTGTTATATTTGGCCTAAGAAAAAATTCAGTTTTACATTCAAATAATTTGTTTAATCTGGACCTACATACCTGATTTATGGTGTGAATCCTCACTCAGCCTTGTACTGTTCATAACATTCCCTGGCGCAGAGGACCCAAATGACATGTCGGCCATTCCACCTGACTGCTTTCCCATCAACTGCTCGAAGTTTACGGCCTGCATAAACATCTGACTGGGAATGTCCATGTCCCACATGGGAAATCTTCCGCCAACAGAACTGGGAGTACTCATAGCAGCTGACATTGACGATGGCTGGAAACCATTCATTTGTTGCTGTGTATCTGGCCCTGGCTGCATATTCAAAGGCACAGTTCTTTGCAGCATGTTCGGGTGCATTCCGTAGCCTGTCATATTTGAAGAATTGGGGTTTGACGAAGGACCTTCAGTGTTCACAGTCATACCAGCACCAAGTTTTGGATTAACAGTTCCAAGACCAGGATTCATATTCATAGACATTGTTGGGTTATGGTTAGGCATACTAGAGCCTGGGTTAGGCATGGTCCCATGACCTGAGCCCAGACTCAAACCAGCTGAGTTTTGATTTCCTGTGCCATGGCTAGTTGCCATCAATCTAGGATCTAACTGCCTGTTGAGTGTCTGATGATTGGGGCTTTGCCGCCCATTCCATGAAGGTCCAGGTTCTAATGAATTATTCATACCAGACACTAAATAATAGCTATGCCATTTTTAGTTTTTCTCTTCTGTCAAAAAAACTTTGGAGAAATACCTCAAAAATTATCCACAGTTTGATCATATATTTTCAAATCGCTTCAAGGACTATAGCGCTGTGAACTACATATTCTAATATATCAACTGCTTTCATGAATCTTGTTAAGTCTTCAACACTTGACATAATCCTGTAAAGAAAGCAAAAGAATTTCAATTTGGTACCCATTGCACAGCCATCCATAGGTCAAGATTTATAAGTAAAGATTTTGAGTGTAAAACTGTGAATATTTTCTCACCTGTCATTTCCTACATTTGTTTTGGGTGCTTAAAAACTACGTCTCAGTGAGACGGTTCTTTTGAGTACCCACAACATATGTTTTGGTTGAGAAATAAGAAAAATATTTCTTAATTACGCAATCAGGAAAGGCATTCGGAACTCTTAAGCCCAATTCAGAATCAGGTCAGACCGTCTTGTATGTTTAAACTCAAAAGTAAAAACTAAGCTCTTTTGAACATAATACATGTACTACGCCTTACTGTAAGGCGTAGTATTATGTAGAAAAAAGCTTTGTTTTATAGGCAGAAACTGGCGTAAGTAAAACTGGCGTGAGTAAAAATAGTTCGGTAGCACATGTACCTGTAATCAGCCCAATTAAAATTGATTATTTGGTTACCCAAAGAGTGTTATCAACATGTTAAATAAAGTTTAGATTTTTCCATAATGTTTTTGTTAAGGCATCGTTTTTTCTACATTAATGAATGTTTATCATGACATGTTGTAGAGGTTTATTTCGCTCTGATTGAACATGTTATTGTGTTGGCATGCTTTCTACCAAGTTATTATCATGTGATCAAAGTACATGTAGCACCATGATGTAGACCAGAGGTCTGATTCTACGGCATTGGTAGAGAAATTCTGAATGCAGTAATGCTACAGATTTGCTCGTGTGCCTGCATACATGTAGTCTCGGCTGGGCCAGTGCTGGCACAAAGAATCCATGACTGTTCAATACAAAATAGGCCTCCAGGGTTTATTCTAGGCAGGGGGATTGGGGGATTTCCCCAAATTTTTGAAAGATCCCCCTTAGTTTTAAGAAGGAGGGGGGATATTTTTATATAGACAAATAAGAGAAAATATCAAAATTTAAGTAAAATGCTTGCCATTCTATACCCCCCCCCCCCCCCGGCCCCAGCCCCTGGTTTTCAAATCCTAGAATAAACCCTTGGCCTCTATGCGAGAAAACCTGTCTTTCGGGTTTCCAACAAAGTGAGATTCAAACCAGCCTGCTCAGCTACAAAGACTAGCTAGAAAATTGAAATTTCACTAGTAGGAAGTCTGCATATGATACTTTCCATTTAGCAAATAACAAAGGCACTGATCAGACTCACCTTTGTTTGCAAACCCCCCGAAGACAGGTACATTGTATTCTCACATTGTGACCCAAAATTTATTATCTATTTAAATGTAACATCTAACCACATTTGGAAGCCATACACAGGGAAAAAGACTAACAGGGGCCCAGTAGCCCAGTGCCCCTAAAATTTGGGCTGGGTCCCTAAAACTAAATGATTAGGGGCCCAGCTTGCCCCTGAAAAAAGGTAGTATGTATGTCAAATCTGACACTAGCTGTTAAGTTTACATTCCAAATACAGTTTATATGGTTATTAATAGAGGAATACAGATATTGAGGGTATGAGTAAAGCAAATGAATTGTGTTGTCTAAATGAGTTCAGCTTTCTGCCGAATCCTGGGCCCCTTAGTTTTGGGCTGGGCCCCCAATCATTTTATTTTAGGGGCCCAGCTTGCTCCTGGTGAAAATTTGTTAGTCTGTAACCCTGCATACATGCTCACTTAACTCTTTGCATGCTGGGAAATTCTTGGTGTTATTTTTTGTTGGTTCCTAATATTTTTCACGATAAACTCTGTCAGGAATATTAATCTATTCAGTGTGAAATAGTTTGGATCTATATCAGGCCAGATGTATTGTCTGGCCTGAACTGGATCAAAATTGTTCACAAATGCTATCAGCACACAACTTATGTCCTGCTGAACCTGTGAATATCTGCTTAAGAAAATGGCCAGGGTTTACCCTGACGCACAAAATCCTGCATTTTGGCTCATTTTCAAACGAAAAAATGACCCCCCAAATTAATCAGTGCGTCCTCAATAACGCAATTAAAAAAAAAAGAAATCTCCTCAAAAGTGAAATTGCATTTTCAAAATGTATCTCGGATTTCCCAAGGCTTATTATAGCTAGTTTTATCAATAATGCCCCAATAGAAACACATCAGTGTCTCCTCTATCTTTTGGGAAGAAATACTGCTAGACAGCTAAGGGGACGCAACTGTTGGGGAGTTAGATACTGCATCCATGGCAAGCACATATCCCATATTCGGTTGTTATCATTATTATTGTCAGAGATTAGAAAACATGGCACAACAGACAATGCTGATATGGCGATAACCGCTAAAGAACAAATGAGCACTCCAGTCTCTAGAATAGAATGCACCCTAGACAAGCCCAAATAATAGGCAAATTACATCGATTTTGGTGAGGCTAATCTTTTGACCAGTTTCCCTTCACTGATGTCAGAAAATCGAGGTTTTCTTTTCTTACAGTATTGAGTATCGAGTTAAAAAAGGCGAGTTTCGAGTAATAAAAGTCGAGTATCGGGTAATAAAAGTCGAGTATTGAGTAATAAAAGTCGAGTACTGAATGATAAAAGTCGAGTATCCAGTACTAATAAAAGTCAAGTATCGAGTTATAAGTCGAGTATCGAGTAATTAAAAGAGAGTATCGAGTGATAAAAAGCGAGTATCGAGTAATAAAAAGCGAGGATCGAGTAATAAAAAGCCATTTTGAGTAATAAAACAGAACAAGAAAACGATCAGATGCAGTACTAGATCAGCACACACGTGACAATCTCACAGAATAAAGAAAACTTATTTTAAAAAATCAATTGACAAATAGACATGGTTAAAATAAACCCCCTGCCCATACAGGCTACGTCGTAGAATAAAATTGTGGTGCCAGGCCTTCATCTTAAGGTAATTAAGTACCCAGAAATATTGCAGCAATATCATTTTGCAGCAACAAATGGTAGAAATACCGTATAATGGGCAGATAAGCAACTTTTCTCTCATCGTTTACAACTGTGAACGTACCTGATTTGAAAACAAATAGTAGTTTCTTGAAGCCAGAGATTGTACAGCGCCCATGTAAATATACACTATTTGTCTTAAAGTGACAAAATTTTAAGACTGATTGGAAGCTTGGCATATGTTTAATATAAATATTTCAAACAGATTTTCTATTTTTCAACATCATATGGGCCTCGTCTTCGCGGTTTCCGACAAAGCGAATTTCAAACCAGTCTCCTCAGCTACAGAGACTAGCTTGAAAATTGAATTTTCACCTGAAGCAAATTTACATAAAATACTTTCCAAAAAGTGAATAACAAGGGTGATGCACCTGTATCGTTCGCAAATCCCCGAAGACAGGTTTTCTCTCTTCAGGGCCCATTTATGTTGTTGGTACATGTTGAAATTGGCTCAAAGAGGCTCAGGTTTCAACAACAACCTCGGGGTCCAGCAGATGTCAATGCATAGAAAACATGGTTGATCCCTATATTCAAAATAAACAAAGGCGAATTCACGTGTTTACAGAACAGGTTTTTGCTTGAAGTTGCGAGAAAAAGCAAAACTTTCATCAAGAAAAAGTTAAATGTACGAGCAAGACGATTTCAAACAATGTACATGCGAATCCGAATTAATATTTCGCGGTCAGGTTAAGATAGCGTTCCAAAATACCTTCAAACAGCAAAAGATTTCACATTTGAAATGCGTAACAACACTTTCTGTTTACAAAAGTCCGCCATTTCTATTTCTATTCTTCTTAGAGTTCCCCCGTTGGCTTAGCGAGGCACCACCATAAGGTGTAAAGGTTCAGTGAGCTCGTATTAGTTTTAAACTGGTGAGGTGAAATGTATATACAGTCTGTGTATTTACAGGTTTAACACATTATTCCGCAGGCACAAAAGCTGGTAATTATTAGCACTCTGAAATTTGACGATTAAGGCTTGCTATTCTTTTCCTGTGTATCTGTAATATATATTCTCTGGAATGCAATTCTAGGGCTTCTAAATTTTCACACCCATTAATGTAGAATGAAGCATCCAGGGTGAGCTGGGTAAACAGTTCTGGGTTCAACAAGTCACTTTTGAGTTCATCAGGGAGAACTGGGTTATTTCGCAACTTCTCGGCATAGACGCCTCTCTCTGGTTCATATGCTGAGCATTCTGCTATAAAGTGTTGTCTTGTTTCGGGTGCAGCTAAACACAGTTTACAGGTAGGGTCCACTGTGTATTGATTAAAAGCAGCCCTATTACCTTGCAAGATGTAGGTGCCCGTAAGCAATTTACATTTAAGCTGAGCTCTTTTACTATCTGTTAAACAATTACTAACAGTGGACCATACATGATGGGTTTGCCCTACTTTTAAGGAATTTGGATTTATATATTTCAGTGAAGATTTCTCAGCCATGTCAGCCCGCCACATGGCTTCAATATGGCTATGCACGGTCTCATTAAGGATTCTCTTCCATTCTGATTTTGACATTTGTTTCTCAAATAGGAAAAAAATTGAAGGCAGGTTATATGTTCCTAGAATAGTCCTGACCATATTAAACCAGCTTTTCTCATCGGGAGTTTTCACAGCAAGCTGCCTCATTGCTATATCATACTCAATGAATTTACTGTTACGTGCAATACCCATGAACAGGTTTAAGGTGTTTTTATGTATAACCGTCTCAAGGGGCAACACGCCCAGCAATGCCAGAGTAATGCAATTTGGGGTTTTATCAGGGAGACCTTGTATTTGTCTGAGAGATTTCCTTTGGAACTTTTCAAGGTTTTCAATGTCCTTTTTCATGAGGGATAAGGTTTCAAGTCCGTATATGACCCTTGGGACCACAAAGGTAGACCACAAATGACCATTATGGGATGTCTTCAGTCCATTCACACTATGAAACCCCGCCCCCATTAGTGAGTATGCTGTTTTACGACCTAGACTTAATTTTTCCTCTATGTGGACCTTATTCTTTATGTCCCTAGTGATTCCAAGGTGAACAGTGCACTCCTCGCAGGGGATTTTTTCACCTGACATGACCAACTCAATGCCCTGGGTCTCATATTTTGGGATATTAAAACATAGGTAGCTACTCTTATTGGGGTTCACACAGTATCTCTCTCTTTCGGTGTTGTTCTCAATATCCCACACCATCACTTGCATGTCACGGTGCCTTCTAGTCAATCCGGCTAGATCATCCGCCACAGTCACATGAGGTATGTTAATTGAGCCAATTCGTACCTCAGTATATTGGTCCTCAAGATGGAGTAACAAGGGATTATTATATCTTTTGTAGTGTGACGTTGAAAGCACGCCACCTTGTCTAACTCCCTGTTGGATGTCAATGGTGTCAGACAATAGTCCGGCCCATTTAACTCTGGAGGTACAGTCAGTATACATATCTCGAACTAGTAACCAGTCGTCTCCGTGGATCCCATCAAGGTACAATCTACGCAATAGAGAGTTGTGATCCACCACGTCAAAGGCTTTTTGTGTATCCAGCGTTGTCAATAGAAGATCTTGCTTGTTATTTTTTGACTCTAGAATACATTCGGTTAGGATAACCGCCGCACTCAGGGAAGAGCAACCCTCCGTGAAGCCTTTCTGTAGTTTGGACTGTGTTTCTTCTAGGATTTTGTTGTGTCTTCTGTTTAGGACATGCTCCAAGACTTTTAGAAGGACAGGGGTCACGGTAATACCCCTATAATTACCTGGATTGGTAGGGTCACCCTTCTTGTATATAGGAGTAAGTATCCCCTCTTTAAGCACAGCAGTCACAGCCCTTGCCCTGATCAAACAGTTCAGAGATGATGTAATGAACCCCACAACAGGGGTACCCCCCAGCTTGAGATGTTCACTACATAAGCCCATAGAATCAGCGGCCTTATTGTTCTTTAGCTTCCGAAGGGCCTTAGTAACCTCCTGTTCTGTAACTGGGTCAATACTTTTACTCTCAGCCTCACAGATTGCTGTGATACTTTCAATGTCCATGTCAACGAGTAGTTTGTATTCATTATCAAAATTCTCATTCTCCAAGGGGAGGGCAAGTTTCTGGAAATGTGAGGCCCAGGCTTTACATATCTCTTCGCCGGTTTCGCAGGTATTTCCTTCGACGATGAGTTTATCAGTCTGTTCGCGGGTGGTTTTCCGTTGATTTCTCACTAGCCTAAAGAAGGTCTTTGGATCATTTTCCGCGGCCATAATTGACTCAATTTGTAAGTCTCTCCTCCTTGCTGCCTCTCTCCTTTGCTCTTTTCTTATGTTTTTGTTTGCTTTCCTCATTTTGATGAAATCTGGATCTGTGGGGTTCCGTGAAGCACCTGCTTTTTTCCATTCCCACCATGTTAGGCGACAATATTTTACAGCCTCATGGATTTTTTCCGACCATGGTCGGTAACGCTGAAGTTTAAGGCGCACCTCAGGTTTAAAATTTGGGATGCTATCTTCCGTAGCCAATTTCAACACTGCATTCAAGTGTCCTATTGGATAAAGTATATCCAGGTCTGAAGAATTTCCAAGATAAAAGGAATCAAAAGATTTCAAGTTTTTTTTGATAAATAACTGAAAGTTCTGCTTATCACACTTGTCCCAGTTTGGTTTGCATTTTATGATAACATTTTCATTTTTTTCCGTACCTACTGGTAGCTCCAGTTGCATTACGACCGGAACATGGTCAGATGTATTTAGGGCTACGCTTTTCTCCACATACACAGACTTCACAAATCTCTGCCCGATCTTATTGAAAAGAATATAATCTATCTCAGCATTATCAGTTTTGTTTGGATGAAAGAAAGTGGACACTCCCTTTTGTTGATGCTCTAGGGAATTTGAGGCCACTGCTGCCTGGAGCAGCACATCCTGTGCATTTCCTCTTTGTCTATTCAAAGAGGCATTGAAATTCCCCACCAGCAGGACAATGTGAGTCTTTTGGTATATACTCAAAACTTCCTCGATTTGTTCGAGACAGCTTTGAAAATTGTCGTCATTTTTTGCATTTCCCTTTGAGTTTCTACATGGCATATACACATTGCATATGCAGATGGGAGGTGATGACTGCACCTCTATGACAACCATTCTGTTTTCGCCGTGTATAAGCTTTTTAACTTTAAGGTCCATATTCTTACGGAACAACAAAGAGACTCCGCCATATCCTCTGGGTTTTTGGTTAGGGGGTAGGGGGTCATTGTCATCAACAGCCTTGCTATATGCATAATGAGACACAAAGCTCGTTTCAATATTGCTTAACTGGAACGAGAATAACCAATGCTCCTGGATTGCAAGAATATCACAGGTTTTTAACAACTCCCTAAGGTATACTTCATTAGTCTCAATATTCTTCACATTAAATGTGCCTATTGTTAACAGCTTTTTCTCTTCCATGTTGATTCCGAGGCCCTGCCGCTCCACAAAAAAGACTTCTTGATGTCTGCCCTATTATGGGATGATATATCAGCATTGCTGCCTGTGGCCACTGGGCAGGGTAACCTTTCAGTATCTGTCCCTCTCACACACACAGTACTATCCCCTAGGTGTGCACCGACCTCCTGGGGCAAGACAGTACTGTCATCTACATCAGAGACAGCATCAGTTCTCAGATCAATCGTGTTTGAATCCAGTGTGAGGACAGGGGGGTAGGAATCACCTATTGCATCTGCAGAATCTGTGCAGAGAGTAGTCCCCCGCTCATGTGGTTCAGTCTTCCTGGTAGAATTAACACCATTGTTATTTTCAATATGGGGAGCCACAGGGCCTACGGCACTAATTACATGACGCTCACTTGGCTTTGAGATGGCACTGCCACTTTCCACAGTTGGATTATAGGCAGGGCCTGTAGCCCTATTTACAGAGCCCCCGTTGGGCCTCCTTGTGGCACTACTATCGTCCCCACTGGGGTTATATGCATAATTCTCCGTACGAAACTCAAGGTCAGCCCTTTTTAGATTTTTCTGCACTTGTGTTTGTCTATTAGGCCTCTGCATTTGAGGAACAAATCCCACTGGGTTTCCTTGCACAGGATTTTGAGCCATTTGCTCACTTCGAAACGGAAGGTTCACCCTCGATGGGTTAGGATACTGACGCACCTGTGCTTGTTCTAATGAAATAATTGGGTAACCTTGATAATTCATTGGATTTAAATGGGTACCATATTGCATTGTAGGGTACGTTTGCGGGTGCATATAACTAACAGGGAACTGTGCCCATGGGTGTTGCTGGAATGGGTTTAGACCAAACCCATGCATAGCAGTGCCAAAACAGTTGACAGCAGGATGTATACTATGGTGTGGCATTGACAAGAGCCGCTGCTGCTGGAGCAGGGAGGCTTCAATATTACTAATCCGGTGTTTCATAAGTTCAAAATCCATATTTCTTATTTGTTCTTTCATTTGTGTTATACTATTGAAAAAATTTACACAGTCATTTGGCTCCTGAGAGTCATAATGTCTGGGGTTTGAACCATTATTATGATGCTGGTAGGTTTGATTAGTGTCTGCTCTACTCGGTCCGTGGCTCATTTGATATGTTCCATCATTGGATGTTTTTTCATTATTTGACCTAAATAAATGCACCTCCTGTCTGAGGATCTTATTTGAATTCTCAATTTCCCCCAATTTACGTTCCAGGTTCATAATCACAGATCTCTGAAGTTTAAGTTGCTCCTCTTGTTCTGTTTCTTTAATTTTGCTCCTCCCCCCTTTTCTATTGGGTTTGCTACATGCAGACTTGTTTTCACTGTTTGCATCATTGTTGCTACTACTCGCACAGTCAGTTATATTTGGTCCCTTTTTCTTTTCTTTATGCACATTACTTAGAGTAGCGGTCACTTCAGCTGCCATGCTGTTGCTATGGTCTCTCATACCCGGCAAAAGGATATCAGCCTTACTAGAGTTAGTTGGACTGGGGGCCTCTATGGGTGTGCCCAAGGACAGAACCCTGCCACATTCGGCAGGAGGGACGGCTTCAGGTTCATAACCCTCTTTCTTATGTGTCTCCTCATCATCTGAAAGCGGACAGGCCTCCAGCACATCCCTATGATCGGTGCAGAGACTCTCAGTCAGATCCTCACACTGTACTTCGTGTGTGCAGGCCAGACATGTATACCCCAATTCACTACTGTCAAAAAGGGCATACATCTCTAGATTAATTTGTTCACACTTCATGTGATACCATATGTCACACCGATCACAGCATATGCTGGAATCCGTCTCGATTGGCAACCCACATGTTGGACAGAGAAGCTCCCCCCCTCGCCTCCCCCTCCAGAATGCTGCAAAGGCATATTACCATCCTGAGCACAAAGCCTGAGCATTTTGGACGAAATTAATTCGGTTGTTTCCGATAAAATCCGTAAGATAGGATTCGCGCAGTGTCGTCATTGGCCCAGTATGAACTTGATCACAGTGCAGGCAGGCAGGCATATATAGGCCCCAGACATATAGTAATGCCCTGAAGTATTCCTTTTTCCCCATTGGAGTAGTCTGTCTCCTGCTGTGGTCGCCATTATTTAAATGGTTCAGCCAGAAGGGTTTTTCTAGGCGTTGATTATTCAATAAGTATATATTCAATAGTATACTTCTAAGTATTGATATTCATAATGCCTATATTTGTATTCAAAATTCAATTGGAATGTTCCAAGTGGGTGTTGAGCGTTGGTTTGTTTTATCTATCGAGGCTATTTGAAAAAAGTTTTCTTTCTAAGGTTAATTAAAGATAAGAAGTTAATTAGCTTTGTTCTGTTTCAGCGGTTTAATGCTTTTTGGCAATCTTTCAAGTTCTTAAAACAATTGTGAAATAACGTAAGGATATCCTAACCCCCTTCAAATAATGGGATGTTCGGTCAACGCGAAAGTGAGCATTGTCATCGACTGGAAGCATTTTATCATATACTGATTCTTTAGTATCGCGCCTGCGCAAGACAATGGAAAGTGAGGGGTTTTGCCATGTACGAATCTAGGCTATATTCATGATATTGTTTTATTTTCGTAAATGAGAAGTCGTATTAGATTAGAACACTGTAGATTTTAATTGCTTTTTGCAGAGGTGAGATGTTTGAGCGCATTATTTCCATATTCTGTCTTTATTCACTGTTTTTATCGGTACCAGTGACTTAGGCCGATGACCTACATTCGGCGGTTCCACGACTTTCATCTATCGGCTTTTAAAGTGATCTAAAGTGGCTTTTAATTACTGATCTATCATCGTAAGGAATGCATAGGCTTGCACTATTAAAAGTTGAATTAAAATCGGAATCAAACAATTAAATAGCTCAAATGAGGGCATTATCTTCCGGTACGGGACATTTTTCGGTTTCATCGGTCATGTGCGGTAAACTAAATATACATTTACTTACTTTAGCTCCAAGAAATTAAAACACCTAACCTGGCGCATTCAGTAGAGTCGCTGACTATGAAGTCGGATTTTGCTGGTTCGAGACCCGTCGGCGCCACTATTTTTTTTTTGCAAATTATCTTTTAAAATCTATCTCCCCTACTATTGATATGCATCTCGGATGTTTTTGATGTTTCTCGGGTTTAACTTTGTCAGATGAAACAGTTGACCCATATCTTAAATATTTTACATTTTCAATGCTTTTAATTACTTTGAAGTGGACAATTTTTTCATGTGTTATACACAAATGCATACTCTTTAATATGCAATCAAATTGTTTGCTTTGGTTTCTTTTTAGACAAACATTAACGCTGCTATCCTAGTGTAGCGTTTTTAAAGTCCGTCAGTCTATAATTATTTTCACAAGCGATTAAGATATGTTATTCAAAGGTTGTATATTGCTTACATGTACATGTTATTCCGCCTTAAGCATTTTCTTTCCTGTGCAAATGTACAATCTACTTTGAGCATGCTTATTTGTAGGTACAGAAGCTGGGATTTCGCATGATGTACCATTTTTTTCTCTTAAAACGGATTTAATGGTTTTGAGATTATTCAGCTGACACCCAGCTTTGAACAGGCACTAGCGAATCAGGCGCAATTTCCATTGTATAATTATATATTTGAACTCTATGTAGCTGGTCCATTAGGGCGGTGCTATATGTAAACTGCTTATAACTGTTGGTGCAATTTTGGTAGAGGACATTATGAGGAACATTTCTTTGAAATTATTTGAGTATAGGAGATTCAGCGGATGTTATTTAAAGATTTTCTATCGCGGGTGGTCAGTATTTTCAGTAGAGCATAAACAATTTAGTGCTATTCCGTAGAATACATCACGAACACTTCAGTGATTAACCACACCCGGACCAACTGACAAAGCTCCGGACCGAGAGTCACTAGGGTTAGGTAAAGCCTGTCTTTTTTTTATAAACCCTTGCTACAGATCAAACATCACTGTGACAACTGGGTTATTTTTGACGAGTAAGGGAAAGATATAGCATTCATAAGATTCATTGGATGGGGCAATTTTTTCCATGGAGCTTGTGCAATTTTGAAAGAACACTATTTTTGGGAACGTTTGTGTGATATTATTTTTGTTATGGGTCAGTGGTTCAGAATAAGCTGTTTGAAGATTTATTATGTTTTAGTACTGGTGGCTGGCTATACCGTTCAACAGTCCATATCGGTTTGTTCAATTTTGGTATCTAGGGAGTTTTGAGGAACATTTTCTGTGACATTAATTTGGCCACAGATTCAGAGAGTTGTTTGAATATATAATGACCATTTGTTTTCAATTGAGCATTTTGGTAGAGGTGTATCATGAGGAACATTTTTGTGAATTCCGAGTTTGTATCAAAACAGCATGAAGAAATAACAAATAAATTTAAATAACATGTAGCAACGCCTTTATATAACATGTAATAACATGTTATGCTTTTTCTTGTTTAAATCAAAATTAAACACTCACCTCTGATAGAGGGTCTGGATGGGGGGGGGGGGGCTAATTTGGGAAAACACTTTTTCACGGAACACTAGCCAGACATGTGTCTTAAAATACCACGTCTTCTTCTTCTTTATCTTTATTTCCTCCATAAGAAGATTTACAAAATATAGTTACAGGTATAACATAATAAAGTACAACAACGTACAAACATATGTATAGAACTCTGCGAGCGCTACATATAGGAAATGAATTTGTGAATGAATATGTACATTTGTAGTATGTTCTTCAGTACAAAATCAATTGCATTTGCTTGATGCCATTAAGGATGCATTTGCTCTTGTATTGAATCTATCTGTACTTATATATCTCGAGTTTAGTCCACATCTCAATGTTTTGCTCTTATATATAAACTGTACCTTGCAAGGGCTTGCATTTCAAAGGAAGGCGTATGTACATATTCACGAATGAACACAGGTTCTTCGACAGCAGTTCCTGATAAAGGTATATGCATGACGCAAAAACATTTCTGTCACCTCCGTATCTAAATTTGACCAACATGATGCGCTAAGCACTGCTGCGACAAATGTATCAGCATCTGATGCGGTAACACCATTCAATAATTCCGGTGGGAGAATGTCTATACAGTCATGCAAAAATGATTCTCTCAGATTTTTAGAGCATCCACATTCTGCAATAAGATGAGTCACAGCATCTCTATATTGACAGTTACAGTGGGAGCATATATAGGTTCCTGAGTCTGGGGTAGATGCCCATAACCTTGCTATAAAGTCGCATAATTTTAAGTCGCACCCAGAATGCGACATCTTCCAAACTATGGCTGGGGCGACTGATGTATGCAATTTACGGAACCGTACAAAATCATTGTCATTGTACAGTCTCCGGCGCCACAATAACATAGATCTTGAAAGTATCGCTGATTTTACTTGTTTTTTCCACTGACCTTTGCTTGGAAGATGCTGTACGCTGGTGTAGCCATTCAATATGTGCTGTAGCTCGAACAAGCATAACAGTCGACAGATATCCGGTACAAATCCTCTCTTAATAACTGGACTGTTCGTCAAATACAAGTACAGCTTTCTTAAAAATATTTGATGACTGACAGAATCGCATGGAAGAGAGAGCAGTTTATGCAGAAACAACATTTTGCGTATTATTACTTCGCATGAAATAGGATAAAGCCCTAACATTGACTCGCATATGTCAGTTCTAGTACGAATGGGGAAACCCTGTATGCGTTTCGCAACTTGTCGTTGAAATCTGTCAAGTTCGAGAGATTCGGTATGTGAAAGATTGTTCCATACTTCACATCCGTATAATACGGTCGGCACAGTGATTTTACGGTACATACTTATAGCCGTTAAAGGGCTTACTCCGAGTGGTTTGACTCCATAGCCAACCATAGCATGAAATGAATTGCGACCTTTTTGTATCCGTTCACGTGTGCGTTTCATTGATTTTAAGGTCGTATCCTGTAATATACCGAGATATTTGCGCTGGTTTCCTGTCGTATTGGGTCATTACCAATGTGGAACATATTGCAGACTTGTATTTGTTTATTGTTCGAAAAGATGAGAACGCAGGATTTATCCGTATGTATTCGGATAAGCCACTTTAACATATAGAGATTTACTATATCAAGCAATTTCTGTAGCATTGCTGGTGATGTTGCTATCAGAGCGAAGTCGTCCACAAATCCTGGATTTCCTGACCTCACAGAGCACACTGTTGCTCCAAGACCTGATGCTTCTAGCTCTAAGAGGAGACCATCAGCAAACACAAGATAGAATCCGGTAGAGGTTACTCCCCCTTGCCGAACCCCGCGAGTCATCTTTATAACATCTGATAATAGTCCGTTGATTGAGACTCTACAGCGAATATTTGTATAAGAGTCTTTGATTATACGCCATATTTTCCCGCTTATGCCTAATTTGTCTAGTTTAAATAATAAACCATCATGCCACACTGAGTCAAATGCTTTGTGGATATCTAAGAAAGCGACATAAACATTACTGTGCAGATCCAGGTTATAGTATATTGTTTCCTGTAGGTTAAAAGCAGCAGTAAGGCAAGATAGGCTTTTCTGAAAGCCTTGCTGTTGGGGACATGGAAAAGTTTTTGGTAGCCTTTGAAAGAATGTATTTATACGCTCCATAAGAACTTTCTCGAATAATTTGCACATGGCTGGTAATAGTGATACGGGACGATAATTATTCGGATCTGTTTTGAGTTTGCCCTTTCCTTTATAAATGGGCACGATAATGCTTGTTTTCCACGAGTCAGGGATTATTTCCCTTTCTAAGATTGAGTTAAACTGCTTACAAATGCAGTATATGAGATTACGCCCTCCATGAATAATATGCTCATTCTGAATGCCATCCCAGCCGGGTGCTTTCCTAGTTTTAAGCATTTTAATACCATAAAATACTTCGTCGGGCGTTACCTCGCACTCAAGAGACGGACAAGAATTGTTCTTATTGCGAGCTATGTTGCATACTTCGGCTTGTATATATTTGACAAATGCTGTTTGTTCGATAGTTTTCCCCGCATCTGATAGTGACGTATCTGTGAGAATTTTTTCAAAGTATTTCGAAAAGCCATTTGCTACCTCTGATGGCGAGTTATAATCCTTACCGTCAACTTGTAGTCTAATACAACACTGATTTGGTTTGTTCTGTAATTTCTTTAACAATCGCCAAAATAGCCTGTAGTCAAGGCCCGCGGCATCGTCTAAGTCGGAGAATACTTTATCCAAATATTTTTCGGACTCGTGCCTGTGGATCCTACGAAACGATGCCTTCGCGTTCTTGTAGTTAGTGTATGACTGATGCTGCGGTCCGCGTGGCTTGCCTTCAGCTAGCCAGTCTTTACGGCGGGACCTGGACACTTCGTGTGCTGATTTTACCTCCCGCGTCCAGTACGGTTTCGCATATTGGTTAAATGGTTTAAGTGGTAGCGCGGCGGTGGCTGCTCCATGAAGGCATTCCGTAATGCTGTCTGCTAGTTTATTTACGCTTAAGGGAGGGATATATAAACCTGACTGTTCCATTCTGGAACTAAGAGCTTCGGAATATTTCACTATGGTTTCTGTAGTTGCTTTGTGCCATTGTACGCATTTTGAAACGACGCTAGCAAATGCATTAGAGTGTGTTTTGCAGCTGGATTCGAATTCTAGCTTCAAACGTATTGGATAATGATCAGACGTCAATGTCATGCTAGATTCGTCTTTTATTTGACACGAGTGACATAATGCTAGAGATGTAGTATCAACTAAAAAATAGTCAGTCATCGATTTTGATGGAATGAAGCTATACTTGGGTCCGTCACATATGTCTGATACGTTGACGGGTACTAGGCTATTGTGGTTAATAAAGTCCGTAAGGTGCTTCGACTTATTATTCGAAATGTGCGATCCATGTTTTATGTACTGGGCATTAAGGTCTCCAGCAATAACAATATTTCCTTGCGTAATGTAGTGTGATGCTAGTGTTTGTAGTTCAGCAAGAACTTCAGTATAGTTTTGTTCGTTTCCATCTGCAGGCAGATATACGCAAAAGATGAAGGTTGAAGCGATCTGACTGTTCTTTAACTCTATACCAAGGATTCTGTCGGACATTATAGTATCGATCTCAGAAATATAACAGTCTATACCTTTTTTGTACATTATGGCCACGCCTGCTTTCCCGCATGATGCCCTGCTATATGGGTTAATCTGCTGGGAGATTTTTACAGCGCTTGCATAAGAAGGGTGTATGCTATCAAAGAAGCATTTCGAATGAGGCATTAATTTATGCTCTGTTATAAGAGCTATATCTGTATTATAGCAGGACAACAATTGCGAAAGCGTAAAAGCAGAGGACATTATACCACGTACGTTCCAAGTTAGTAGGTTAAGTAGCATGATTATTGTAAGGGAGTACATTATTTTACTTGACAAATAAACTGTGACTGAGTATGTTGCTTATCTAATTTTTCCAGGGCCTGTAACCGCTAGTCTGCTTATCATAATCGTCGTCATCTTTATTATAGCTGCTATAATCATATTTGGAGCTTGTATTTCTGTCGTACCAATATCTGCGGTTATCGTAATCATCATCACTGCAAATGTCCGCACTCTGAGTGTCGGCAGCAGTATAACTCTTACCGGAGTGATATTGACGGTCGGGATATCTGTCCCAGCTGGAAGAGTGAGATTGTGTATATCTACTAGAGTAATTTTCTTCTTCTCTCTCCTCTCTCTCAAATCTCACTCTCCTTCTCCTTTCGTACTCCTCTCTCTTGACCTCTCTTTCCTTATCCCACTCACTTTTTCCCATCCATTTCCTACATCTCATTTCATCAGGCCAAAAGTCCTCACTTTCAACTAACTCGCAATACGCTGCTGGGATGTTCAATTTTGCTGATATGCTATACTTATGGTAAAAGAGTTTAACCTGTGTTGCATAAACCCCTTTGCTTTTCAAGAACTTCAAAAATCCAGAATAGGTGGATGCCTTGTCAATATTACTAACAAAGTACCCCACAACACGTTTTTTGGAGACACCGATGAATTTGTGCATCATCTAAAGTGGTCCTGCATCTAAAATGGTCCTGGCATATATTTTGGTCCCAAATTGCCTCTAAATTGGTCCCGGCTGGCATCTATTATGGCACGCTAAGCAGACTCTAAAACGATCCCTGTTATATTCCTATGCATCATCTAAAGTGGTCCTGCGTCTAAAACGGTCCTGGCATCTAAAACTGCGCAGAAATGTCTAAGTAGGTATGTTTGCATGAGATTATTTACTAATTGACCACAGCATGATAAAACCAACAAACTGACAATGTGCATCTAGTGAAGCATCAGAACAAAAAGACGGGGCAACCGCACAGTCTGATAACGACAGTGTGTCCGTCTGACTGCACAGTTATTGCGCTTCCTCGCTGTGTGATCTGATCAGCACATACGTAGTTTCGCTGTTTAGATAGTGTTGTACCGGCGAATACTATATACAAAACCTTAAGACGTAGACGAGCAGTCTGGTTTGAATTTTACCTGGTCTGAGACCCCAAAATCAGGTTTCCTGCTGCAAGAATTGAAGACAGCTCTGCCATTATAACATCATTGGAGTATTCGCTGTGTGAAAGTGATATTATAGTGTAAACAAAATGAAAAGCAGACAACGCTTATCAGTTCATATGTCGCATAGGTCACTACCCTCTCCATTTTGATTTCCATTTTTTGATGTTTCATTGTTGATTTCAGGGAACATTCGATTCTTTTTCTACTGTTGTTTTTGGCGTTGGTGCAGTTCAGGTTTTTGTGTGAATTTTCCAGTAGTATAATATAGTATCCCGCTACCCCGTAAAATAACCACGGATCCTAAATTATCAATACAGGGTCCGTGAAATAACCTATTGTCCTCATATAGAAGACCTTTCCCTCAATAAAATTTCTGGTCCGGAAATATCCAAAATTAGTAAGTGAGTATGATCAGGAAATACCATAATCACAAACCGCAGACAGCCCCATGGAACCGCGAGGAAGAGTCACTCAACCATCACGAAACACCAGAGAGACAAATTAAGCAAAGCATCCAGCTCTCTCATGATTGCAATACTAGAATGGACATAAAGTAACGTACAACAAAACATAGAACAATTACAGACTCCCACAATTGAAGTAACAATAAACAAAAAGTCAACGACAACAGAACCACCGCCTTAGAACGGACAGCAGCCTAAGCCACCCTGGGGGGGGGGGGGGGCTTAAATGTATTTTACTGGTACAAAATCTTCGTCCTAGATTCTGCTGTACTTGAAGTACAAGAAATGTTCAGCTCGCACGGAGGCTTTCTAACTAATGCAATGTATCATCGTGGAGAAACACTTCAATCAAATTAACCCACCATATTAGAAATTTCCCAATTTTATAATATTTTCCCGGGAATATGGTCCTTTGGAAAATGGGGCAAAGTAACAACTGACTAATATACGAGTGGACCTAATGGGACCGCATCTGTACAAAAGCATCAGAAAACCATGTGCACAAAGCGAATACTCAGATCAGATAAGGTGCGCTCTCAATTATCAGGGACTAAAACTTACTGAGCACTCGTATAGAAATAAACCTACTTAGCTGTTTTAACAGCTTCAAATTTTCAGTAGATATCAGTTTTTGAAATTTTAATGTATTAACATGTCGTAAATACAATTTTGGTAAATATTTCTTTCTTTCTTCTGTAAAGTATGTGCACTCGAGCAAATAGTGGAACTCATCGCCAAACATGTTTCCCGTATTATTGTTTCAAAGATAGTAGATGATAATCGTTGTAAACAAACACGGCTAGTTTACCTTGGTTTTTGGGCGTGCAGGTAGTCCCAGTTTACAGTTATATTGAACCTACCACAGATTACTGCATATGCAGGTGACAGTTAAATAGTCATGCTTTACCTGTTCATAAGAAAAATAGAATCACCTCATTACTATGCATCTTTGAAACTATAATACATAGATTACAGAATCCTTGTGAATGGTCAACATTCCTTGTGAACGGTCAACATTTTCCCACCTCCCCCGTTCTATAGGCAGTCGGTTTTTGTTGTTCTAAATCTGGATAAAGTGATATATGAACGGGACTGAAGTTCTGATATTTTAGATTCAATTTTAGATTCTGTCTTAAAAATTCTCTAGTTGATGCAGTTCGCCAAGTTCTGCCAATGTATTCTGTAAATATTGAGCAGAAACGAAATTCAGACTTCAATTAAGGGCCATAACTGTTATAAATTTGCAAAAATGGCAGGTAACAATCCCGTGTATATATAAAAATTTGGTGTAATTTCATTTTGTTCTCTAGGTATTGAGGGTAAACAAAAGTCTGACATTAGCAAGGGTCATAACTAGGTTACAAATTTGCGAAATATGACAGGTTACAATATCAACCTAGATCTTGTCAATATCAATTCACACACAAAATTTGGTAAAATTCTATTTATGAGTTCTTACAATATGGAGCGGAAACAAAAATCTGACATCAATTAAGGGCCATTACTCTGTTGCAAATTAGAGAAAAATCATAATGATTAACAATCTCAATCTAGATCATGCCAATATCATTGCATTTACCAAATCTGGTCAAATTCTATAAATTTGTCCTTAAGATATTGAGCGAAAACGAAAAGGTGAAATCAATCATGGGCCATAATCCGTTACAAATTTGCGAAAAATGACAAATAACACTCCCAACCTACATCTTGTCAATATCAATGGACATACAAAATTTGGTCAAATTCTATCAATCTAAGCGGGAAATGAATTCTAGATAAAATTTTGACAGCAGTCAAGGGGCATAACTCTGTTACAATTTTTTCAAAAATAATGTGTAACAAACCCAATCTGGATATTGTCTATATAAATGTAATAGTTTACATAATTTGATAAAAACTTCTATCAATTTGTTCATAAGATATTTAACTGAATGAAATTACGATGCAATGACGAACGGATGGATAGACAGAATGACAGACATCCCAAATCAAATATGCTGACCCCCTTTTCAAAGAGGGTCTATAATTAAAATCAAGGATATCCAAGTAATGCAATTTCACTTATGAGCCTTAGGCTCAAGGTAGCTGAAAATCAACTAGAGCCACTATCCAGAGGCGTAGGGTCAGTACTACTATGCAGAAGCAATGTCTCTGCCACCAGAGGCCAGTTCTACTTGCCAGTCACATTCATTGCTGCTAGAGGCAGTACTGCTATCAAGGGTTTCTGTTGTTTCAACAAAATATCAGTACTATATATATTATCTGTCGGTAAAGGTCAGAACTACATCCGAGAGTCCCTGTTTCTGCAACCAGAGGTCAGTATTACTATCCACAGTCTCACTCATTGCCACTAGAGATCATTACTGCTATCCAGAGTCACTATCTTTTCCACTTGAGGTCAGTACTGTTATCCAGATTCCCTGTCTCTGTCACCAAAGGTCAATAATAGTAACTATAGGTCACGAATCTGCTTCTAGAGGTCAATACTGTTATACAGAGACTCTGTCTCTGCAACTAGAGGTCAGTACTAATATCCAGAGTCCATGACTCTGCAACTACCGGCCAGTATTAGTATCTAAGGTCCCAATCACTGCTATTAGAGGTCAGGTAAATTTACCAGAGTCCCAGTTTCTGCTACTAGAAGCCAGTACTACTATATTCAGAGGCCCTGTCTATCCCATAGGAGGTCAATATTAAAGTCATTGCCACTGGAGTACAGAACTGGTACCTTAGTTACAGTCACTGCTATTACAGGTCAGCACTAGTAACCATAGTCACGTTCTCTGCTACTAGAGGTCAGTACTCGTATCCATAGCCTCAGTCTCTGCTATCAGTACTAATAATCATTTTCCAAGCCACTCCTAATAGACGTCAGTTCTAGTATCCATAGTCTCAATATCTGCTGCTAGAGGGCAGAACAAGCATCCATAGTCCCAGACTCTGCCACTTGAGGTCAGTGATAGTATTCAGAGTCCTAGTAGTTGCTACTAGAGGTCAGTTCTTTAATCCTTAGTCCCAGTCTCTACTATATGGTGGGTACTAGTATCCTAGTCGATGTCTCTGCTACAAGAGGTTAGTACATTTGTACGAATATCAATAGACCCGTCCATGGCTACTAGAGGTCTGTAATGGTATCCAGCATCCCAGTCATTGCTACTAGAGATCAGAACTAGTATCTAGAGTCCCACTTATTGCCACTAGAGATCAGTACTAGCATCCAGAGTCGTAGACATTACCACTAGAGATCAGGACTAGTATCCAGAATCCCTGTCATTGTCACCAGAGGTTAATACTTGTATCCAGAGTCCGGTTCTTGATACTTGAGGTCAGTAAAAATATCCTGAGTCATTTTCATTACCACTAGATGTCAATTCTTGTATCCAGAGTCCCGGTTATTTCAAAAGGAGGTCAGTCAAAGTATCCAGAGATCCTATAAATGCGACTAGAGGTCAGTAAAGTATCCAAAGTCCCAGTCATTGTCATTAGATATCAGTAAGAGTATCCAGAGTCCCTGTAATTGCCACTAGAGGTCAGGGTCAGTATCAAGGGTCCCTGCCATTGCTACTAGAGGTCAGTTTAAGTATCTTGAGTCCTAGACATTGCAACTAGAGGTAAATCAAAGTATACAAAATCCCTGATCCTGCCACTAGAGATCAATAAAAGTATCTAGAGTCCCAGCAATTGCCGCTTGAGGTCAGTACTTGTATTCAAAGTCCCAGTCATTGCCACTAGAGGTCAGTTAAAATATCAAGAGTGTATCGGACTGCCACTAGAAAACAGTCCTAGTATCCAGGGTCCCAGTCATTGCCACTAGAGGCCAGTTAAAGTATCCTGAGTCCATTTCCCTGCAGCTAAAGGTCAATCTTAGTATCCTGAGTCCTAGGCATTCCAGCTAGAGGTAAATCAAAGTATACAAAGTCCCAGTTTTTGTCACTAGAGATTAATTAAAGTATCCAGAGTCCCAGCAATTGCCAATTGAGGTCAGTACTTGTATTCAAAACCCCAGTCATTGGCACAAGAGGTCTGGGTCAGTATCCAGGGCCCCACTCGTTGCCACTAGAGGTCAGTTAAAGTATCCAAAGTCCCTATCCTTGCCACTAAAGGTCAGTCTTAGTATTCAGAGTCCTAGACATTGCAACTAGAGGTAAATACAAGTATACAAAGTCCCTGTTCTTGCCATTAGAGATCAATAAAAGTATCCAGAGTCCCAGCCATTGCCACTTGAGGTCAGTACTTGTATTCAAAGTACCAGCCATTGACACTAGAAGTCAATAAAAGTATCCATGGTCCCAGTCATTATCATTAGTTGTCAGTAAATGTATCCAGAATTTCTGTTTTTGCCATCAGATGTAAGTACTAGTATCTGGAGTCCCTGTTATTGCCACTAGAGTACAGTTCTAGTACACGGAGTCTCTGTTATTGCCACCATAAGTCAGTACTAGTATCTAGTATCTAGAGTCCCTATAATTGTCATTAGAGGTCAGTACAAGTAGCAGGAGTCCCTGTAATTGCCACTAATGGTCAGTAAAAGTATTCAGAGTCCAGTCATTGCCACTTTAGGTCCCTACCATTGCCATATGGGGACAGTATAAGTAGTAAGAGTCCTTGTAATTGCCACTAGAGGTCAGTAAAAGTATCAGTACTATAATATAATATCTAGAGTGCTTATCATTGCCATTAGAGGTCAGTAAAAGTAGCCAGAGTCCCTGTAATTGCCATTATAGCTCAGTTAAATTATCCAGAGTCCCAGTCTTTGCCAAAAGTTGTAAGTAAAAATCACCAGACTTCCTGTTTTTGCCATTATATGTCAGTACTAGTATTCAGAGTCCCTGTCGTTGCCACTAGAGGTCAGTACTAGTATCTTAATATCCTGCAATTGCCACAAGAGGTCAATAAAAGTATCCACCAGAGTCTAGTCAAGGCCACTATAGGTCAGTACCTTTAGCCAGAGCCCCTGTCGTTGGCACTAGAGGTCCGTACTAGAATCCAGAATACCTGTCATTGCCACTAGAAGTCAATTTAAGTATACAGAGTCACTGTCATTGCTACTAGGGGTCAAAACTAGTATCCAGATTCCATATATTATCCATAAAGGTCAGTAAAGGTATCCAGATTCTCTTTCATTGACACTTGAGGTCAGTTAAAATATCGAAAGTCCCAATCATTGCCACGAGAGATCAGAACAGGTATTCAGAGTCCCTGTAATTGCCAATAGTGGTCAGCAAAAGTATCTAGAGTCCATATCATTGTCGCTAGATGTCAGTAAAAGTATTTAGAGTCCCTGTCATTGCTACTAAATGTCAGTAAAATATCCAGATACCCAGTTATTACCACTAGAGGTCAGTAAAGTATCCAGAGTCGCAGCATTTGGCACTAGAGGTCAGTAAAAGTATTCATGATCCTAGTCATTGCAACTAAAGGTCAGTACCAGTATCAAAGTCCAAGTCATTGCCACTAGAGGTCAGTCAAAGTACCACAGTGCATTGCCATGCGAGATCAGAACATGTATCCAGAGTCCCTGCCATTGCAGTAGAGGTCAGTACAAAAATCAAGAGTCCAAGTCATTGCCACTAGAGGTGAGTTCTTATATCTAGAGTCCCAGCCAATGCGAATGGATGTCATTTAAAGTATTAAGGTCCCTGTAATTGCCAATAGTTGTCAGTAAAGATATTACGTGTCCCTCTCATTGTTATGAGAGGTCAGTAAAACTATCCAGAGTCCCGGTCATTGCCACTAGAGATCAGTAGTAGTATCCAGAGTCCCTGTCATTGCCAGTGAGATCAGTGCTAGTATCCAAAGTTATTTAATTGCCACTAGAGGTCAGTAGTAGTATCCAGAGTCCCTCGGGCTGGGGAATAGCGGGGCTTATAACTTTTCAAATTTCAAAGCCCTGCTGAAAGCCCTGGAGTGCGGGGTCAAATTTGTGGTAAAATCCCTGCTAAATGCCCCCGCCCACGGGGGTTGACAATAATGACTAACAATAAAAGACATAGATCATTTGAATAAGCTTTCCATCTTTTCCCTTATCCCATGGTGGTGCCACATGAAAAGCTTCAGTTGGCCCAGTGGTTTCAGAGAATTTACGAATTTATTGCCCAGAGCATAACACTGAAACTATAAGAGGTATGACTTGAAACTTCACTGGTAGATAGATTTCGATGAGGAGAAGTACAGTGTACAAAACCCGTACCTCTCTTTCGCATAATCCTTTGTTGTTTTTCACACTTAAATTGTGTCTGGAGCATAACACAGCAACTACATGTATAACAGGTATCAACTTGAAGCTTCAATGGTAGATATATCTCGATGAGAAGAGATACAGTGTACAAAGATCCCTAACTCTCTTTGCATAATTTAGAAGTTATTGCCCTTTGTTATACTTGAATTTTGTCCAGAGCAGAACATAAACACTATTGTTATATGACTGGAGAGAATCCTGTCTCCTGATTGGCCCAATTTGTCTTCATAAATCTCTATGTCTACCTGGAAACTGGTCTGAACCGGTCCACAAGTTAATATTGCATAAAAACCAGCTCGAACTAGTTTCCAGAAGTTAATATTTTTGACACTTCTGCAATTTTACCCTCTAGAGAGCTAAAAATAGCATGATGGGTGTGAAACTAGCATGTGCTGCATGAAATTGACATGATTTGCTGTTTCACCTCTCAACAGGTAAATTAAAGACTTTCATGAATTTTTACAACAGTTTTGTTTTGTTTTGTTTGCTTATTTATCTTTGTTTGAATAAACAAACTGTAAAAACAGTTTTTTGATAACATTTTATATTCCCCATTAAGAGAATTAATATACATTTGAAAATACAAAACACTAAATTATAATATTTTAATAAAAGTTGCTAAAACTTGTGAGAAAGTCCTTAGATGTCTTAGATAGAAGGTTGAACATGTCTTTAACAACCAAAGTGAAAGTAGCAAAATTTTCATTCTTAAATTAAGTCATATAACAAAACAGTTATTGACTTCAACATCGGTAGAAATAAGGATTTATCTACCCTTAAAAGTGATACTCACTTTTTCGGGTAGATAAATCCTTATGTCTACCTCATTGAAGTCAATAATTGTATATTATTGATATCAACTGGCAGCTATTGAACAACCATATATTTGGGAGTATCTATCATTTCTACCGATTCTCTTGATTTCTGAATCCATAGAGAGGTGGGGTCAGGAGATCCGGACCCCATCCCCCCTTCAACCCCGAAAAATTACAAGTGTTATAGGTTTCTTTAGGAATAAGTATGAGAACCTCCACACCCCTTCCCTACCCCACAGCGCCTAAAAAACTTCGACTCCCCCACCCTCCCTATTGGAAATTTTAGTTCCCTTGGAGTGGTCAATTGGAACACTCTGTAAAAAGTAAGTAAAAGATGACGAAAACATCAGTCAGGCTTTGGCCTCCCCCTCTCCCACTGATACGATAATTATTTGATCCGCCCCTGGCCGAGAACATGCGAATCGACCACCAAGTTGCACCTCTTTGGGGTTATATTGGCATATATATAGGTATAGGTAGATGTTTAGGTGCGCTGTTAAGAGGATGTTTCAGACAAGCCCTATTTAAATGGGAAATTAAAATCCCGGCACACCTACGGCACTGCGGGGACATATCGTAGGTTTAATCCCGGTCCTTAAGCCCCGCTATGTCCCAGGTATCCACGGTCCCAAGGGGGCGGTACTGCCGTGGATGATTATCTCATAAACAGAATTATTTTTTTATTCAATGCGGATGAAAGCCCGTGCGCACGAGGCACGAACACACGGAGTTGACAGTCTCAAATGAAATTTTATTTTTGCGTTCGATTTTTAAAATAAAACAGCATGTGCGTTAGATAGGGCGCGGGGCTAACCAAATCCTTCAAAACACACACACGCGCATGTGCACGCACGCACACAATGGCTTGTGTCCTGGCTATACGATTATTTTTGCGGTGGAAGCCGTTTAAGTTGAAAAAGTATTAGGTTTGCATATATTTACATTTAGCGCTCAGGGCCATTTTAGAGTCTGCTTAGCGCACCATAATAGATGCCAGTCGGGACCAATATAGAGGCTGGTCAGGACCATAATAGATGCCAGGACCAGTTTAGATGCCAGGACCACTTTAGATGATGCACACACGTCATTATCATTATCGCTATTTTGTGAACGCCCAGCTTCCGATACATAAGGGAGCCTTTTCCTCGTAAAAGTATTTGATGATTTATCTCCCTTAGACTTTTTACTCTCTGATGTATCGACATCCGGTCGGACATTAATTTCACAAATAGCGTCGTCAATGACAATGACCTCATCATCGTGTGTGGACACTGAGGACGCATTCCTTTGTTTTGTGTTCATGAAAAGCTTTTGAGCGCTGCTCATTAGAGAGAAGCTTCCCTTTCTTGGCTAATGTACTTGTATTTGTGTTTGTATTGTCATTGCCCACAGTTACACTACTATATTTTTCTGAGGTTTGAGGTATTAGGACATCTCTGTAAGTTCTAGGAGACTGGTCATGAACTGAATGCGAGCTATCCTGATTTAACTCGCCAGATTCCACAGATGAGTTAAGCACTGTGCTAGTTGATGCAGTCGACGGTGCTTCGTTTCGCTGGGTTATTGTCGTGTGAGTTTTGATTTGCTCTGTACCAGGATTTCCATCAAAGAAGTTACTTGGCAGAGCGGACTTGATGCTGTTGATTGAGGTACAGAGATAAGTGACGAAAAAGAGCTATAGTCTCTGGTCTCTGGAAGAATTTAATGAAATTTTGAAGGCCCCTGTAAGAACAAAAATGCCGTCATTCGACAAAGTTATGCACTGGTTAAAGACACTGATTTTCACATATTTGCGATTCATTAAGGCTGTTGCCAGTGATCAACATAATTACGCCAATAATATTAAGATGATTAAAGGTGTGCATCAATTGACACTTCGTCCAAACACGCTAATCTCCTTAATTGATCACTTTACAATTTTCAATGGATGGAAGGATGGATGGACGGACCCATGCGCGGATCCAGGATTTTTGTCAGTGGAAGGGGGTCCAGGCCCGACGGCCAGCTTACAGGATCCGCATATGGGACCAATACATACCTACGTACACGCACGCACGCACGCACGCACGCACACACACACACACATGTACAGACAACAGACAGACACATGAATGATCATTCACAGGCAGACGGATAGACATACATGTACATGTATAGACGGCAAACTAAAATACATACAGATTAATAGAAACGGCATAATCATGTACAGAGATAATGTCAGAAACATCGGATGAATGTCGAGGCATACATGCACATGTCATTATATCTAAAATTCCCATGAAAATGAAATAATTTGGCCCTATCGAGACCAAATAATTTCATTTTCATAGGATATCTAAAAATGGGATGTATGTACCCAAACTGGATCCGCCCTGCTTAAACATGTATGCTAATGCACAGACATTCTTATTGCGTCATACATGGGCATGCAACTCGTATGTACTTCAAAAAATATATGGGCTGAGTTGTTTTATGGATTTGGGCCGAGTTGTCTTATAAACTTGGGCCGAGTTGGCAAGGGCCGAGTTTTATGTGGGCCGAGTTGGCATGGGCCGAGTTGGTTTTGGGCCGAGTTGTCCGTAATTCCCCGAATTACGGACAACTCGGCCCAAAACCAACTCGGCCCATGCCAACTCGGCCCACATAAAACTCGGCCCTTGCAAACTCGGCCCAAGTTTATAAGACAACTCGGCCCAAATCCATAAAACAACTCGGCCCATATATTTTTTGAAGTACATACGAGTTGCATGCCCATGTATGACGCAATAAGAATGTCTGTGCATTAGCATACATGTTTAAGCAGCGGCGGATCCAGTTTGGGTACATACATCCCATTTTTAGATATCCTATGAAAATGAAATTATTTGGTCTCGATAGGGCCAAATTATTTCATTTTCATGGGAATTTTAGATATAATGACATGTGCATGTATGCCTCGACATTCATCCGATGTTTCTGACATTATCTCTGTACATGCTTATGCCGTTTCTATTAATCTGTATGTATTTTAGTTTGCCGTCTATACATGTACATGTATGTCTATCCGTCTGCCTGTGAATGATCATTCATGTGTCTGTCTGTTGTCTGTACATGTGTGTGTGTGTGCGTGTGTGCGTGCGTGCGTGCGTGCGTGTACGTAGGTATGTATTGGTCCCATGTGCGGATCCTGTAAGCTGGCCGTCGGGCCTGGACCCCCTTCCACTGACAAAAATCCTGGATCCGCGCATGGGTCCGTCCATCCATCCTTCCATCCATTGAAAATTGTAAAGTGATCAATTAAGGAGATTAGCGTGTTTGGACGAAGTGTCAATTGATGCACACCTTTAATCATCTTAATATTATTGGCGTAATTATGTTGATCACTGGCAACAGCCTTAATGAATCGCAAATATGTGAAAATCAGTGTCTTTAACCAGTGCATAACTTTGTCGAATGACGGCATTTTTGTTCTTACAGGGGCCTTCAAAATTTCATTAAATTCTTCCAGAGACCAGAGACTATAGCTCTTTTTCGTCACTTATCTCTGACACTCGTTTACACATAATGTCTGAAATGTTGGTACTTATTCCATCGACGAGCAGAGAATGATCAGACGAGCCTGCACATACGCGCAGTCTCGTCAGAGCCGTCGCTGCTATCAAACATAGAGTATGAAACTATGGAGTTATGCTTCTAGCCTCGCACCTCGCACCATTTTTCACATTTATATATGTAATTTGGCAAACAGTGAAGACCCAGAAGAAATGTCGCATGATGCCTCATTTCATGAGGGTCCGCACTGCTTGCTACTGCTCAGTAGTACCAAGACGGTCTTTTGAGAAAAAAAGGAATAAGTATGCTCAGACCAATTAGGTTGCGAATTTACGCGTATGCTCATTTGAACGTGCTGTGTATTTTTTCTTTCTTTAGAGTCTGCAACATCCCCTCACGAGGATTACGTGCAGGTTGATTACGCCTTACAGTAACGGTACTAAGTTTTAACAAGAAAAAGCATAACATGTTATTACATGTTATATAAAGGCGTTGCTACATGTTATTTAAATTTATTTGTTATTTCTTCATGCTGTTTTGATACAAACTCGGAATTCACAAAAATGTTCCTCATGATACACCTCTACCAAAATGCTCAATTGAAAACAAATGGTCATTATATATTCAAACAACTCTCTGAATCTGTGGCCAAATTAATGTCACAGAAAATGTTCCTCAAAACTCCCTAGATACCAAAATTGAACAAACCGATATGGACTGTTGAACGGTATAGCCAGCCACCAGTACTAAAACATAATAAATCTTCAAACAGCTTATTCTGAACCACTGACCCATAACAAAAATAATATCACACAAACGTTCCCAAAAATAGTGTTCTTTCAAAATTGCACAAGCTCCATGGAAAAAATTGCCCCATCCAATGAATCTTATGAATGCTATATCTTTCCCTTACTCGTCAAAAATAACCCAGTTGTCACAGTGATGTTTGATCTGTAGCAAGGGTTTATAAAAAAAAGACAGGCTTTACCTAACCCTAGTGACTCTCGGTCCGGAGCTTTGTCAGTTGGTCCGGGTGTGGTTAATCACTGAAGTGTTCGTGATGTATTCTACGGAATAGCACTAAATTGTTTATGCTCTACTGAAAATACTGACCACCCTCGATAGAAAATCTTTAAATAACATCCGCTGAATCTCCTATACTCAAATAATTTCAAAGAAATGTTCCTCATAATGTCCTCTACCAAAATTGCACCAACAGTTATAAGCAGTTTACATATAGCACCGCCCTAATGGACCAGCTACATAGAGTTCAAATATATAATTATACAATGGAAATTGCGCCTGATTCGCTAGTGCCTGTTCAAAGCTGGGTGTCAGCTGAATAATCTCAAAACCATTAAATCCGTTTTAAGAGAAAAAAATGGTACATCATGCGAAATCCCAGCTTCTGTACCTACAAATAAGCATGCTCAAAGTAGATTGTACATTTGCACAGGAAAGAAAATGCTTAAGGCGGAATAACATGTACATGTAAGCAATATACAACCTTTGAATAACATATCTTAATCGCTTGTGAAAATAATTATAGACTGACGGACTTTAAAAACGCTACACTAGGATAGCAGCGTTAATGTTTGTCTAAAAAGAAACCAAAGCAAACAATTTGATTGCATATTAAAGAGTATGCATTTGTGTATAACACATGAAAAAATTGTCCACTTCAAAGTAATTAAAAGCATTGAAAATGTAAAATATTTAAGATATGGGTCAACTGTTTCATCTGACAAAGTTAAACCCGAGAAACATCAAAAACATCCGAGATGCATATCAATAGTAGGGGAGATAGATTTTAAAAGATAATTTGCAAAAAAAAAATAGTGGCGCCGACGGGTCTCGAACCAGCAAAATCCGACTTCATAGTCAGCGACTCTACTGAATGCGCTAGGTTAGGTGTTTTAATTTCTCGGAGCTAAAGTAAGTAAATGTATATTTAGTTTACCGCACATGACCGATGAAACCGAAAAATGTCCCGTACCGGAAGATAATGCCCTCATTTGAGCTATTTAATTGTTTGATTCCGATTTTAATTCAACTTTTAATAGTGCAAGCCTATGCATTCCTTACGATGATAGATCAGTAATTAAAAGCCACTTTAGATCACTTTAAAAGCCGATAGATGAAAGTCGTGGAACCGCCGAATGTAGGTCATCGGCCTAAGTCACTGGTACCGATAAAAACAGTGAATAAAGGCAGAATATGGAAATAATGCGCTCAAACATCTCACCTCTGCAAAAAGCAATTAAAATCTACAGTGTTCTAATCTAATACGACTTCTCATTTACGAAAATAAAACAATATCATGAATATAGCCTAGATTCGTACATGGCAAAACCCCTCACTTTCCATTGTCTTGCGCAGGCGCGATACTAAAGAATCAGTATATGATAAAATGCTTCCAGTCGATGACAATGCTCACTTTCGCGTTGACCGAACATCCCATTATTTGAAGGGGGTTAGGATATCCTTACGTTATTTCACAATTGTTTTAAAAACTTGAAAGATTGCCAAAAAGCATTAAACCGCTGAAACAGAACAAAGCTAATTAACTTCTTATCTTTAATTAACCTTAGAAAGAAAACTTTTTTCAAATAGCCTCGATAGATAAAACAAACCAACGCTCAACACCCACTTGGAACATTCCAATTGAATTTTGAATACAAATATAGGCATTATGAATATCAATACTTAGAAGTATACTATTGAATATATACTTATTGAATAATCAACGCCTAGAAAAAGGGTAGATGATAGTTGTTAAAACTATATAGTTGTTATTGACTATAAAAGCGTGGCTTCTTACGAGATATGGCAATTTGTGACTTGTCGTTTGTGTCTGCGCTGTTAACCATGACACAAACGGGTAAGGATACTTGATTCTTGGGGCGAATCTTGCAGTTAATAAATGATAAAACACACATACTTCAATCCCTCTAAAATGTGGGACGAGTTGTCTTTTATAAAACTTTAATTGGGCCGAGTTGGTATGGGCCGAGTTTTGCATCTTGGGCCGAGTTGGCATGGGCCGATTTTTATGTGGGCCGAGTTGGCATGGGCCGAGTTGGTTATGGGCCGAGTTGTCCTGCACCCGGGGGGGGGGGGGGGGGGGGGGGGGGGGCCTGGTATACACTATTCATTAAAAAAATAGCATATTATTCATCTCATTAAATTTTTGGGCTATTCATTAAAATAAGATCGAGGTTTATAAGATTTTACATGGAGTTTATGATGAACGAGTCACATCAGATTTATTCAATATTAAGGATCAAGCACGAACGCGTGGTCATTCCTTAAGATTGACTAAACATAGATGCCGGTTGGATATGCGCAAAAATTTCTTCACTACAAGAGTAGTTAACGTATGGAATTCATTAACGGAAAAAGTTGTATGTGCGCCGAGTGTTAATGCCTTCGAGAATCGTCTCGACAAGCTATGGTACAACCATCCGATGAAATTCAACCCCGACATAGAGTACAACCCAAACCCACATATGATGACACATGACCCTGGAAGTCAGAGAACTGCAGAAATACAGATGACAGATGATGAGCTGAACATAGAGGCCGCCGGCCTGCGTTCAGAATCTACATAGGTAAACATAGGTAGGTAGGTAAGACCCATAGTTCATTACATCTGATTATTCACTATTCATTATTTTTTTCTTCTATTCATTAAAAAATAGGATGAGGAAAATGTAAAGCTTTTGGGTGTGGAGCTGGACTTCATGCTCAATTTTGACAAACAAATAAAAAACATGTGCATGAAGGCGGCTCGGCAGCTAAATGTTTTACAGAGGCTCAGCAAATTCCTGTCTGTTGAAACAAGTCTTTTAATTTTCAAATCTTTTATCCAGTCATATTTTAACTATTGTCCTCTTGTATGTCATTTCTGTAGCAAGGCAAATACTGAGAAATTAGAAAAACTCCAATACAGAGCTCTCAGAATTGTTTTTAATGATTATATTTCTAGCTATGAGAGCCTTTTGAGCAAAGTGAGTCTTCCAACACTTCACATGAACAGACTGAGATGCATTGCTACAGAAACATATAAGTGTATTAAAAACATGTCACCTGAATACCTCAGAGATTTAGTTGAAGTCAAACAATCAAAATATTCGTTCAGGTATGAAAACACAGTCAAGATACCTACAGTCAGGACTGTCACATATGGGCAGAGATCATTTAGGTTCGAGTCTGCCCGTGTGTGGAACAGCTTGCCCAATGAGCTCAGAACAGCAACGAGCTTCCAGGAATTCAAAGGTCTGATCCGCACATGGGTAGGCCCGAGATGTAACTGCGCCATGTTTGGCAGTTGAGAAGGTCAGGTCAGTAAGCTGTGCTGTTTTTAATGCTATGTTATATGTTACGCTTTTTATGCTATGCTTCTTAACTGTATGTGCTATGCTTATCTGCTTGATTTTATTGCATGACTTGTTGTTTTAATTTTAGCTGATGCAGGCCGCTGGTTGGCAGCACCCTTTTTTTTCTCTATTGGGCCCCTTAGTTTAACCCCTTTTTATATTTTAATTCTTTTTTTTATTTTTTTTCTTAGAAATAACTTCCGGTGACCCTTAGTATGTCATTCAAACACTTTTGTTTTCGAATACAAGACCATTGAGGCCATTGATTGACATCACTGTCTTGTGTTATTTTTTCGACTTTTTTCGGTTTCAAGGGCTACAGTCTGGGTATTGCAGATGTAAATATGTGTACATAAAGTCAAAAAGTGACCCATAATATATTTTTTTAGGTGCTAAAATACAGATGCTAGATTTATCATCATTTTTTTTTTCTCCTTCTTCTTAAACATATGACTAGTTTAAATGAAATGCTTGTGATATAAGTAACTGTGACTTCATTTTACAGCTTGTTATACATTTGTTATTTTTATACTCTTGTTTGTCGGAAAATAGCTTTTGTAGCTAATGTTATTTGTTTATGGAAGCCGACGTTAAATAAAGTTTCTTGTATCTTGTATCTTGTATCTTGGATTATTCATTATTTTTAGTCATTCATTATTCACTATCATTACTTTTTTAACTCATTATTCACTATTCATTATAAAAAAGGGACAATATTTACTAATCATTATACCCCATCCAGACCCTCCTGATTATGTGCTGATCATGGGGCAGGACAGGGTACTGTACGGTACGGTAGGGTAGCACATTTTCGCAAACTGACTGTTGACTGAAAATAACTGATGCAGTATATTTGATATACTGGAATTTAAAGACAAAAATGATGGAATAGACGCATGGCTGTCAGTGAAAATTACTGATGCAGTATATTTTGTATACTGGATTTTAAAGACAAAAGTGATTGAATGGACGCAAGGCTGTCAGTGGAAATAACTGATGTAGTATCTTTGGTATAAAAGATTTTAGAAACAAAAGTGTTTGAATGGACGCAAGACTGTCAGTGAAAATAACTGATGTAGTATCTTTGGTATACTGGATTTTAAAGACAAAAGTGATTGAATGGGCGCAAGGCTGTCAGTGAAAATAACTCATGTAGTATCTTTGGTTTACTAGATTTTTAAAGACAAAAGTGATGGAATGGACGCAAGACTGTCAGTGAAAATAGCTGATGTAGTATCTTTGGTATACTAGATTTTAAAGACAAAAGTGATGGAATGGACGCAAGACTGTCAGTGAAAATAACTGATGTAGTGTCTTTGGTATACTAGATTTTAAAGACAAAAGTGATGGAATGGACGCAAGACTGTCATTGAAAATAACTGATGTAGTATCTTTGGTATACTGGATTTTAAAGAAATAAATTTTCCTTTTTAAAGGAGGGCTTGCCTAGTTGAAAACAGCATGTGCAACCTTGTATGTTGGGAACACCCCCCAAATTTGATTATTGTTTACACTGCACTAAAGCCACGTGATAGACGAACATTAACAAAAGTTATTGAGTCGGAGGGTAAGATACTCTTCTGGCAAAAGAAAAAACACAAACAGTTATCTAAAGCGGCACCTAGCGCCGTACACTGAAAGACTTTAAAAACGCAAAAAATGAATTAAATAAAAATTTACTTATTTTTAATGTATCAATTTTTTTAGTTTTGGCAACAATGAACATCAACACGTCAGCAAAACATGTTTTTAATTTAATGCCAAAATCATAGATAATGGTAGGACAACAGCCTATCGAATAGCGATACCCTTAGATTCTAAAGTTGCAAATTGAAATTTGTTTAGGAATCAGACGTGATTTAAAGTAATTGTATCAAAACATTTTTATTAAAAACCTAGATATAAATTACCCTCGAAGCCCTATTATTTGTCTGGAACTGACGATAGCCAGCCAGAATGGATATCGTTGATGCAAATATCGTTGAAACACTCAACGTAGGTTACCGTCTTAACGTCAGGTCGTCATTTTTGGTTAACCAGACCTGCGTCGATATTTAACTGTCCCTGTAGCCTGATAACGATCTCTGAGACGCTGTATAGTTGATCGCCTTTCCCAAAGGCCTAGAACTTTTCAAATAGTCATTTCATTTTTTCCATATAAGCATATTCCTAATTTGCTGCTTGTCTATAGGCTGGTGCTATGTTCTGATAATCACACAACTCCACTGAAGACAATTACATTTATAGACCAATGAACATAACCATTTGGAAAAGAAAGAAATATTAATGCAATATTTTACCTGTATTAATGGCCACTTATATTACCAGACTGGTAGTTATAATATATAGTTGACTGATGGCAATTATAATGACCCACTTTGAATCGAAGTTTAGTTCTTACTATAGTAACTAAAGTTCAATTCGAACATTGTTAGTCGCTACTAGAGTGACGTCACGAACCTACTTAAGATCAACGGTGGGTCAGAATACCGTTACTCTAGTAGCATGTCTGGTTCCCTCCTCAAGACCTATCTAGCAACATGAGTTCAAGATCTATCAATAGCCTAAAATTGTTTTTTTATTTTACAAAATAAATCCTTGATGTGTTCTATTTGCGGTCCCTCTTATTTGTAATTGTTAATTAGAGTAGGCTGTGCAGTTTATGCACACCCTTTTTGTCTACGATGAAGAATTGAGGTGGGGCATTTCACTTTGTTTACTTGACAACCAATTTAAAGTTGCAACTGTAGCCATTTGGGTGTAAACGTACGCATGCATCTATTACGTAAGATCTTTAGTAGGAACTTTAGTTCGATTCAAATTGGGCCAATATCATTCCAATTGCGCCAGATCGTTCATGTATGGACAATCGTGGCATGATTAATAAAATTATAAAACTAAAGCTGCAGTTTTTTATACATGCTTATGCACAAGCTACATGTCAAAGAGACCCAGGGGTGTATGCGACACGCCATGATCCCAAAATATATCCTCACTCCAAATTTAGGATTCCTACCTCAAATTATATACAGATATGCTCTGAGCTTGACCTTGCTAGAACTGAAACCAGAGGTCAAGGTCACAGTGACCTGGAAACAGTTGGTGAATCGCCAGGGTCCAAGATGTATCTACCTACCAAATATAGAATGCTAACATAGATAAAATAGGCGATCTGCTGTGGGTGCATTTTTTCAAGAACTGACTCCTGAGATCAAGGTCACAGTGGAAGAAAACAGTGAGCGACATTCCATGACCACAACATATATCCAGAATTTAACCTTTAAAATTGACCTTGCTCCTGGAAAACTCCTGGAATTTGAAAAAAGTGCCCTTTGTTCTGGAATTGTCCTGGAATTTTGTAAAGTCATCCTTGAAAATATGAATTAGTCTTTGAAAAAATATAAAAATACATCTAGTCTTTTAAGATTAATGGGATGCGCAAAAAAACTGTGTGAAAATCGCAAAACAGCAGAGTGACAATCGCTAGATACACATCAAAGAGCGAGGTGCAACTCGTATTCTATTCTATTCAATTTGGGCGTTAGTCCCGGTTTTTATCACCAGTGTCAGAATCAAAGAAATCGAGTGCGCCTTTAAATTTCGACGCTTCTGGCTGAAAAAGTGCACTTTTAAACGTTGTGTTATACAACATTGGGAAGAAATTGAATCTTTGAAAAATGAAAAAGTCTTTGAAAAGCCCTGGAATTCTGTTTTCCCATTCCCATACGAACCCTGTCATAACTCGTTTTGCTTACTGTCGGTGAGTTGTCTTGTCGACGAACTGTTTTGTTCCCATACACACGACCGTTATGCTAACAGTATGTTATATAAATAGACAACATAGGGTATCGCTATTCCAACACAAATGCTTGCGGCGAGAGCGCTGCAAGCAAAAAGTAATGGAATGGACACAAGACTGTCAGTGAAAATAACTGATGTAGTATCTTTGGTATACTAGATTTTAAAGAAAAAAGTAATGGAATGGACGCAAGACTGTCAGTGAAAATAACTGATGTAGTATCTTTGGTATACTGGATTTTAAAGACAAAAGTGATGGAATGGACGCAAGACTGTCAGTGAAAATAACTGATGTAGTATCTTTGGTTTATTGGATTTTAAAGACAAAAGTGATTGAATGGACGCAAGGCTGTCAGTGAAAATAACTGATGTAGTATCTTTGGTATACTGGATTTTAAAGACAAAAGTGTTTGAATGGACGCAAGACTGTCAGTGAAAATAACTGATGTAGTATCTTTGGTATACTAGATTTTAAAGACAAAAGTAATGAAATGGACGCAAGACTGTCTGTGGAAATAACTGATGTAGTATCTTTGGTATACTGGATTTTAAAGACAAAAGTGATTGAATGGACGCAAGACTGTCAGTGAAAATAACTGATGTAGTATCTTTGGTATGCTGGATTTTAAAGACAAAAGTGATTGAATGGACGCAAGGCTGTCAGTGAAAATAACTGATGTAGTATCTTTGGTATACTGGATTTTAAAGACAAAAGTGATTGAATGGACGCAAGACTGTCAGTGAAAATAACTGATGTAGTATCTTTGGTATACTGGATTTTAAAGACAAAAGTGATTGAATGGGCGCAAGGCTTTCAGTGAAAATAACTTATGTAGTATCTTTGGTTTACTAGATTTTTAAAGACAAAAGTGATGGAATGGACGCAAGTCTGTCAGTGAAAATAGCTGATGTAGTATCTTTGGTATACTGGATTTTAAAGACAAAAGTGATGGAATGGACGCAAGACTGTCAGTGAAAATAACTGATGTAGTGTCTTTGGTATACTAGATTTTAAAGACAAAAGTGATGGAATGGACGCAAGACTGTCAGTGAAAATAACTGATGTAGTATCTTTGGTATACTGGATTTTAAAGAAATAAATTTTCCTTTTTAAAGGAGGGCTTGCCTAGTTGAAAACAGCATGTGCACCTTGTATGTTTGGAACACCCCCCAAATTTGATTATTGTTTACACTGCACTAAAGCCACGTGATAGACGAACATTAACAATAGTTATTGAGTTGGTGGGTAAGATACTCTTCTGGCAAAAGAAAAACACAAACAGTTATCTAAAGCGGCACCTAGCGCCGTACACTGAAAGACTTTAAAAACGCAAAAAATGAAATAAATAAAAAATTTACTTATTTTTAATGTATCAATTTTTTTAGTTTTGGCAACAATGAACATCAACACGTCAGCAAAACATGTTTTTAATTTAATGCCAAAATAATGAATAATGGTAGGACAACAGTCTATCGAATAGCGATACCCTTAGATTCTAAAGTTGCAAATTGAAATTTGTTTAGGAATCAGACGTGATTTAAAGTAATTGTATCAAAACATTTTTATTAAAAACCTAGATATAAATTACCCTCGAAGCCCTATTATTTGTCTGGAACTGACGATAGCCAGCCAGAATGGATATCGTTGATGCAAATATCGTTGAAACACTCAACGTAGGTTACCGTCTTAACGTCAGGTCGTCATTTTTGGTTAACCAGACCTGCGTCGATATTTAACTGTCCCTGTAGCCTGATAACGATCTCTGAGACGCTGTATAGTTGATCGCCTTTCCCAAAGGCCTAGAAATTTTCAAATAGTCATTTCATTTTTTCCATATAAGCATATTCCTAATTTGCTGCTTGTCTATAGGCTGGTGCTATGTTCTGATAATCACACAACTCCACTGAAGACAATTACATTTATAGACTAATGAACATAACCATTTGGAAAAGAAAGAAATATTAATACAATATTTTACGTGTATTTATGACCACTTATATTACCAGACTGGTAGTTATAATATATAGTTGACTGATGGCAATTATAATGACCCACTTTGAATCGAAGTTTAGTTCTTACTATAGTAACTAAAGTTCAATTCGAACATTGTTAGTCGCTACTAGAGTGACGTCACGAACCTACTTAAGATCAACGGTGGGTCAGAATACCGTTACTCTAGTAGCATGTCTGGTTCCCTCCTCAAGACCTATCTAGCAACATGAGTTCAAGATCTATCAATAGCCTAAAATTGTTTTTATTTTACAAAATAAATCCTTGATGTGTTCTATTTGCGGTCCCTCTTATTTGTAATTGTTAATTAGAGTAGGCTGTGCAGTTTATGCACACCCTTTTTGTCTACGATGAAGAATTGAGGTGGGGCATACAGGGCTTTTCACTTTGTTTACTTGACAACCAATTTAAAAGTTGCAACTGTAGCTATTTGGGTGTAAACGTACGCATGCATCTATTACGTAAGATCTTTAGTAGGAACTTTAGTTCGATTCAAATTGGGCCAATATCATTCCAATTGCGCCAGATCGTTCATGGTTGGACAAACGTGGCATGATTAATAAAATTATAAAACTAAAGCTGCAGTTTTTTTATACATGCTTATGTACAAGCTACATGTCAAAGAGACCCAGGGGTGTATGCGACACGCCATGATCCCAAAATATATCCTCACTCCAAATTTAGGATTCCTACCTCAAATTATATACAGATATGCTCTGAGCTTGACCTTGCTAGAACTGAAACCAGAGGTCAAGGTCACAGTGACCTGGAAACAGTTGGTGAATCGCCAGGGTCCAAGATGTATCTACCTACCAAATATAGAATGCTAACATAGATAAAATAGGCGATCTGCTGTGGGTGCATTTTTTCAAGAACTGACTCCTGAGATCAAGGTCACAGTGGATGAAAACAGTGAGCGACATTCCATGACCACAACATATATCCAGAATTTAACCTTTAAAATTGACCTTGCTCCTGGAAAACTCCTGGAATTTGAAAAAAAAGTGCCTTTTGTTCTGGAATTGTTCTGGAATTTTGTAAAAATATAAAAATACAACTAGTCTTTTAAGATTAATGGGATGCGCAAAAAACTGTGTGAAAATCGCAAAACAACAGAGTGAAAATCGCTAGATACACATCAAAGAGCGAGGTGCAACTCGTATTCTATTCTATTCAATTTGGGCGTTAGTCCCGGTTTTTATCACCAGTGTCAGAATCAAAGAAATCGAGTGCGCATTTAAGTTTCGACGCTTCTGGCTGAAAAAGTGCACTTTTAAACGTTGTGTTATACAACATTGGGAAGAAATTGAATCTTTGAAAAATGAAAAAGTGTTGGAAAAGCCATGGAATTCTGTTTTCCCATTCCCATACGAACCCTGTCATAACACGTTTTGCTTACTGTCGGTGAGTTGTCTTGTCAACGAACTGTTTTGTTCCCATACACACAACCGTTATGCTAACAGTATGTTATATAAATAGACAACATAGGGTATCACTATTCCAACACAAATGCTTGCGGCGAGAGCGCCGCAAGCAAAAAGTAATGGAATGGACGCAAGACTGTCAGTGAAAATAACTGATGTAGTATCTTTGGTATACTAGATTTTAAAGAAAAAAGTAATGGAATGGACGCAAGACTGTCAGTGAAAATAACTGATGTAGTATCTTTGGTATACTGGATTTTAAAGACAAAAGTGATGGAATGAACGCAAGACTGTCAGTGAAAATAACTGATGTAGTATCTTTGGTATACTGGATTTTAAAGACAAAAGTGATTGAATGGACGCAAGGCTGTCAGTGAAAATAACTGATGTAGTATCTTTGGTATACTGGATTTTAAAGACAAAAGTGTTTGAATGGACGCAAGATGTCAGTGAAAATAACTGATGTAGTATCTTTGGTATACTAGATTTTAAAGACAAAAGTAATGGAATAGACGCAAGACTGTCAGTGAAAATAACTGATGTAGTATCTTTGGTATACTGGATTTTAAAGACAAAAGTGATTGAATGGACGCAAGACTGTCAGTGAAAATAACTGATGTAGTATCTTTGGTATACTGGATTTTAAAGACAAAAGTGATTGAATGGACGCAAGACTGTAAGTGAAAATAACTGATGACGTATCTTTGGTATACTGGATTTTAAATACAAAAGTGATTGAATGAATGCAAGACTGTCAGTGAATACAACCAATGCAGTACATGTATATTTGGTATACTATATTTTAAAGTCAAAAGTCATGGAATGGACGCAAGTCTGTCGGTGAAAATAACTAATACAGTATATTTGGTATTCTAGATTTTAAAGACAAATGTTATGGAATGGAATGGACTCACGAATGTGAGTGAAAATAGCTGATGCATTATTTTCGGTATACTTGATTTTAAAGACAAAAAGTGATGGAATTGACTCAAGACTGTGGGTAAAAATAAATGGTGCATTATGTTTGGAATACTAGATTTTTAAAGACAAAAGTAAAGGAATGGATTCAAGACTGTGAGTGAAATAGATGATGCACTATGTTTGGTATACCAGATTTTTAAAGACAAGAGTGATGGAATGGACGAATAACTGTGAGTAAAAATAACTGATGCATTATGTTTGACATATTAGATTTTAAAGACAAAATTGATGGAATGAGTGAAAATAACTGATGAGGTTTTTTGGGATACTAGATTTCTAAAGGCAACAGTAATGGAATGGACACATTACGTAGAGTGAAAGCAACTGGTGTATTATGTTTGGTTTACTAAATTTTAAAGACAATAGTGATGGAATGGACGCAAGGCTGCGAGTAAAAATATCTGGTGCATTTTGTTTGGTTTATTAGATTTGTAAAGACAAAAGTGATGCAATGGGCACAAGACTGCGAGTAAAAATAACTGGTGCATTATGTTTTGTATACTAGATTTGTAAAGACAAAAGTGATGGAATGGGCGCAAGGCTGTCAGTGAAAATAACTGATGAGGTATATTTGGTATACTAGATTTTTAAAGACAACAGTAATGGAATGGACACATCACGTAGAGTGAAAATAACTCGTGCATTGTGTTTGGTATACTAAATTTTAAATACAATAGTGATGGAAGATGGAGTGGACGCAAGACTGCGAGTGAAAAAAACTGGTGCATTATGTTTGGCATACTAGATTTTTGTACGTATGACAGGTGAGGTTGGGGCCTTTGTGTCCACATCTGTCAATGTCACATGCACTGGAGGGTGTCAGTAGAAAAGCGTTACTTAGAGTGGCTATTGTCGGTGCTTATGTATACATATCGCGCATAGATGTTGGAGGTGGGCAATAAAGCTTGATATTTCATGTGAATCGTCTGTCAGCAGACGATTCACATGAAATATCAAGCCTTATCAATCCTTATCATGCCATACTTTGTTTCTTAAAAAAGTTAGCGCGTATGATCAGGAAATACCACAATCACACACTGCAGACCAACCCATAGCCTGGGTCCAGTCGTCAATTTTTGGCATTACTGTCTTAAGCTAATATTCTAAAAAATGAGATAATAAAAAAGATAACACATCAAAGGTATCGGAAGTCCGTTATTAATTTCGATAGATATTTTTGACCAAGAAACGGAAAAATGAAAAAAAATGAAGAAAAATGACCAGACTGGAACCCAGGCCAACCAACCCACGGCACCGTAAGGAAGAGCCACAGAATACTAGCAACCACAATAAATCAGGAAGACAATTAAAGTAAAGCAACCAGCTCCCCCTTCCTCGCGCAATTTAAAAAGTGGTTATCTGCTAATTTTTCGTGATGCTTTCGGGAGAAAGACTTCCAATAATCAATAGTTTTTGTTATATGTCACTGATTGCCAACTAAACCTAAATAACATTTAAAAAGACCTAAAACTGATGCATTAAGTTTCGTACCAGTGGTGTAAAGTATACATAAATTGTTATGTAATCATTACAATACAAAAGAAGAGGACAGGGTATAAAGTAAAAAATGATAATCGTATTAATTACAACGCGAATGAAGGATACAGGATATAAAGTAACAGTTATAGAAATATAATATGTGCCTTATCATGAGAAAACCTGTCTTTGGGGTTTGTGACCAGGCTGTACTCAACTTAGTCTGCCCAGCTACACAGACAAGCTAAATATTTGAAAATTTAGATAGAGTAAGTGAGGCTATTGTACTTACCCAGAAGAGCGTAACGTGACACTGATCAGTCTGTGCGGATATGCAGGCCGAAATATGTGTTTGTTGTTCGGAAAAAAAGACAGGGTTTCTAACGAGACGGACCATACATGGCTTCACGCAGTCAAACGGGTCGAAAGTGTGATTAGTTTAAACATATTTTATTGTCAAATATATACAGCAACGGGGTTGGGTCACAAGTTCTCACAACAAAAGTGTGATTCACACCAGTTCTGTAAGTTCAATGTTTTCTTATCTATCATTAACTGATGCTTGAATTTTTGTTGTTACACCTGATAATGCGCATAAATAAAGACTTCATTCAGACTGATATTAGACCGTGAACTACTTTAAGGGTTTCCTCACACAGAAAGGGGGGCTGTAGACCACATCTTCCTAAAGCTTATCATCTAATAAGCTGTTTGCATCATGCTAGCCCTCTGGTGGTTGGGCGTTTTGGTGTAGCAACAAGTTAATAACATTCATTTACGCCTCAATTTATAATGCAATACAGAATGTTTAGGCAGTAGTTGCAAAATGGTTGTTTCATGTAAGCTTTAAAAATTTAATCAACAAAGTTCCCCATACTGACCATTTCATAACTACAAACAGATTGCTCTTACATACATAATAGCTGTTAAATATGATGGCCATGAATAAAACGCTACGTAAGGCCACAACTTAATCACCCTTGTCAATCTAAATATTTTTATGTACTACACTCTTCCCTATTTTTTTATCCTGTTAACCTGCAACATTCCGGTTATAAGCAAGTATTTACAAGAAGAGAGGAAAACAGTGTGGATTCAAAAATGAAAAAAAAATATGCATACAGTCCTGCCTAGGGGGCATATTGTAGCTGACCCATCTACATTTAGTTATCTCGTCACACTTAGACTAGAATATCTGAAGGCTCCACGTTTGATCTGGATTCTAGTTCAGTGGTAAGGTCTCTAATTGGCCTTTGCGTTTAAGAAGCAATCCGGTATCCAGAGTGCATCAACATTGCTCACGAATTGGTGGAATTTTGGAAGTAGTTTGATCGACGGGGAGTTTAAGATATAACAGTAAAAGACACTGCTTCGCGGGAGTTAGCAACTTGTTAATGAAACAGGCCCGAATCGAACACGCGCCCATCGAAGATCACTAACGTATATCACCATCGCTGACGCGGTGGTGAATGCTATGCGAAGCGATTAGGTTCATTTAAGATAAAACTATCAACGAGCTACTGAATGTTGTGTGGCAGGTAGAAACTAAGAATAAGAACATTTGTATACAACCCAGATAGAATCAAGCATGCGTGTCTGTAATTGGTTAATGTTTAAAAACATTGTCTCTGCTGCAAAGTGTTTGTCCACATCTATTTGTGTATATCAAAACTAAGATCATAGTGAGTCTTTAGTTTACATCTAGCTTTTTACATCTTATTTCATTTCAGTTTATTTCTAACACAGATTTCATTGTTTATTAAAGAGACTAAGTCTGCAACTATGAACATTTTTCATTTGTTTAATTTTTTTAAATCATTTGTAAAAGTAGAATTAAGTTATGTTTTCACAATAAATCTGTTCACTATAGCTGAAAACTGCACGGAAAAGTGAATTATCTTATAAAAACAGGTGTGTTGGTAATTATTTGCGTCCCTCCAATAGTTATAGACAGTTAATTTTAACACAAGTGTTGTTGTTTTGATACTTATAATTTGTTAAGATTTACGAAATTGGTAAAATGTATACCTGAATTTAAGTTTTTTTTTGCTGTGTTCTTGAATAATAGAATTATTAGTTCTAAAATTAAAAGATCAAAAGTTACAGACTATGCAGCTTTAAATGGAACTGCTATGAGAATCAGATTCATTCTATTAAACATTTACTAAAGCAATGTGAATTTTAAAAGAAAATTGAAACATTTCTACAAAAAATGGGAAATCATTCGTGACAGTACTTAGCAAAAGTAAGAATTTAACTTCCATTAGATTAAAAAGATAACCATTGAATTCTTTCCTTCGAGTTTGTAAATTAATTTTATTCTTTACTGTACCATAGACTATGTTATATAATTGCACGACCAGCAGTTGTGCACTATAATCACTGTGAGAGTCCGTCCATCCGGTTAGTGAACATGCTCATAACTCTTGAACCACATGGTCTATTTTGATCAAATTTTTGCATACGTACGCATGCCAACATTGTCTATATTAGTCTATTTTGTTTGATTTGAAATACATGTATGTAAATGATTGATAAAACGTATTAATTCGTATTGATATCTATGTGCTCATTGGCATGCTGAATATCACAATGGTTTTATATTAAACAAATTTGTTCACGAAACAATGCATCTGAATGTCGTCTGTTGAAATCGTCTGCTGCTTGTAAATGCTGACGTCAATGACTATTTTCAGCGTACACGCAAACAGTGTGAACTAAGATCAGACTGCTCCTAGAGGAGCAGTCTGAACTTGGACCAAACTTTTTGCTACAGAGACACTTCAATAGAACCTGCAGACGAGTCTCAGCAGCGATGAGCAGCTGAAGAGTAAGAAAATGAGCCGCGACATGTGATTTCGAACAATGTGGCATTTCGACATGTGTAGACTCAGACGAGCCTGTGCAGCCTCCATTTAAGCTTAGAAACTCCAAATGCTGTTCAGTTGGTAGCTTAACACTCATAGAATATTTAGGCGACCAGCAAAAGCTCTGATCAGTCTGCGCGTATGCGCAGGCTGATCTGAGATTTTGATGGCCGCACATACCACATTGTTGGAAATCTCATGTCACGGCTCAAATATTGTTTTACAGGGGCAACGTTTTAATGATGGAAACACACAAGAATTCACCTATACTTTTGATTGTGCTAACTGTTGGTGTTATACTGGTTCTTATGCCATCAGGTATTGAAGGTGCAACGAGGAAAGTGACAGGGTGTTACAGTACAGTATCAGCCTGCAAGGGCAATGGTCGTATGCTGATACAAATACGACTAAATAATATAATAGTACGCAACAGCTGTCATGCCAGGTAAATAATTGTTTCCCTTCCAATACAAAATAGTAAGCGAGTATGATCAGGAAATGCCACAATCACAAACCGCAGACAACCCATGGCACCGCGAGGAAGAGCCACTTAACCATCACGAGACACCAGGCTTATTTAACCCTTGTCATACTGAAAATGTTGTACCCCCTACCTTAACTGTTCTAACTTGCAAAATTAATATTCCTCAGAAGTTGATGAGTTATTTCCTATTTTGAAAGATGTTGCTTGCAGTTCTTTTGGCGATACCTATTTTATGATTGCCAGTAATGCCATTGTCTCGCTTTTCATGCGCGGATCCAGAAAGTGTTGTTAGAGGGGGTCCATTTTTACACATATGATAATTTTACTCTTTATTCAATGTTTCGGCCAAAGGCCTTTATGAAGAAAAAACATGCACTTCAGTATCACTTCAGGATAAAGGCCTTTGACCGAAATACTGAATTAAGAGTAAAACTATCATATGTTTTGAACATTAAAATGGCGTTTCACTGTCGGGCCGATGATGGCCCAACATTAAATGCTGGCTTGGTAGCTTTATGAATTTTTCAGGGGATCCGGACCAGTATTGCTAAGAAACCTTTTATTCTTGTGGTTTTTCAGGGGGGGAGTCCAGACCCCCTGTCCCCCTCTGGATCCGCCCATGCTTTTGTAGCCCAATGGACTGTAAAAGCCATATAAGTGACACAAAAGGTTGAATTGCACAGCGACTTTGTATAGAAGCTAAAATAGATTGCTTGATTATGAGCAGGTGCAATGGCGCAGCCAGAATGCTGAAAAAGATACGCACATCAAAGGGAGACTACTGGATCAAGCAATGACTCTACAATTGCGTCCCTTTTCGAAATGGGAACTTCTCTTAAAGGGAAGAATTTGCTCCCAGTGGGGGCAAATTCTTTCCTTTAAAAGCAGTTCCTTAAGGTATGGAAAATAACTGTTATCACATCAAGTGACCTCCCTTGAATGCTACTATTTTATTACGCACGTGTGTATACTGCGTAATGGGTCCTACGCCAATGAGGAGTATCTTCCCAAGGCAGTTCAAGACAATAAAATTCATTTAGGCAGGCGGTCTTCTGATAGTTGACCAATAAGTGCGGGACTAGAGGTCTAAGTTTGGGTTGAGTCTTAATCTAGATCCAAACTTTGTGTATGAGAGCAGCGAAGGCACTGACGAGTCTGAGGACGGGGAGTATGCACACTCGCCTGAGCATTCGTGGCTCGACAAAGCGATAAGTAACAAAATCTCATGTGCTGACTCATTCACTGTCCTGCCAGCCAAGAGTGACAGTGACGTCATGTTTTGTTTACAAACTTACAAGGGAATTAGAATCGACAGATCACTTAAGTATTAATCATATCCTAAGGTTAGGATTAATACACAAGTAATTCGCGTTAGCTCAAGTGGAGTGTATAGTCCGTGCTAGATAAGAGTAGAGTGACGAAACAGATTTACAGTTAGAAGTATGAAAAAAGCCTATATTTTTCCAATCAGGTGACGTGATCGACTACGTAACTCTACTCTTATCGAGCACGGACTCTACAAGTCAATGTTTTATTTAACAATTGTAAACAAAATAGTACGTCACTGTCAATTTTGGTTGGCACGACAGTAGTTCTTGTTTTGCAGGTGTAATCGCAACGGACATGCTGAGGGACATTGTTATCCTACACCAAGGTGTCCAAGTACCTCACAATTCCAGTGTGTGTGTCACGGAAGGACGTTGCGTATTTAAAGACATCGAACAGGAAAATCTACACATTAGTTTGCTTCTGGGTTGATAACCATAACATATGTATTGGCTGAGATATAATAAATGGATTTTTATTTACTTGCTTTCATTAAAAGGTCTGGCTTCAGATTGTAAAATTGAGTTGTTAGAATTTTTTTTAATTGTATAGTTATCATCGTATATCAACGGACATCGGTATAGCGATTAGTGAAGCTAGACATTGTTGCTATAAAGTAAATCACCACTGCCAGTTTTTCTCAATTTAGTTTTAATACCCTGTAAATTTTGGTTCAACGAATATATATCGAGGACACCGTAGATATATTGGAGAATATCTAAGACCATAAGCCATATATATATATAGTCAGGATATACGTGCATTGGCAGTAATTCGCAACCTTCGACCTCACCGTCTCGGAAATTGGATTTGAACTAAAACACATCTATCTATGGCCAAACTTTGGTTTGATATGTCTCATGTCTGGTCCCGATTATGTATTCTAATGCGCTTGTTTTGTAACGTATCGCCTGATTGGATAACATCGATTATTATATAATCTATAAATGAACGTCTTCTGATTGGCCCAAATGCATATCCACATGAGTCAATATAACTACATATTGCATGGTTTGCCGGACGTGACGTTGCAAAGCACACGACACGAGGTAATATTGCATGGCTTACGGGAAGTGAGGTTAGAACGTCAAGTAATTTCGCATGATCCATCCGACGCGGAGCGGAGGTCAATATGATTAAGTTTACTGTTCAGTAGCATCCCATGTCTACCGAAACAAAAATCAACAATTGTTTTATTATATAATAAATGTATGTTATGCATTTCCTGCCATTTTAGACCATTAAAACCATGACGTCACGGATGGATCACGCGAAATTACTTGACATTCTGACGTCACTTCCCGTAAGCCATTCAATATTATCTCATGTCGTGTGCTTTGCAACGTCACGTCCGGCAAACCATGCAATATGTAGTTTTGTTATATGACTGGAGAGAATCCTGTTTACTGATTGGCCCAATTTGTCTTCATAAATCTCTATATCTACCTCAAAACTGGTCTAAACTGGCTCAGAAGGTGATATAGGATGAAATCCAGCTCAAACTAGTTTCCTGAAGTTAATATTTTTGACACTTCTGCAATATCACCCTCTAGAGAGCTAAAAATAGCATGAGGAGTATAAAGCTAGCATGTGCTGCATGAAATTGACATGATTTGCTGTTTCACATCCCAACAGGTAAACTAAAGACTGTCATGAATTTTAACAACTGTTTTGTAATGTTTTGTTTGTTCATTTATCTTTGTTTGAATGAACAAAATGTTAAAAAAGTTTTATGATTAAATTTTACATTCCACATTTAGAGAATTAATATACATTTCAAATTGCAAAATGCTACATTAAAATATTTTAATAACAGTTGATAAATCTTGTAAGAAAGTCCTTAGGTTGAAGGTTGACTTCAGCAACAAAAGTGAAATTAGAACAGTTTCATTCTAAGTTGAAAAGGCATATAACAAAACAGTTATTGACTTCAATTTCGGTAGACATGAGGATTTATCTACCCTTAAAGTGATATTCACCTCGGCCTAGCGGCCTCGGTGAATTATCACTTTTTCGGGTAGATAAATCCTTATATCTACCTCATTGAAGTCAATAATTGTATAATATTGTCTCGAGTGGATATGCATCTGGGCCAATCAGAAGATGTTTATTTATAGATTATTTAATAATTTATTTTATTTCATGGATTTATTTCACTAACAGGTGCGACGTCATATGATAAACTGGTCTAGTGTACCGTCTATAGTATACAGTTGGCGACCTTTAGCCATGGCAAAAAGTCTGGGTTTGCTTGAATTTTGGGTATAAGATACTTATAGCAATAAACCATTGAAAGCTGTACTCAATCAAGATAAAATTGTTAAACTTTGTTGTTTCATTCAAAGATTACTGAGCCATTAAATATGCTAAAGCAATCGGCGAATAGTTGGTCTCACATATTTTAGAGTCTTGGCGATTTCATTGTTAGTGATTAAAACGCAAGTTTGTCGAGGAAGCACATAGACTCAATCCTTATGCAATATATCAACTATTCATTCACTTTAGTAGCAATTATATTCGGAAGAACGCAATCTTATTCTCAGAGTAGATAGTCTTGGAATAAATGAAGGTAGGATTACAATTTTTTTAAGAAATACACAGACTGATCTCATAGCTTGATAATCAGCAATGAATAATTTTCAAAGATTGAGGCACCAAAACTTTGAGATTTATAGGGAAAATGTGAAAACTGATCATATATTTTTCTGAAATATTATCTCTTACGTTAAGACAATATCATTGCTCATTTATTATGCGATGTAACTTATGTTACACCCTGCTCTGATCTTGGTGTCAAACTTGCAGATCAAGGATTCTTTAATATATGAGCAAGACAGTCCCAAAACTATACGATATCCACCAGTAGCAGATATGTGCACATATGTTTATTCAAATAATATATACCAACATTGGCTTCTTTACTTTGGGGGGGGGGGGGGGGGTAGGGTTGTTTATTAAATAGGCAATATATTTAAGGTAGATAAGCAGACTTATTCAAGGGGATATATCTTTCAAAAGCTCTTACTTGCATGAAAATTCTCCTGTATAAACAAGAGTTGCTTTTTGTCAAGGAGACGGATACCTTTGGCCACACTGTTGTATGAACAACTTAAACATCTCACATAGATCACTTTACGCCCCAACATACAGCTTTTGAGCATTCCGCAGCATGCTTATCAGTCGTTTTAGAGTTACTTCCTGGTTTGATACCGTAAACCATGTTGTGACACGCTGGGTGAACTTTAGAAAAACCAATTGCATGAACATGAACTATAATTATCAGACTACAATATTTAGAAGTATTCTCGCCCAAATTGTATAAATTTCTGGTAGATAATATATATTTTCATTTTTTGCTTATAAATTTTTCAAAGTCAAATTGAAAAATTGTAAAAAATACCAAAAATACATAATATTTGGGTCAAAATGCTTCTAAATATTGAAGTCAGATAATTGTAGTTATTGTTCATGCAAATGGTTCTCTCTAAAGTTCACCCAGCGTGCCACAATATTGTAAACGGTATCAAACCAGGAAGTAACTCTAAAAAGACTGATAAGCATGCTGCATATTGCTCAAAAGCTGTATGTTGGGGCGTAAAGCGATATATGTGAGATGTATAAATTGTTTATACAACAATGTGGCCAAATGTATCCGTCTCCTTGATAAAAAAGCATTTTTTGTTTATACAGGAATAATTTCATGCAAGTAAGAGCTTTTGAAAGATATATCCCCATAATTTATGTTATGCAAATAACACCGAAGGAAGCGGTAATTTTGTTCTGAAAGCTTTCATATGTAGTGAATGCATCCAGCATGCAGACTATATGAGTAATTTAAATAGTTAGATAGTTTAATATATTCGTTCTGTAGCTCAAGCTTTCAATTTACTTATTCTTAATTTAATATAGTAACATATAAAACAGGCTGCTACGGGCTAACGCCCTGGCGTAAAGAATGCAAACATCTCTTATTCAACGTAGCTTGGGTTGCTTTTGAAGGTAGAATGTGTCTGTTAAATTCCGTGGGGTAGCAAAACCCTTTTCAGCTTACAGTCTTTACAGAGAAACGCTCAAAATAAATTAACAAACTGTGGTGAGCCAAAAACAAAATGGTCTAGCCATAGCCAGAGATAAAGAAACCATTAGTTCAGCCGCTGGGGCTCAGCTACTAGTATGTGCATGCATCAGGCACTTTAGTCCACCAATAAACGTTTAGGCCAGGGCATATCCATGATACATAAAAAGTTAGTGAGTAATATCAGGAAATACCAAAATTACAAACTGCAGACTAACGGCACCGAGAGGTGGAGTTTGTTTGTTTGATTTGATTCTTTAGGTCCCATCAACAGTTTTCCAGTTAAACAGGGACGGGTCTTCCTGGAGCGAACCAGGATAAATGTGTCTTGCTCAAGGACCACAACGCAGTGACGCCTGTGAGGCTCGAACCCGCGGCCCCTCGGTCTCGAGTCAAGCACTCTACCACTGAGCCACTGCGCTCCCCGAGAGGTAGAGCTATAGGACATTTACAGTAACAAGACATCCAAAAGACAATAAAAGCAAAGCAACCAGCTCTCATTATACTTAAAATCTGTCTTACAGCTCGTAACGCAAACTTCCCTTTCATTGTTTGACTGAGTGTATTAGTATTTGGTAGATAGAGTAAAAAAACAGTTTACATAAGCATCAAAATGTAAATCGTTGAGAGTGTGAGACAAAATATATACTGAAACAATAAAGTTATGTCCGCTTTACGTTTATGTCTGCCTGTTCCAAATGTATGAACGCATTACATTTAAATTTTCACCTTACCAACTGTGATCATTTAGAAACGTTTTTCACCTAAGAGAAATTCATTTGGTAATCAGAAGAGCCGCTGACAAAGCACCGAACAAGAATACCCTTAAAATCAAAAGTCACAACATCAATAGCTTGTGTGTCCATCAAAATCCCGAATTTTATGGACATTTAAACATCACTGAGCAAGCTCTATAGTTAGATCTTATGCTTGCTAGCTGTATGCATTGCTTTTACGACCACAGCCATTAACCTGTTACATACTCTGACGTCACAAAACATGGATCACGAGCGTGCGTGAAAACACTCAGAAAATTCATTTTTGGTCCAGCATTTTGATAATCAACAGAATCGGACAAATTTGATTTTTTTTTGTCATCACAAACATTTTAACATTAATGAAGACTAATCAGCATCAAAACAATTGATAATGGAAATTTTCGGATGATTTTGGAGTAAGGGGTGGGGTATAAAACACAGATTAAGTAAACATTTGATGCATGACTTCAGCCATAGTTTTTGTTGTTATCTTTTGTGTAATTGTTGTCATAAACAAACACAACACGTTAAAACAAAAACGGTCTCAAAATAATGTTAGGTTAAGGAGCTTTGGAAGATCTTAAATTGTTATTTGTTTAATTCAAAGGGAGGTAATTTCAGTTAATTTCGTAAAATAAAGGCTTTGAACTGCAATTTCGCTCGTTCAATAAGCAGACTTGGGATTTTTAAATGTTTTTTCATCGTCGGACGATCCTGGCTGCCATTTAACGTAAAATGAGTCACTTTTTGATGAATAACTTCCTGATGATAATGGAAAAAGCTGTATGCACATTAGGTTCAATTACCCTTCAAGATAAGAAGATAAAATCAAATAATTACCAATTTTGTGTGTCCGACGTTTGATAAACATTTGGGTTTTATTTTTGTTGCAACATCTGAACTGGATCGTATGATACAGTACCATGAACATCGGACGTTTCTTTTTTGTTTGAGTATATATAGTGAAACATAACTTGTCATCATTTTACCTATAAACAACGTGATAAATCAATTTGTTCTTATGTCGAGTTGTTGCCATTAACTGTGAGATCCACTGCAGGCGCAGAAGTGCACTTTGAATAAAACCATTATTCACCACTTTGGTTGCCTGGAAACGATTATTCATGTTAGCATATGGTAGGTTAGTGATTGTCTATCCATCTATAGTTGGTAAATACATGTACTTCTGGTACTATTTTTCTCAACAGTTAAGATTGGTGTCTAATGTCCTGGTTCACAAGTTTGTCATAACTTCTTTCATGTATTACCACATTCAGTCATGTGTTTCAATGTACTTAGCCCATCTAGAAAACCACAATTGTGTCTTTGGATTTATATTTTTGTATTTGTCGACTTTCCGAATTTTAGGGAAAAAAGTAATACTATATACATTTTGTTCGTGTTTTCTGCAAGAAACTACTTTTTTAAAACACCAAAGCTGTTTCATCAGTTTATCTTTATTTCGCCCCCTTGTCCCGAATGTTTTGAAACAAATCTCGAAAAAAATCAATTCATACAAATGCTGGACTTACCACACATCTGCACACAGAGGTCATTTATGAAACACATGTGCACAAGCCCCCACTACCTACTTGCATTATCGAACGTCAGATGCCCCACTTCACAATCCAAGAACAAAGAACTGATCTATGGACAACGGCTGACTCTTTTCACACGTGTTACTTACTAAATGTTTTGGTGGGTAAGCTTACATACATGTTTACTAACTAGATGTCTTGGTGGGTTAGCTTTTAGTTCTTCTTTAATGATCTGAGATAATTATTCAAGGAATTGGACTGCGGTCAAACTAACTTTGGTCATGCTTACTTCTGTAGTCTTCATGTCCATGTTTTAAGTGCTTTTTTTATTGAGTAGAATGTTTACCAAGTATTTCGGTGACAATTTTGAAAATTCTACGGGCGTTAAATGCAACGAATATGTGTTTTTTTCGAATGACCGAAAGTAATCACACAGTATTCACTGTATTTACAGCTAGGTGTGCTTAGTTTTTCGAAATTGCAACAAAATGTATTTAATTTAAATCCAGAAAATGCACATAACATGATACAATAAGCATGCTCAAAGGATAAAGCACTCAATATCCATGGACACAGTTCAAAGATCGTTGAAGATGAAGAAAAGGTTAATTTAAAAGGTTAGCAATGGCAAAGATATGTTGCAAACCGAACCAAAGTCTCGCCCTCGAAAACAAAATAGGAAGCACTACATATAGACATGATACAAAGAGGATGCAAGGCTAAACTCAGTACTGCCACTCAGCTACATAAAAAAGTAAGTGAGTATGATCAGGAAATACCACAATCACATACTGCAGACCAACCCATCGCACCGCGAGGAAGCGCCACAGAACACTTATAGTAACAATACATCTGCAAGACAACAAAACCGATTGTCATGGTTCACAAGTTTACACTATGTGTACACTATGATCAGGAGGGATTTTTTTTGCTATAAAACGTTCACTTCCCTCCTATATACCATACATTTAACAGCAACAAAAAAAAGAAGATTTTATCGTCAAAACAGTTTTAAAAGTAAGTTGTGGTTATCTTTTGTGACTTGCTATGTTCTTCTAGGGTATTTGCCATGGTTCTGAATATATTACATATCAATATTTTACCTAATCGGTCTTTAAAACATGTATTTACTTTACAAACATTAGACAATATCACAGATTAGTGGAATATTTTTGTTATTCTTAGCTGCTATAGATTTTTGCTGACCATTTTTTTGTACATGTAGTAAGGAACATACATTGATGTATCAGCAACGACAGAGAAATGTGCTTGCAATGAAATTTCAAATGATCCAATGAAAAAAAAAGGATAATTGCTGACCTTGTACCTCAACTTGTTGACATTTCATTGATTGGAAACTCGTTATGTCCGGTCTACATTGATATACGGTGGTTATGACATTATGACACCAGACATTGCTGCATTCGAACAGAAAAGGCGCAGAGCATCTTTTCCTCATGCAGAAATTCATTACTCAGCTAGTTTTTGTAGCAGAGCAGACTGGTTCAAGCATTACCTGGTAGCAGATCAATCGGAACTGACTCGGCCAATTCCATGGAATTCCGTTGAATTGGACCTCGGGTGTACATCGAGGATCTACTTTGATAACGTGACGCTGACGTTACATAACGCGAAGATGACGCCACAGAAACCATGTCAACACAATGACAAGTGTGATAGCAGCAAAACAAATGGTTATAAATGAAGTTTATGTTTTTTTCAATATGTATGGTGATATTTTTGGGGAAAAATGTATGAACTTAATTTATTCTGCTGATTAAACTTTTCAGATAATCAGGAAAATGGATTGAATCCACATGGTACAAAACTAATTTTCTAACATTAGCTCTGGCTAACAAAATGGAGCTTTTTCGCACATAGTACTTCGCGTAATGCGCCTTGCGTACACCCGAGGCTTGATTCTGTCACGGGCTAGGTATATAACACACTTCTACTGCCTTGCGGTAGAAGCCGGCTTTTAGAGCGACGTGGTAGAGTGTTCTCGAATTGTGCCAGTCTAGGCTTTCCCGATTGGTTGAGGCCATATAGGTAGGGAGATATTATGGAGATAAAATGACATTTAGGCATTGACGCGACAAGCCTGTCCTCGGAATTTGCGACCAGGCAAGGCTCAATCAAGCCTGCTCAGCTACAGTGACTAGCTAGATTATTTTGACTGAAGCAGACTGAGCTATTATAAGTTCCAAAGAGCAAATAATAATACTGCGCGGATGCTCAGGAGGCTGCGCCTTTGTTGTTCGCATGCAACAAAATCAGGTTTTCTCGCAACTAGGCCTATTTAAGGTATACCCGGTGGGTTTCAATATTTAAGGATGGACATATAAGACAGGACAAGAATGAAACGACTGACAAATCCTTGTTTACTTTTACTTCCTTACTCCCGAAAACCATCTATGATATAAAAGCTGCAAAACCAATTGAGCCAGCTAGTTATTGAGATGTCGGTACTAATCGCGTATATGCGTTAAGACATTCTTTATACATGCATGCTCAGCTACCTAGTGATACTTGAGGTGCGAAGCCTGACCCGAGCCATCACCAATGGTCCTTAATTGTGAGTGTGAGCAGTGAAGACTCTGTTGAGATTACATGCGCGGATCCAGAAAGTTTGTCAGAGGGGTCCAACTTTGACGGCTTTTTTCGGTTTTTTAGGTGATGAGGAGGAAGAGAGGATCCAAAACCACTAAAAACGGTCCATCATCGGCCCTTCAGCGAAACACCATTTAGATGGCGTTTCGCTGGCAGGCCGATAATGGCTGAACATTGACTGCTGGCTTGGTAGCTTTGTAATTTTCCAGGGGATCCGGACCAGTATTGCTAAGAAACCCCAAAGCTTTGTAATTGTTCAAGGGGGTTCGGACCTCCTGTCCCCCCTTTGGATCCGAGCATGGACTGCGCATTCGTGCAGGCACATCTGAGCCTTCCCTGCTCGCACATGCATGGACTGGCTCAATTGTATAATGTAGCATTATATTTACCAAACAAAAAAAGAAACGCACCCAGTACAACTTATAGTGTAGAACCCTAATTCCCGTATCTCTCATATTTAGGGTTGGAGGTGACATCATCTGCTCTATTTATTTTGAATGCTTTTTGGCTAGGCCTTACCTTCCTAATCGAAGATCAAGTGGGCTGCTCTGAAAATTTTATTGGCACGGTCGTCTAACTCACTGATGTTTTAGGTACCCACACCGGGTAGGCCACAATCGAAAACGTTGGTACAATCGCCGAACGTAGATCAAAAATCGTTAGAAACAGAGTTTTCGACTGCCATTTGTCGCCTGACTGGCGACAAATGACAATCGAAAACACTGTTTCTAGCGATTTTTGATCCGCGTTGGTCGATTGTAAAGAGCGTTTTCGATTGCCGCCTGCCCGGTGTGTTATTTTTATGAAATACACTTCAAATCCAACATACAGAATAATACATTGTATTGCATCTTTCAGTCATTTTCTGATTTACTTGTAGTTTCCTTCTGGGCTTAATATGTTTGTAGCAAATACTGGCATAAATTAAAAACACATAAAGCTTTGAAACATACAAAATGTGTTAATATTTTGGCTATTGTCCATGTGGATATACCCAACCCACTCTATTAAAAGGTATAATGAATGTGATTGAAAGTTAACATAAATCTAAATGATACTGTTTCAACAATCTTCTCTTTGACTCATATGATTAACAAACATAAGCAACTTATAAAGCAACCTAATTTTTCACCACATTGTAAGGTAGATATATGCAATTATGATGAAATGCAATATAAAAGTAAACATGCATCTGAATTCAATTATTTCAACAAGTTAACTTGGGACGGTGTATTTCATAATCATACTGCAGTTTGATAATGCCAAACTGCATAGCCCAGTATATGTATGAACAAAGGCTAATCGATGGTCATTTGCTATTTTGTCTTCTTTAAACCGTATGACTTTTAACTGAAATCAATGCTGTTACTGTCATATGTATGGACGTCTACGTGTACAGACAAAACTATCTATTAAAGGTCGGCCATTTGCTTCATCATTTAAAAAGAAGATATGAAATAGTCTTTTAACGTGAAACCCTAGCTGTGACAAGTTGCTAAAGTAACATCACGTTGACACACATACACTATGTATAATACTGTAATTTAATTGCTGTAAATAAATAACAATTTTTAAATAAATTTCACACTATTTTTCATTTTTTGGATATGTCATGCAACTGTCATGAAGTAACAAAGGTATTCAGTCTTGCCTGCTCAAGCCAGGGATAGCATTTCTTTATCAATTCATAGTTTAAAGGTGGGTGGGGTATTTTGGTTTGACAAAAGTCAAACTATTGTGAACTTGATCTATTTTTGGGCTCATTTATGTACTAAAAATAATTGAGCCGCGACATGAGCTTTCCAACAATGTGGAATTTTGACCTGGATATACTCACCCGAGCCATGCAGCCTCCTGTTAAGCTTAGCAAATCCAAATGATGTTTGGTCAGTAGCTTAACAGTCATAGAATACGAAAGCGACTAGCAAAGGCTCTAATCAGACTGCCCGTATGCCCAGGCTGGTCTGAGCCTTTGCTGGTCTCACTTACAACATTGTTGGAAATCTCATGTTGCGGTTCAATTATGTTGTTTGTGAGAAATATTTAAAATGCATAAATATGCCATATCTTAGATAAAAAAATAGAAATGTGTCAGTGTGACACATATACCCCAGCCCGGGGCCATTGCTCATACAGGACTTAGTTAAGAGTGCGTAACGAAAACTTAATTTTCTTATTTCTCAACCAAAACATATGTTGTGGGTACTCAAAATAACCGTCTTAATGAGATGGTTCTTTTGAGCACCCAAAACATATGTTAAAATTGATGGATAAGAAAATATTTACAATATTAGGCTGAAAATCTTTGTTTATCTAAACCTGTGTATGAGAAAAAACCTCCCTGAAATGTCTGATGCACTGATATTGATAAAACCTAGGATGGTATTCTAATACAACAATATGCCCATTTCTATTAAAGAGTTAGTCAAAGTCCACCCATTCATTCTCACCATAACGAACAGCAATACAATTCTGACATGAATCATGGGCAATAACTCTGTTATAATTTGCATCATATAATAATATGTAACAATCTACACCTAGATCTCGTCAATATAAATGCATTTGCAAATTTTTGTCAAATTTCATCAACATACAAAATATAATATATGAAATGAAAATCTGACATAGGTCAAGGGCCTTAATTGTTTATAACAATCCCTACTTAGATCTTGTCAACATCAATGCACATGGAAAATTGTGTCCTATTCCATTAATTGTTCTCTAGATACTGAACTGAAACGAAATTCTTGCATGATTCAAGGGCCATAACTTTTTTATGAATTTGCGTAAATTGATTCAAAACAGTCCCAGCCTGGATCTTGTCAATATCAAAAAGTGTATGCAAAACTTATTTGAATACCGTCCATTCATTCTAAGATATTGAGCGGAAACAAAATTTTGACTAGAGTCTGTTACAAATTTGCACAAGTTGATGCATATTAATACCAACCCGAATCTTGTCAATATCAATGCATATGCAGTTTTGTCAAATTCCATCCATTCATTCTTAAGATATAAGTGGATCAGTGGAACGAAATTCTGACACGAGTCAATGGCCATAACTCTTGAAAAAAATAGGCGCAAATAGACTAAATATAATCCCAACCAAGATCTTGTCAATATCAATGCATATGCAAAATATTGTTAAATTCTTTCCATTAGTTCTCAAATTATTGAGTGGAAACATAAAAATAATTACTTAAGTGGGTAAAGGGTCATAACTGTGTTACAAATTGGCGCAGACTGATGCCTAAGAATCCAAACTTAGGCCTTGTCAACGTTAATGCATATGCAAGGTTTTGTTGAATTACATCGATTTGTTCAATTGATATTGAGCAGAAACCAATTTTGAGATCAAGGGCTATACCTCTGTTAACAATGGGTGGATTTCCTTAATCGAACTTGACCCTTTATTCTATGATTATATAGCCTATTTGTGTATGAACTATGAATCCAATACACAAATGTATTCAAAAGATATCCCAATGAAAACATTTTTCGTATGTACAAACGTACGGACATACAGGCAAGGGTGATGCTATATGCCCCCATTAAATTGGCGGGGGCATAACAACACAGTGAGTAACAGGAAATGACTTTCATATAAGCTTATAGCTGACTGTCAGATCCTGTATCCATTGACAATGTTTATACTGCAAGAATGTTGAATATTTCAATGAAATATTGTTTCAACTAACACAGTGAGTATCAGTCTTCTAGAAAACTACATAATTATTTTTGACAAACGAAACTTTTAGCTCAAAGTACAAAGACAAAATTATATTGATTTCTCATGTTTATTCCTAAAATGACATGTTCTTTTACTGTATCTAATCGGTTGGGACGAATTTCATTAATAAATCTCAAGTATTGTCTGCTTCTAAAATAATTATGCAAGTGATCGGTTTGAACTTTCCATTAGTGTACAATCATCTAAGTCTTCTTTTTATTGTAAGTGTATTTTCATATGGTACCCAGAAACATGATATGGGTAAACCAATATGCCAACAAAAATTCAAGAGCAGCCCACTTAAACCACCTGGGTTCTAGACTATTATCAATTTTTAGAGAGATTACAAATGATGGGACGTTGACATCCGTTCAAAGGAAAGTCAGTTTCTGTTGCATTTTACATCTTATGCAACCACGGATCAAAACTGTGTTCAAGTAAGTTGGGCATATACAATATGGGGGTCAAGTAAAATGTAAAGTCACATAAAATTTGCGTCTAGATATGTTCAGTCACTTGCAGGAATAGCTCAAGCGATGGGAATCGTCTCAGTAGACCCCATGGCACTCAGACACTTACTGTTTGCGAGCTGTATCTGCTATTTAATAATACGCTGTTAGCTGACTTTTGGTAGCCATGTTGTTACATGTAGTCTACCTTTTGATTAACGATTCCATACTAGAAATAAACCTTACAAAACGCAAAACCTTTTGAGCATTGTTTTTGTCATATTTTTGCCTTTCGAATATCCATTTTCATACGACAGGGCTATTTGCCCTGTCTTATGAAAATGGATCTTCGAAAGGCAAAATATGAATGTTAGCCCTGTCTTATGAGAATGGATCTTTGAAAGGCAAAAATATGAATAAACTTCAGAGATGTCTCAACTTTTGAAAAGTCATCGTTTTTGTACTATGAAACTTAAAATCATTCATTTCATGTAAACAGTACCATTGAAAAATTCCTCCAAACATACTGGTCGATTGTATTGATGTTGTTTGTTGATTTACATATTATGAACCGAATCATGTACTTATTTAGACCATACTGAAGTTTTAGTAAGAATTGATAATAAATAAGTATTTTATGACAATAAGCATTTTTGCAATTAAATCAGAATTTAACGGAAACATCTCACTGGTGCATTTCTTTTTTCTTTGTTATATAATCGCTTGGAAAATACCTTTTCACGTTTGCAAACATTTAAACGCAAACATGACGTAGAATGCAGCAGACCTATTGCACATCCTGATACATTTTGACAAGAATTACATGACAAGTAAAATTAAAAGTATGGTCTTTTTACAAGGGCGTGGCCATTTTAAAATTTTGATAAAACGTTGCATGTTTAAATAATACTAATACTTTTATATGCATGCGCGGATCCAGAAAGTTTTGTCAGAGGGGGTCCAACTTTGAAAACGTTTTTTAAGTTGATGAGTGGAGGGAGGATCCAAATACCACTAAAAGCGGGCCATCATCGGCCCGCCAGCAAAACGCAATATAAATGTCGTTTCGCTGGCGTGCCAATGATGGCCCAACGCTGAATGCTGGCTTGGTAGCTTTGTGATTTTAGCGGATCCGGATTAATACTGCTAGGAAACCCTATATTTTGGTGATTTTTCAGTGGGTCCGGACCCCCTGTTCCCACCTCTGGATCCGCGCATGGTATGGGATAGGGCCTACAAGATTGCGGTACATGTACTTATCAAAACTGCACAAACATCTCTAATAAAGCCCATGCTGACGTTATATCCACCAAAACTACACGTCATAGGCGGGTCCAGAGGGGGAACAGGGGGTCCAGACACCGCCCTCTAAAAATTCACAAAATATAGGATTTCTTAGCAGTACTAGTCCGGATCCCCTGAAAAATCACAAAGCTACCAAGCCATCATTCAATGTTGGGCTATCATCGGCACGCTAGCGAAACGCCATTTGGTCAAATTTACGCTGGCGGGGCGATGTTGGCCCGATTATGGTGGTATTTGGATCCTCTTTCCCCTTATAAACTAAAAAAAAAACGTTGTCAACGTGAACCCCCTCTGACAAACCTTTCTGGCTGTGCGCTTGCACAAAGAGGCCTAGCTTGTGTTTGGAGCCTTGATTAACATCTCGACTTTGTGCATACGAGTAGTGAAGGCTATTATTATATGTGCAGATTTGCCTGACAGTCTCTGTTCATCGATGCGATATGTATCCAATCTCATGCATGGGCCCATAAATTGAAATTCTGTAGTATACCAGTGTCACCCCGAACAGATGCAAAAAGTAATGTTGACCCATAAAACGCCACCTATAATTTGCAGCAGACGACAATTTCAAATTTTTCTGCTTTTTCAAAAAATAACAAATAAGGCGCGATATTCCATGAGAATCGTTTGCTGGCAGACGATTCTCATGAAATATCATAAGTCATTTTTTCAAATATTAGGTAAGATTTCGCAAAATTTGTCGCCTGCTGCAGTCGCGCCAATTTAAAAAGGGACACACCAATCTTCTTCATATATGACTGTAGACTTATAAAGTCAGATGAGATATGATTTTATTCACATATAATGTTTTTTGATTATCAATATTGATGTTTTTTAACCAAATCTATCCTTCCTCTCTAATACGTTTTTTCTTCTTCTGAGCCTGCATAGAATAAAATTCTGGACTGGATTACGACAAAAGATAAGATCTGGGATGGTATTGGTTGGTATGGATTCATAAGAGTATTAACAACATCTACGACTGATATAAGTCTAGTCTGAATCATAAATGGGTTTTTTTTTATTTATTTATTTACGTCCCATCAACAATCTTTCAGTTATGTAGGGATGGGTCTTCCTGGGTTGAACCAGTAATAAACTAGAATTAATGTGTCTTGCTCAGGGACACAACGCTATGACGCAGGTGAGGCTCGAACCCGCGGTCCCTCGAGTCAAGCATTCCGACATCATAAATGGGGTGCTCACATTTCTTTTGTCTTTTGGGGTGATAAACTTCTGAGCAGACGACAAAGTCTAGATTATCACTTTTAGAAAGTTAGATGGTTTTTTCAAGTGACAGTCTCGATTCTTCTAAGCAAGGCAATATGTTGGCAATGACTGAATATACACTGACTCAAAAAGAAACACTATATTTTAAAATTCTCTATCCTCTTTTGAAAACAATGTAGACCCAGATCAGCTGGCTTCTGATCTGATGAAGCCAGCTGATCAGGATTCACAACGTTTTTCATCAACTTGATAAATATCAACAGTGCTTTTAGCTGTGAGAAGATTATGAAAATCATGTTGCACTCTAGCAAAACTTGACACACTTTTGGCACGACGCTGTATATTGAACGTCTGAAGAGTAATCTTTATGGAGTCAGTATATATATATAGGACTTGGATGGTATATCCTTCCTATTCAGTTTTGCTAGTAAAACGTGGTTACATTGTAGCTGCTTTATATACTGGAATGCACTCAGCTGAAAGTCTACGTTTTCTGTTCACCTTAATGGATTTGGAATGCAGTTTGGTTAGAATGGTGAATGGTGGATTGATACATCTGACCGTCAGGACTGCAACAAGCACGTTAGCCATCCGTTTTGTGTCTCAAAGACTCATCGCTCTGTGTCATTTATCCGGAGGTTGTTAAACGTCACGTCGTCAAACTATCGTCACGTCGTCAAACTATCGTTGCGTCCCAAATGGTGTCACGTCGTGGTTTCAGCAATAGCAGCAGTGGCACTTGAGGAAGGCGCGGCTTGATATTCGATGGCCCGACTGAAAGATAGATGAAAAACGCACATGAACCAGTCCATGGGACTTTCGTATACTGTAAACCACTTATATTTGGCGCTTTTTGTTTTATTTTGGCGCTATTTGCGGTGCAAATAAAAATCGCCAAAATAAGAGACCTCAAAATACAGTTTCCAATTTAATTACACAATACGCAATAGATGAACACTTTTCCATACATGTAGAACATGTATCTGTAATAACAAAAACTAACTTTAAACAAAAGAGTCTATTTCCACGTCGAGAAAAGGGCTTCTACTAAAGCAATGGCTATGCCACCTGGGTGGAGTATATTCTTTGCTTTAAGAGTAGTTGTAAGTCGTTTAAATCGTCAACTTTTGATGCTCTGAAAACGGACCCTTGCATTATGGGCCAGCACACGAGATTTTGATACTTATCGAATATGCGCAAAAGCCTCTTTTAAACTCCGACACTGGCGTATACAGCGAGGCTAGAGATCTAATGTTTTGCACCACCCTCTCTCTATATCCATATTTTGATTAGGATAGAAGTGAAGGCACTGGCGAGACTGTGCGAATGTACGGGCTCGTCTGAGCCGTCGCTGGTCGCCATAACAATACCCTTTCATTATAAATAGATCTCAATCTCTCTCTCTCTCTCTCTCTCTCTCTCTCTCTCTCTCTCTCTCTTATTGTTTTGTCCATGATATAACATATTTTAACGGAGTAGTGGAGGCCAACGTTTCATCTACACATATGAAGGAGCCATCTCAGTATATCTATTCAACCCGAACCAGGGCAACTATACCTTTCACTTAACGCATAGTGGGTACCATTTCAAGTATACCAGTCAGTCTTAAAAGCATATCCAAGGACAGGGCAGACCGGCTAGCCTGCACATCTTACAGGTATATTTTTATATTCAAAGCCTTTTCGCCCGCTGCTGATTAGATATCAGGGACAATACAAGGTCATCAACCTTTTTAAAAGGATAACATACGAACATCAAGTAGTGTTTCAGTAAGTGTAATTATTTTATCTTTAAATAGTTTAAAAATCATCAAACGTAGACCCACACCAGCCATACAAAACGTTATTGTTGACTCTTGCTCGGATGAAAGTGGTTTGTAATTACAGTAAAAAATAGTAAGTGAGTATGATCAGGAAATACCACAATCACAAACTGCAGACAAACCCATGGCACCGCGAGGAAGAGCCACACAACAACCATGAGACACCAGGAAGACAAACCAAGCAAAGCAACCAGCTCTCTCTTCCCCATCAAGATGATTGCAAAACTAGACATAAAGTAACGTACAACAAAACATAGAACAATTACCTGTGTAAAACGGCAGCTCAAAATTAAAATAGACAAAATAAAGATCTTAATGGCAAATGGTAGATAATGAACGTCAAAAGTATTGCAGAATACTCCAATACGTTTGGCCTGCATTAAGCGATAATTGGTCTTGAAAACCAATTTTAGTTCTTTTAGGAAGTGGCCGCTTTACACAGGTTTTACTGTATTAACCAATTTTATGAAAGACAAACATGATATTTAGGTAATTACCACATTGTCAAGCAACAGAGGTTCAGGCAGCCCGCGCAAAGGCGCAGACTAACCAGAGCCTTCACTGCTCTCATAACAAGGTACTGATGTAGATGAAGACTCGGGATCAAAATTTAGACTTTTAGCCCCACTTGATACGGACATTTAAATGAGGTTTTTGCGCATATATGCGATAAGTACCCGAATTAATGAAAATGATTTATTACTTTGAAATTCTGATCAGGGCCTTTTTGGAATGCTCACAGCTTTCAACGCCTAAGATGCAACATTTGATCACGAAATTATACATAAGTTTGGGCACAGCAAAAGGTATAACGACTTGTGTGCCCAGCGAAGACTCTGATCAGCCTGCGCATCTGCGCAGTCTGATCGGAGTCTTTGCTAGGCGATCTTTGTGTAGCCAAGGTCCCAATGATTCTTCATTTGGACAGCAAAGGCTCTGACCAGTCTGAGTTGATGTGCAGGCTCATCTGAGACTTTGTTGGGCGGACCAATCGGAACTGTCTCGATCAATTCCGTGGAATTCCATATAAACAGACCTCGGATGTACATCGCGGATCTAATTTGATAACGTGACGCTGACGTAACATAACGTGACGCTTACATCACAGAAATAATGACAACACAATAACTAGTGTGATTGCAGCAAAATGAACGGTTAGAAATGAAGTTTATGTTTTTTTTCAATTAAATTTCGCTATAGCTATATTTTATTGAAAAATACATAAACTTTATTTATTCTGCTGATTAAACTTTTCGAGTAATCAGAAAAATGGATTTTAATAGGGCTGAGCCCACATGCTAGAGAACTGATTTTCCTGACGCCAGCCCTGGCTAACAAAATGGAGCTTTTTCGTACATCGTTCTGCGCGTAATGCGACTTACGTACACCCGAGACTTAATTTGATTCTCGAATTGTGCCGTGCTTTCCCGATTGTTGGGCGGACATGCCAAGTTGTACCTTTCACTTACCCCCGGCTCAAATAACCATATTTTATATTTTCAGAATAGCGATCATGGGTCTGATGGTTCAAAGTGTTTTTATTCTTCTTTCAACAGTACTTATAACACAGTATCTTGAAATAGACATTTTCAAGAAAACGTCTATAATAACTGATACACTAGAAGATGAATATGACTACATAATAGTTGGTGGTGGAACAGCAGGGTCAGTAATGGCCGCAAGACTATCAGAAGATGAAGATAAAACTGTATTACTCCTCGAAGCTGGTGGACATTATGATCAAAATACAAACTTCTCCATTCCAATCCATTGGTATACACTGCAGAAAACAGAACATGACTGGGGCTTTTTCACAGAACCTCAACAGTTTTCCAATTTTGCTTTTAAGGACAATCGCAATTCATGGCCTCGAGGGCGGGTGCTTGGCGGTTCGTCCACTATTAATGCAATGCAGTATACAAGAGGTTCCAAGTATGATTTTGATGAATGGGCTGAAAATGGATGTAATGGGTGGAGCTTTAAAGATGTTTTGCCTTACTTTCTGAAGTCAGAGGATGTGCAAATTGATGACTTTAAATCATCCAAGTACCACTCCTCTGGTGGTCCCGTAGCGGTTAGTCATGGCAGAGTAACTCCGCTAGCTGAAATGTATATGCAAGCTGGCCAAGAACTGGGTTATAAACTCAATGACTATAATGGCAAGGACCAAGAAGGATTCAGTTATACTCAGCTTTTGGTGCGTAATGGTGTCAGAAGTAATGTAGGTGTTGAATACCTGGGAAACACGGGAGACAGAAAAAATCTGCACATAGCCATTAGAAGCTATGTAACAAAGATAGAAATACAAAATCAAGTAGCCACAGGTGTTTTCTTTATCAGAAATGGAAGAAAGCATTTCATAAAGGCTAGAAAGGAGGTCATTTTGTCAGCAGGTGCAATACAGTCACCTCAGATTTTAATGTTGAGTGGTATTGGACCTAAAGCTTATCTCATGGAACATGGAATTGAAACTAAAGCTGAATTACCTGTTGGTAAAAACTTACAAGATCACCAGCTAGTCTCTATGAACACAAGAATTAACCATTCATTAGGGATAACAGAAGAATTGAAAAACAGTTTTTGGACTAAGATTAAATATTATGTATATGGGAAAGGACCACTTGCTATATCCGGAAATGATGGTTCAGCCTTTCTCTACTTTGATGAAGGGAATAGAGGTAAAAGAAGTGTTGAAATTCAATTGGCATTCTTTAGTAGTTACGTTCATGTCAATCACTTCAATTATAAACAAGAGTTAATAGATGAGTACTTCGCTAAAGATGGTAACGTAAATGGATTTAATACATTTGCAATAAATACTCGCCCAAGAAGCCGTGGTGAAGTGAAACTAAAAAGTAAAGACCCTTTTGATCATCCAAGTATAGATCCAAGATATTTTTCAGACCCAAAGGATGTAAAAGACTTTATAGAAGGGATTAGGGTTTGGGAAAAACTCATGGAAACTAAAACATTCAAAGCTTTGGGTGTGGAATTCAATTCCACAAAGATTTCATTTTGTTCTGAACATGAATTCCAATCAAATGAATATTGGAATTGTTTTGTTAGACATATATCAACGACCTCTTATCACCCCTGTTGCACTGTTAAAATGGGATCAACTGATGACCCATCAGCCGTCTTAGATTCAAACCTCAAGGTGAAGGGAGTGCATGGTTTAAGGGTTGTTGATGCTTCTATATTTCCAAATATTACCGTTGGAAATATACAGGCACCTACAGTTATGGTTGCAGAGAAGATTGCTGATGTTATTCGTGGAATAGACAGTGTAGAGGCATTCCGTAAACGAGTTGGGGAAAAGAGATAAAATGTGAGGCTTGCCGAGCATTTTATCTTTTTTTTTTCGCAACGAGTTTAATAAATTCAATAATACAAGACCACGAATCTTAGATTCTATTTATCATATGACATTAAGATTACTTTGAAATCTAATTTCTGCCGTAAAAAACGTCATTAATTTGTCATTATGTACACAACGTTGTTATGGACGTCATAACGTTTCCCGAACATCGATAAATCACTAGTGGTTTACAGATTGTATTGCATGGCGTAATTTCACTCCAAGACGCGACGTCATATGATAAAATGTATTACACAATTTAACCTTTTCCATAAAGGAAACCAGTATGAATGGTAAAATAGTGGATACAGAGGAGTTGTCGCACCAACGTGCACACATATTACTTTTTGATATTGTTAAACCCATTGGGATGGCAGCCAACGTATGTTGTTTTGCCTGTTTAGTAAGGCTTTTAACTTTGAAATAGTCAATGCTGCATTTCTGGATGAATATGTTCCCCACCCCCCTCGTATGATGTTTATAATAATATATACTTTTCCAAGATATACTCACTCTATTTCTAACTGCATCATGTTGATCTTGAGAAGGGACATAATCTAGGTAGTGTTTTGCCTTCATAAATGCATTTCACATATAGATTCTTTATATACGAGGGGTGATCAGAAAATTCGCTGAAAATAGTTGCCATTTCTACATCATATGTTTAATAGAGCTGGAATTACAGCACATAATACTGCAACAAAGTTGATTGGTTACAACATGCTTGATGTTAGCCGTCTACGTGCGTTACAGCTGTCGTCAAGTCAACGCTATAATATTATAGTGCAAACTGGCCCATTTTACCACACAAGCAATTAAACTTCAACGGGTTGTAAAAAAATGTTATACTTTGATAGTCCATATTGCGTTCCATGCATATTTAACTATATATTTACTCCTCTTCTATGCAACCTTTCAAAGGTTTATATCTAACGAATGATGTTCTAAATTGAAGCGAACAACACTACTGTCAAAAGGCAAAGCATTCAACTTCTATGAAACCATTGCCTGTTTTGGCATGTCACTTCTTTAAAATAAACTATTTACGCTTCGAAAAACACCCTTTTTCAGGACAGTAGATTTAATATTGATGGTTAAGTCCAATATTATAATTATTGTGATGAACACTAACAAGATAAGAAGGGTTTTTTTTATTCAAAATTTACAAAAACTCGATAAATTGACGCATTTTAGGCCTGCCATGGCACTGAAACCTATTAATTTGAATACATAGCGCAGCAGAATAACATAAAAACCTCATATAATGTTCGAAGAATGACGTAACTTTACCTTCCGTTAAATACGAATCAATTCAAATACAACTGCGAGTTTCAGCCCCGAAAAGCAGCCCAGGAGTACAGATGGGACAATCCAGTCGAGTGACGTCACAGCGGCGCCTCGCACTCACAATCTGACGTCACATTTTCTAAATTTCAATTACAGTCAACTTGCAATGAATGGTAGTTTATATCTATGAATTTTCATTGCAATCGATAAAAACAATGCTATTTAATAGCACTTTTCCGCGAACTTTCTAATTATCCCTCGTATATATTTGAGAGCACATAGAAATACCAATCTTTCTGACAGCATCTTCTTGTTCTTGAGAAGGGAATATCTAGTTTGTGTTCAGCTCTCATTAAAAACCCATCACATGGGGTCTTTATAATTGGGTTACAAGATATCCCCTAAAATACTCTCACTATTTCTGACCGCATCCTTTTGATCTTGAGACGGGACAGACCGTGTTTCTGTTTGGCCTTCCATAAATGTATTTCACATGGAAAAAGAGCACATCTTTTTAGTACTTTTCCTTCCATTAATGCATTCACACAGGGTTTTTGTATTTATGTACTCACTCTATTTCCACTGCATCTTTTAGATTTAGAGAAGGGACATATCTACTTTCTGCTGGGCCATCCATAGATGCATCTCGCATGTAAAAGGGTCACTATATCTAGTTGGTGCTTTGCCTTCCATAATTCAGCCTGCATACAGGGTCTTAAGATGTGTATTTTAATATATCCCCTTTAAATACTCCCTGCAGGCACACATACTTAAAACAACGTCATATCAACGTCAATGCGACGTCATGACGTCGCATCGACGTCGATATGACGTTGTTTTTTTACGTCATGTGTCTGCTGGGCTTACTCTATTTCTGACTGCATCTTCTTGATATTGAGAAGAGACATGCCTAGTTTATGCTTTGCCTTCCATAAATATGTAATAGATCAGTATTTGCCCATTACAAATGCACTCATCCGTGTCACTACTCCACCACAATAAAGTTATCAGGATACACTGTGTGACTTATAGTTAAGGTTTATCATATTACCTCCCTTTAATAGATTTGTTAACTTTGACTTTTATTGAAGTATTTCAGTCTGTTGTAATTTGTAAATGCACCCACAGCATAATAGGAAACATTTCATATGAATAAAGTATCAAGATGCTGAATACACCATTCGTTTGCTTATATAAAGGTTTAAGACTTGTTATTGTAAAACACCACATATAATTAATAAGATCTTGTAATAAAGTCAATATGATTTATAACTACATGGACGGGAAGAGTGAAGGAGGGAAGAGGCGATCGACTGTCTGTTAGATAGTAAATTCTGTGGATATATTTAAAATCTAAAACCAGACATTCCGCTGGAATGTAATAGGTTTAAGTTACTACCTAGCAGACACACCAGTCAGATATTCCGCAGGAGTATATACTGACATCAGTATTTTATACTTTGGGAGGAGCTTAGGAAACATGGTGACCGACTGCCTGCAAGGTAGTATATTTGTCCCCTGAGGGTAAAAGAGACACCCAGAAGACATTCCGCTGGAGTGTACACTGGCATAAGTATATAGCAAATCAAAGCACAAAGTCGTAAGCAAAATTAATGAAGAAGTTGCCTGAGTAAATAACTGTGTTCTGGTTTATTTCAGTTTGCATGCATCTATAGGATTGAGAAAGTCGCTCACATATTATATTTAGTGCAATTCAAATTGTATATTAAGATATATCAAATTGATTCATTTGAGCAATTTTGTTTCTCATTTACCCAAAACACTCCTACTCACACCCAGTGTACGAACTTAAGGGGGGCGTAACCGACCCTGTCGCGGGCACCTTTCACATGTTGTTTGGCCACTGGTGCAATCAGTCTGTGTCGGGGAGCCTTATATTTATAGTATAGCATTCTCTGTTCATACGTATGGTCCGTCTGTGCCTGGTTTTGGCTTGTCTGTCGACTAAAGTTTAATGCACACTCGGTGTACAATCTACATATGCTGGACAGACTGGTCTAAGCCTGCGCACTCCAGGCCCCTCCGGTTACATTTTGGCGCTGCGAGCAGGGTGTGAGGTAAAAGGAGTGAATGGGTATATATGAGAGAATATGTTCTATAGCACTTTATTCATTGTATGAGATTAGCTTCAAAAGCAAGAGATATCTAATGTGAATCATTTCTGCCTTGGCTTAGATGCACTTAAAATTTGTTAAGCATAAAGTACTTTGCTTTAGTTTAGTTTATATTTTGCCTAGGCATACAATCATAGGTCATGTATACAACAGCAAGCACTGGTTTTCAAGGCAGCACACAAACATACAGTAGTTTGGTTATACCCTATGCATACAGTAACTCATTTTGCAGCAATCAAGATATTTATGCAGATAATGGGTCAGAACGTAAGCATTTACAATTTAAGTCGCCATCATTTAGGTCAGAATCAAATTGTAAGCATTTTGAAAATCAGCCAGTTCACCAGAATGCAAGTACAACATCAAAATGTCGTTGTTTTTCGCTGTGTGATAATATATGTAATTATGACAAGGTTGCGACGCCAACTTACACTGGCTATGGTGATGAGCAGAAATGGCATAATTTCATTTCACTGTTTGAGAAGGTCTGTGACTTGAATGAATATGACACTGAAACAAGACGCAAGCAGTTACTCACTAGTCTAAGAGACGAAGCTCTCAAGTTTGCTGATTCGTTGCTCATTAAAGACACCAAAGACTATATCCGCTTGAAGTCAGCACTAGCTGATTGCTTTTCTATTCGTGATGATAAGGCAAATTTCTTTGCACAATTTAAGAGCAGAGATCAGCACCTAAATGAAAGCATTGAGACATTTTTACAAGATCTCTGGCATTTGGCAGAAAGAGCATTTCTGGAAGTCAGCAATAGCAGTGACTCATTTTACTTGATTGCTGCGGATAAGTTCATTGGGGGTCTTATTAACACTAACACTAGAAAGCATTTACTTTTAAATAGGTTTCAATACAATTGCAATGGGGCAGATATGCTTAAGGATTTACTTAATGCAGCTATGTCATACGAGACTGTAATGAGCACAGATTCATTTGGGCATGCAGCAAATACTGGGACTATTTGTGAAAGGGCTAAAGGAGATAATCAACATCCTAACTCTATTCAGACTGTGCACACCAAACCAATGAATCAGTTTAACGACCCTCATAGCTATGATTTCACAGAAACTTTAGAACCAAATACTGAATTTTCAGATTCATGTTGTCAAGTTCATGATAATGCCCTTCTTACTGATATGGATACATGTAGGTCTAGCAGTGTTTCATGTGATATAGATGAAATATATTTGTCCTCTACAACAAGCCAGGACTCAGTTTTCACCTCTACTTGTGAAGTCTTACAAAAAGAGCAACAGTTAGTTGATTTAAATGAGTGGCCTGTTTCACATGAAACCTCACAGCACCCAGAACAGTATGTAAGCACAATAGATAACAGCTACATGTCTGACTTATTATCACTAGGTAATGACCCTTGGGCATATTCATTAGCAATTCAAAATAAAGACATGACCAGTGAGGAACCCTTGCAAGAATCAGTAAAATCAGCAGCGTTACAACTTGAAGACCTAGTATCCCCTGAATATAAGCCCTGTGTGATCAGTCCGGACCCTAGTTTAAAGGAAGATAAGATAACTCTCAAGAGTCTCGAGAGACTTAATCCATTGTCCGGTTTGCAAGAAAACATTAGTTCATGCGAAAATCACAACCAAGCATGCACTTCCGGAAGAAACTCGCATTTCCCAACTGATTCTATTCCAGCAATGTGCACTGATTCTAAGATCCTGGCGAAATTCACAGAAATTGGTTATCCAATAAGTGATCTTGACAAGGAAAATGTTAAATTAAAGTTCAATTCAGGCATAGCGCAAAGGGAGATGAAATTGGGCTCGCTAATTAGCAACAAGTGGGACCACCTTAGGCAAAAGAAAGTAAAATTAAGATGCAATGCAGACAACAAAAAGGACTCAATGCAGATCTTTGTAATTGGCATCACTTGCGAAGAGACTGCAGTTATTGGTCGATTAGCCCGTGCTACCTCAGACAGGAAGTCAGCCCCTGTTAGCAATCTGATTTTTTTTGCAGTTTCAGGGTGGGGAAAACGCGTCCCTCAAACGCGCCGAGGGGCATACAACCTCATCCTTTAACGTGTCGAAATATGTCAACTAGGCATTAACACAGCATTAACACAGCATTAACATCGTTACTTAAGGTACACACTTATCATATTTGTAAATTACACTCAGCAGCTGACATGCAACATATTGTTTCAATTTCAACTGAAAGTAATTTGTATTGTATTGTATGCTATGTCTTAATCAGTTCAGTTTCAGACTCAATGGCAATTTCAAGGTGTCTTGAAGTGGTGACCTTCAGACATTCATGTGGTATTGATTGCGCTTAGATGGAACCTGGCAGAGTATGGCCATATACAGTTTGTTGTCAGAAAGTTGCATTAAGTATGACACAGGACATTAAGATAAGTGTTGCCTTTTGTTAATATGTATGGTTATACATGCGCACAAAACTTTCACTGAAACAAGAACTCTAATACATAGTTGCAGTTATGCATGTGGAAAGGACGTTTAGAAAAAATGTTATTAACCACTGCATCAAATGTGGTATGGCCATTTGCCACAGTGATTAAACATTTTTTTTCGTAGGAAGATGGAATGTAATAGATCAGTATTTGCCCATTACAAATGCACTCATCCATGTCACTACTCCACCACAATAAAGTTATCAGGATACACAGTGTGACTTATAGTTAAGGTTTATCATATTACCTCCCTTTAATAGATTTGTAAACTTTGACTTTTATTGAAGTATTTCAGTCTGTTGTAATTTGTAAATGCACGCACAGCATATCAGGAAACATTTCATATGAATAAAGTATCAAGATGCTGAATACACCATTCGTTTGCTTATATGAAGGTTTAAGACTTGTTATTGTAAAACACCACATATAATTAATAAGATCTTGTAATAAAGTCAATATGATTCATAACTACATGGATGGGAAGAGAGAAGGAGGGCCAGAGGCGATCGACTGTCTGTTAGATAGTAAATTCGTCTCCTGTGGGTATATCTAAAATCTAAAACCAGACATTCCGCTGGAATGTAATAGGTTTAAGTTACTACCTAGCAGACACACCAGTCAGATATTCCGCAGGAGTATAGACTGACATCAGTATTTTATACTTTGGGAGGAGCTTAGGGAACAGGGTGATCGACTGCCTGCAAGGTAGTATATTCGTCCCCTGAGGTTAAAACAGACACCCAGAAGACATTCCGTTGGAGTGCACACTGGCATTAATATATAGCAAATCAAAGTACAAAGTCGTAAGGAAAATCAATGAAGAAGTTGCCTTAGTAAATAACTGTGTTCTGGTTTATTTCAGTTTGCATGCATCTATAGGATTGAGAGAGTCGCTCACGGATTCTATTTAGTGCAATTCAAATTGTATATTAAGATCTATTAAATTGATTCATTTGAGCAATCTTGTTTCTCATTTACCCAAAACACTCCTACTCACACCCAGTGTACGAACTTAAGGGGGGCGTAACTGACCCCGTCGCGGGCACCTTTCACATGTTGCTTGGCCACTGGTGCAATCAATCTGTGTCGGGGAGCCTTATATTTATAGTATAGCATTCACTGTTCATACGTATGGTCCATCTGTGCCTGGTTCTGGCTTGTCTGTCGACTAAAGTTTAATGCACACTCGGTGTACAATCTACATATGCTGGACAGACTGGTCTAAGCCTGCGCACTCCGGACCCCTCCAGTTACAAATACACCCCACATAAATGATCTTTACATTTGTATTTAAGTGCATCCCCTAGAAATACAAATATTCTTCTTGAGTAGAGGCACGTGTACTTTGTGCTTTGTCTTCCATAAATGCAACCCACTTACATGATCTTTACGTTTGTGTTCAAGTGTATCCCCTTGAAATACCATGTTTCTTCTTGAGTAGAGGCATTTGTACTTTGTGCTTTGTCTTCCATAAATACACGTCACATACATAATCTTTACATTTGTATTTAAGTGTATCCCCTTGAAATACCATGTTTCTTCTTGAGTAGAGGCATGTGTACTTTGTGCTTTGTCTTCCATAAATACACGCACATACATAATCTTTACATTTGTATTTAAGTGTATCCCCTAGAAATACCAAGTTTCTTCTTGAGTAGAGGCATGTGTACTTTGTGCTTTGTCTTCCATAAATACACGTCACATACATAATCTTTACATTTGTATTTAAGTGTATCCCCTAGAAATACCAAGTTTCTTCTTGAGTAGAGGCACGTGTACTTTGTGCTTTGTGTTCCATAAATACACCTCACATACATAATCTTTACATTTGTATTTAAGTGTATCCCCTAAAAATACCAAGTTTCTACTTGAGTAGAGGCATTTGTACTTTGTGCTTTGTGTTCCATTAATACACCTCACATACATGATCTTTACATTTGTATTTAAGTGTATCCCCTAGAAATACCATGTTTCTTCTTGAGTAGAGGCATGTGTACTTTGTGCTTTGTCTTCCATAAATACACGTCACATACATAATCTTTACATTTGTATTTAAGTGTATCCCCTAGAAATACCAAGTTTCTTCTTGAGTAGAGGTATGTGTACTTTGTGCTTTGTCTTCCATAAATACACGTCACATACATAATCTTTACATTTGTATTTAAGTGTATCCCCTAGAAATACCAAGTTTCTTCTTGAGTAGAGGCACGTGTACTTTGTGCTTTGTGTTCCATAAATACTCCTCACATACATAATCTTTACGTTTGTGTTCAAGTGTATCCCCTAGAAATACCAAGTTTCTTCTTGAGTAGAGGCATTTGTACTTTGTGCTTTGTGTTCCATAAATACACCTCACATACATGATCTTTACATTTGTATTTAAGTGTATCCCCTAGAAATACCAAGTTTCTTCTTGAGTAGAGGCACGTGTACGTTGTGCTTTGTGTTCCATAAAAACACGTCACATACATAATCTTTACATTTGTATTTAAGTGTATCCCCTAGAAATACCAAGTTTCTTCTTGAGTAGAGGCATGTGTACTTTGTGCTTTGTCTCCCATAAATACACGTCACATACATAATCTTTACATTTGTATTTAAGTGTATCCCCTAGAAATACCAAGTTTCTTCTTGAGTAGAGGCATGTGTACTTTGTGCTTTGTCTTCCATAAATACACCTCACATACATAATCTTTACATTTGTATTTAAGTGTATCCCCTAGAAATACCAAGTTTCTTCTTGAGTAGAGGCATTTGTACTTTGTGCTTTGTCTTCCATAAATACACCTCACATACATAATCTTTACATTTGTATTTAAGTGTATCCCCTAGAAATACCAAGTTTCTACTTGAGTAGAGGCATTTGTACTTTGTGCTTTGTGTTCCATAAATACACCTCACATACATGATCTTTACATTTGTATTTAAGTGTATCCCCTAGAAATACCAAGTTTCTACTTGAGTAGAGTCATGTGTACTTTGTGCTTTGTCCTCCATAAATGCAACTCACATACATGATCTGGGCCTCGACTAAAGAAAACCTGTCACCGGGGGTTTGCGAACAACACAGGCGCAGACCAGCCTGCGCGTCCGCACAGTCTGATCAGCGCATTTGTTATTCGCTTTTATGAAAGTACAATATGTTCACTTGTTACAGGTGAAATTTTAATTTTCTAGCTAGTCTCTGTAGCTGAGGAGACTGGTTTGAAACTTGCTTTGTCGGAAACTCAGAAGACAGGTTTTCTCGCGACGAGGCCCATCTATACTTATCCCCTAAAAATACTTACTCTATTTCTGACTGCATCTTCTTGATCTTAAGAAGAGACATATCTAGTTCGTGCTTTGCTTTCCATAAATGCATCTCACATATAGGGTCTTTACATTTGTGTTTACGTTGTACATCTATGGCCTCAAATACAGACTGTTCAAAGGTTAATGATTTACCCATGCTCTGAAAAAATAGAGAAACACAATCTTTCTTATATTTTGTTATCAGTTACCTCTAATATAAACTTCTTTGTTCATGTTAACCTGATAAACGCAGTCTATCTCACTGCATGTATCTTTATCAGGTCAACATATTGTTGCTCTCTTTGAATGACGTCGTCGATGACGTAAGATTGACACGAAAATCGATCTTTACGTCATCATTGTCATTCTGAAAAATGAATCAATGGGCAAAATGATAAATTGATTACCAGGTTTGCGTCTTTTGACATCAAGTTTACCAAACTTTGAGCACGCAATTTGAATCTCTTGGTAAGCCTCATGAATCAAGAAGCGATCTCATAGCCTTGCGTGGTAAACTTGATATCAAAAGACACTCACCTAGTATTCTCTAAATATGAGTATCCATACACTATCTTACAATGTGTAAAGTTATATAGTGTGTGATTGAACAATAATACAGGATCTTCTCTGCAAAAGCTAGTCCCAAAATCAACATTTTTCATTCATTCATAAAACAAACCTTGCTTTATGTGAATGTTGTGGAAGTTACATTTCAAAGTATTTTGGGTACATGTAACCAATGATTGTCATATGCGCATAATAAAGATGGCGATCTAAATATTGAAGTCTAATGAGCAAACATGTATAATATCACTGAGATGGTATGATAGCAGAGTTAATAATTCAAAGTATAGTGATTTTATAATGATTCACATTAATGTATTTAGTACTATGGTATGTTGTTTGATCGTTACAACATCAACCTAGCTGTGAGAAAACTGTTTTTGTTGCATGTGAACAACAAAGGAACAGATATACCTGCGGTTCTGTGCAGTCTGATCACGCCTCCATTATTAATGTTTGGGAAAGTATATTAGCATTAAGCTTACTACATTACATAATTAAAAGCTGTAACTGATAGGTCCAGTTAAAGAGACTAAGTCTGCAACTATGAACATTTTTCGAAAGTTTTTATTTTCTTTTTAAATCATTTGTAAAAGTAGAATTAAGTTACGTTTTCACGATAAATATGTACACTATAGCTGAAAACTGCATGGAAAAGTGAATTATCTTATAAAAACAGGTGTGTTTTTCTCGTATTGGTTATAGACAGGTAATTTTAACATAAATGCTGTTGTTTTGATACTGAAAATTTGTTTAGATTTACGAAATTGGTAAAATGTATACCTGAATTTTGGTTTTTTTACTGTGTTCTTGAAAAATAGAAACATTAGTTCTAAAATTAAAAGATCAAAAGTTACAGACTATGCAGCTTTAAGAAAAGAATTGAACGTAAAATTGTTTTTATTTTCTTACCAATCAATTTAAACATGTGTTGTTTGACCAAATATCTATGTGTCTTGATCCACATCTGAATTAAGGGTGAGGTTGGCGCCGTTAAACCGGTTTAAGCCCTCCAGTAAAATATTTTACTGACCGTTCCAAGGCGGTACTTCTTTTGTGGATCTTTTATGTTTTTGTTCTGTCTTGTGTTTGCTATGTTTTGTGCGCGTCTGTTTAGATGTGCTTTGTGGTCACCTGCTGGGAAAGGGCTGACCTCTTGGCTCTCGTTTGTGGTGTCTTCTGTGAGTTTGTCACTTTCCCATTGGTATCCTGGGTCAGGTGTGGTACTTGATTGTATCGATTCCTGATCTTTGCACCATTACTTAATTTTAAAGACTTTGAGTACACACAGCATATGCTTTGATTGAGAAATTTAAAAAAATCAGTTTCACTCTTATCTGGAGGCCTGGAACCGCTGGTTTAGGCCTTACTTGGTCACAAACACAAAATGCTGTCTTTCTCATGTTGGGACCAACATGATAACAAAACAATGATAATAATGAGCCATAACCCCTTAAGGCACAAGAGAAGAACAGAGACAAAACCCACATGTACATGTAGTTTATCAAAGCCAAAATATAGCCCGTTACACGAGAATCTGGATGTTTAGCAATTCATGACATCATTTTAGCCATTATAAGCCAATATGTATAGTAATTGATGACGTTAACAATGAATCCCACGTATCTTGAAATATAATCATAATCATTTCTTTGTGAAAATGGGTTATCATCGTGGCCTTTTTATAGTGAGTGCTTATTAAATTTATTAAACGAGTTGGGGGAAAAGAGATAAAGTGCGATGCTTTGTAGAGCATTTTATCACTTTTTCGCCAGGAGTTTGATAAACTTGATAATGCACGATAATGCAATATTAAAATGACTGATTAAATCTATCACATGCGCGGATCCAGAAAGTTTTGTCGGGGGTCCAAAAAGTAAGTGAGTATAATCTGGAAATACCAACTATGACAGGTTTTGTTTTTTTGCTTTTTTTTAGTTAATGAGGGGAGAGAAGATCCAAATGCCACTATAAGCTGGCCATCATCGGCCCGCCAGCAAAACGCCATTTAAATGGCGTTTCGCTAGCGTGTCGACGATGGTCGGCTTGTTAGCTTCGTGATTTTCAGGGTATCCGGACCAGTATTGATAAGAAACCCTATATTTGTGTGACCTCTGCCCCCGTCCCCTCTGGATCCGTGCATGGATCATATGACACTAAACCTTCTTTGAAATCACGTTTGTTTGGCGTGAAAAGGGTAAGATTTTGCCACATATACAAGACGTTGTTATGGGTGTCAATACATAGCGGTATAATTACTGAATGCGCAAACCACGCAAAGCTCAGTGGTAGAGCGCTTGACTCGAGACCGAAGGGCCGTGGGTTCGAACCACACTGGTGTCAATGCATTGTGTCCTTGAGCAAGACACATTAATCCTTGCTTAGTACTGGTTCAACCCAGGAAGTCCCATCCCAAGGTAACTGAAAAATTGTTGAGTGGGACGTAAAGAATCAAATCTAACAAACAAACAAAACTTGTGATTATTGGTTAAATACAGATAAACCAAAAGCTTTGGAGCGTGACCCATTACGCAGGTTTTGAACGTGCGTAATAAAAATAGTAACAATCAAGGGAGGTCACTCAATACGATAGAAGTGATTTCCATACTAAAAGGAACTACTCATAAAGGAAAGAATTCTGGGAGCGAATTCGTTCCTTTAAGAGAAGTTCCCATTTTGAAAAGGGACGCAATTGAAGAGAATAATTGTTTGATCCAGTCTCCCCTTGATGTGCGTAACTTTTTCAGCGTATTGGCTACGCATTTTGTAACACTACAGGCCCTGATTTTACAGCAAATCATCTGGCACATCTATGTTTGACAAAGAATCAATTTACAGGATAACCATTAAAATGTGGGGAAAATATTAACCTGCGGGATTACTTGTATAAAACGGTCAGAAACATGGGGAAGATTTTGTATGGGGTATAAGGGATACATTTTAATTTTGTTGTTCAACACACTGGTAAATGTATACGTCGATTTGCTGGTATTTACGCGTATTGCCGGTACTTCATAGACTTGATGTGGTAGATATTGGTGTAAGTACTATATAGAAAATCATGCCATATGCCTAAAGGACTATAGAGTTAGATCATTTTTAAGTAATCAGTATGTACATGGTGATCCAGATCGGTACTCGAAGCTATTCCTAAATGCTTACATAAATCGCCATGTGCATGCGGAATACTTAAAAATGATCTAATTCTATATAGTCCTTTAGGCATATGGCATGTTTTTCTATATAGTACTAACATCAATATCTACCACATCAAGTCCTGTCTATGAAGTACCGGCAATACGGGTAAATACCACCAAATCGACGTATACATTTACCAGTGTGATAAGGGATACACTTTAGTTTTGTTGTTCAAGTACTTACCAAACTGACTAAAGCACAGCACCCGCATTTATCATACTTCTTTAAGCACTTTCGTCCTGATTTAAAGTATAAATGTTCTAATGATAATAACAACAACCCTAATAATACGCCAACAGCTAACAAAATGAAAGCACTTATAAAGTTTAATATTCCTATTTTATTTTGTGATTTGTCTCGTTTCTCCTTCTTAGCATGACAGGCTCCTGATTGCCAGAATGATTGGAGTCTTTCTATTTCACCATTATATTGAAGGTCTAAAAGAATTTCGTCTATCTCTTCCTTTAAAGGTGAATTCCGCCTGAGGCCAACGCCATAACCTGACATGGCGTACCATCGACCGACAGTAAGAAGGGAACACTGTTCATCACGACCAGCCATATATTCTAGCACATTGGCATCATACAAGAATGCATGTATTTCACTGAAACAAAACAATCAAACATATTAAACCATTCAAATGATACAGTGTGCTTTAAGCGTTTCGAGCCAGTTTGTACAAACAACAAGACAATTTTTATTTCATTTTTCAGTGCAACACACTGAATTGCACATAACAGTTCATGTTGTGGCTGTTTCATCAAATACAATGAAGATCTTACATGAGTGCTCATGTTTTATTGCATTTATCAAAAGAGTTGGGGAAAAGTGATAAAATGAGAGGCTTGCTGAGTATATCACTTTTTCACAACGAGTTTAATAAATTCAATAATACAGGAGCACGAATGTTAGATTCTATTTATCATATGAAAATGTATTTGTAATCGCGTTTTTGGTTTGAAAACATCTAGATTTTACCATAAATACGCGACGATGTTATGGGCATAATTTCATAACGTTACTTGTACCCTAAAATGTGTAATCCACTTGTGGGGTAATCGATTTTAATGCATGGCGTTACTTCATTCCCAAACGCGACGTCATATGATAAAGGTAATTTAAAATTTGCTGTTGCTACTAAAATAAACTAAGCATATTTTGTTTTCTGCTCCTTTTCTGCACCCGAAAGAGCAAACACATTATTTTTTTTGTTGACGTCTCGGGTTAGGTGTGATACTTGATTGTATCGATTTCTGATCTTTGCCTGCCTTCCTCTCTACTTTAATTGAATCACTTCGGAATCAGTAAATCAAGAAAGTCATGACTGACTAAAGCAGAGTCCATGGCCAATGATTTTGTTGTAGTCTTTGCGTTTTGTTTTGAGAAATTATATATAATAAAACAAGTGCTGACGATTGAGGCATTGAGCATTGGAAATAATTAATTGTGACCTGAGAATGCCGATTTCGACCTTGGCTTTGCCTGGGTCAATTAGCTAAGGTCAATATTGTTATTCCCAGAATGACATCACAGCATTTTCAATGGCACAATAGTTAACAAGTGTATATTAGTACCTCATTAAAACGTATAATTTGAATATATATTACATAAGATGGATGGCAGTATAATATAATTCAGGCCCGTAGGAATAGGGGGGCACGGGGGGGGCCGTGCCCCCCCCCCCCCCAATAATTTGCAAATTTTAAAAAAACATGGTCTGTCATTTTAAAAAAAATTATGTGTGCCCCCCAATCTGTAATTGCTTTTTATGTGTGCCCCCCCCCCCCCCAATCTGTAATTGCTTCCTACGGGCCTGTAATAACTTTCAACAAGAACTCAAATACATTTTAATCGTACTACATGTACTTAATTATGCCGTAACAACACATCCATGCAAAAGCTGACTTGTTCTACTATATTAATAAACATGTGTATGTATTCTAGAAGTCTTGGATGTCAAAATACTATTTTTGGGTGATTATCAATTTGCTGTTAGGTGACGTTTTAAACGTGTATTGAATGTTTTTCCCATATACTTAAGATTTGATTCAAAGATCACAATATACATACAATATGATATGCTTAAAATGTCCATTAAAACGAATGTTTAGAGCGATTAATGGTGATTAATTAGTTTCATACTTACTCTTGATACTAAATACAGCGTATACTATAAGACATGGACAATTAAATGTAACAAACCAGCTGGTGTGCAATCGTCATCCACTATTCGAAGAAAGATTAACAAACTCAACAATGGTGCAGTAAAGATAAAAGTCCACATTAAAACACCATTAATTTAGATACAATCGAATACATTGTAGGGTTTGCATTATCCAAGTGTTCTATCCATTAGTTAGTTAAATAAAAAAAAAATACAAACACTCATGTTAGAAACTGCACATAGTTTAATTTTAATACACATATTTATTACAAATGAATAAATACATGGGTAAATGAATAGATACATGGGCAAATGTACAATTTACGTTACAACACTGACACATTTAAATGATAAAAGACACATTTGGGCAACAGGCATGATATAATATAGGGATCAAACGTGTTTTTGTTCATGCGCTAAGGCTCAACACCTGAATTTGCAAAATATATGGCACTATGCTTGTCACAGCCAATGTACATTAATGTTGGTCATCTAGAGCCAAGACATATATAAGAGTCATTTATGGATCAGTTATCATAACATTGTGACCCGGAACTAGCCTATTAGAGGTACCAAACCCATACATTTACAGCATGTGAATTGCTTTGTTAATGCATGGGTTTGTGCCCGTCAAAAGCATGACTTAATATAATTGGAGAAGGCTTTTAGCTGCAATAATTCTAGTTGCCATAAATGCATAAAGTCACTCTTAAACTTGCGTTATTAGCTACCCATAGTTACTTAAATGTTTTATTGTGTGAGCAGCGAAGGCTCTAGCGAGACTGTGCAGGTGCCCAGGTACATCTGAGCCTTTGCTGCTCGTCACTGCAATAAGTACTAAATGAACCATATGGCATGTGATTTCCAACAAAGTGGCATTTTGACATGTAGACTCAGACAAGCATGTGCAGCCTTCTTCCAAGCTTAGAACCTCTAAAAGATGTTCGGTCAGTAGCTTAACACTCATAGAATATTCAAGGGACGAGCAAAGGCTCTGATCAGACTGCGCGTATGCACAGGTTGGTCTGAGCCTTTGCTGGTCGCACACACCATATTGTTGGAAATATCATGCACTGGCTCAAATATCATATGCCGGCCCATGTACAATATAAAACAGGCTAGGTTTAAAAGACATATCTACAGAAAATAGTATTAAGAATTTCCTTTGCAAATTAAATCAATTCAGTCCTTCAAATTAGAATATGTGATTGAATTTTAATTTTCTTATTTTTCAACCAAAACTTATGCTGCCTGTACGCAAGCAAGCTCAGTGAGATTTATTTTGAGCATCCAAAACAACAGTCAGGGACCAAAAGTAATTCCACAAAATCAGCATTTCATAGACTTCAATGCATTTTCGTGGTTGTTAGAAAATATACTTTAGAAAATATACTTTGATCTTTCTGGCCAACATATTCTTATGCTTTGTGTACCATTTGAAAGTAAATGAATAAGGCAATATTCTTTATTTTTCATTATTAAATTCGATCCATGCATTTTTTAAATCTACGGGCTTTAAACATTTTGCAAGATTTTCTGACAATTTTTTGTGCCATTGACGTCAATGTAAAGTGGTACGTTTAATGATAGAAGTAGTGCTTTACTGTCCTTTACTGCTGATATACCAGAAAGGAGCAAACCTTTTTTCAAACCAAGTCAAAAGCGTTTGCTTATCTTGACCTTTTGCCAATCATAGTGTCAATGTCATGAACTAAGATCACCAGGTCCCTGGGTTAAAAACCTTTTTTTCATGTCCAGCTAACATGAGTATGAAAATAGTCGTGGTCCCGGTCATATATGTTAAAGCATCAACAATTGTTGGCTCTTTGAAGTTTATTTCCAAGGCAAATGATATTGTCTGCTGTTTTGACCAACAAAATTTTCTCATTTCTTTGCCTATATTTGGTCATAAAGAAAAATTATTTAGACAAGGGAATTTCTAATACATTATAGGAGTTCACAGACATTTTAGCGTAAATGATACCTACCCTCCATGCCTGAAAATCAGAACAAAGATGTATGTTTAAATAAACAGCAAAGGCAACAAAATGCATATACAAACAGCTCAAATATACTGCTAAATCCTATAGCTTAAGCAGTAGCATTACATGTATCGCATAGTAAGCGCATAATAATTGCTATTTATTGAATATGAGCAAACGCCTCTAATGAACACCCATGCCATGCGGGAATCCACAAAGTTTTGTCAGAGGGGGTCCAATTCTGACAATCTTTTTTTGTAGTTGATGAGGGGAAAGATGATCCAAATACCACTAAAAGCGGGCCGTCATCGGTCACCAGCCAAACGCCATTTAAATGGTGGTTTCCCTGGCCAGCCGATGATGGCCCAACATCGAAGGGTGGCTTGGTAGCTTTTTGAATTTTCAGGGGATCTGAACCAGTATTAGTAAGAAAACTATAGCTTTGTGACTTTTCAGTGGGGGTCCGGACTCTCTGTCCCCCTCTTTGGATCCGCGCATGCATGCTGACGTATCCACAGGAGCTATAAGTTAAAATTTAGTCTGAACCTTCATCAACATCCCTACTTCGTGTCAGTGAGCAACGGATAATCTGCTGAGTTTTTGCGGACTTGTATGAACATTCACTTCTCGCTGATGCAATAAATACCAAAGTATCAAGCATGACCCAAATAATGGTTCTAATAGGCTCGTATAAAGAAATTCGCTTGGCAAAATATGGGATGCATGCAGAAATATCTCATGTGGAAGATGTGAGCGCATTAAGTCACAATTTAATGAAGTTGGGTGAAGTAGAAAACCTTATCAAATAGGGTTTAGTCGGACAACATACTAGTAGGAAAGCTGACAAAGTTGAACATTACACTATAAAATAGTTTTAAAATGTGTCTATTTTCTTAAAAACAAAATAACGGTCCTGACATGACTGAATATTTGCTCACTGGGACATCAACTCAAGCATCAACTCAAAACAAAAACAAGCAAAATTGAAAAGGAAATAAGCAAATGTTTATCACTTTTAAAATGTCATTAGATGATGTATGTAATAACCTAGTTATTGCAGCAGATATGCCATATAAAACAGATTAAGCACAGACCAGACCGCTCCTGAAGCAGTAATCTAATTTTAACATTCTTTAATTACACTTAACATTACTTGATCAAACAGAAAAGGGACTAAGTTTGATATAAAATAACTTGTCCTGCTGAACACTGATTTCTACTTTTTGGAAATACTGTGCTACATCCGCTTTCCAGCGTCAAGGCAGTGACCGATATATAGGTCACTGGTCATTGCTACCACGTCGTGCAACAGAACCCATAGCGGCTTCTTTGATCTTAACATTGCTATCTGCGAGCGTCTGCTGATAACATTAGCAGAAAGTTTGGTCCCAGATCTGGTCCGACAAAGAGTTTAAAATTGATCAAAGCTGACGGTTTTCCTGACTTCTTTTATCATACATTTGAATCAACATGTAAAAACAAGGGCGCCGATGTGACTGTGCGGGCGCTCAGGGTGGTCCCTGTTTTTAACAAAGTCGGGGTTCTCGCGGCTTTAAACATTATATACACGGGTGGTAAACCTAGGAACTACCACGAAATTGTGTTAACGTAATTTTGTTCCCAAGCCACATCCGGGACACGTCGTGGTAGTTTCCAGGCCGAAAATTGGATAAAGAAAGGTTGGTGTCACTTTCATTCTTGATTTATTTTACAACTAAGAACGAGCAATGGTGAAATACGACAATGTAGTTCCGTGTAAATGTGTCTCAGCGTCCCTTCTAGCCCAAAATTTTGTATGAAAAATATTTCTTTCTTTTGATTCGTGTTTCCCCATTGAGCATCGGACCAACTTTCCCCAAAGTTCGAAGGAGTTTAGCCCATATCTGTCAAGTAGAATGGAATTTGATATCATTTGACGATGGAAATGATAAAAAAGACCCTAAATAAACATTCCTACACAGAAAAAAATCTGAGCATTTACTCGTAAACGATTCATGCTCCGTTTGCCCTGTGTGGTAGTTTCCAGTTCATCGTGGTAGTTAAAATGCTATTGTGGTAGTTTCCAAGACTTTGTAGGAATTAAGTAGTAGTTCACATCAGCAGATGTTCACTATTCAGGGGCTACTTCAATTTTATAAAGACAGGGTGTGCGGTTCAAATCTTGAATACCCCTCTGATTTATACGAAGACCTTTTCAAACAACCTTTTTGTCAGATAACAAATGTCGACTGCCTGAATTTTAATTTTAGTGGGCTATTGAAATGATGAGAAGAATGAAAAGAAGGGATATTCACATATTTTGTTTTTGAATAAACATGCTTTTTAATTATCAAATAACACGCCCGTTCATCGTCGCACTCACATGTATATAAAAGGTGTCCCAATCCGAGGATATTTCCCTTTTTATGAAGCGCAAGTACTTACGATACTTTGGCCAGTAGTCTTAGCCTGCCATTTTATCTTAAAATTGACTGAACATGGAACAACGAAGCGAGTGACGCAATTTTTATATCATTTTTTTGTCTGTTGCTTGGTCCACCACGGCTCAACTAATGACCTTCTTTTTCTTTAGATTTCCAGACGGGTGTTGTTTGGCAGTCCAGGGCATCATCTCCACCTGTCAAGCATCACATTGAATCTCTTGAGTCCTCAGATTAGCTTCTTCATGGTGTTGAAATGTGATTTATTTGTTTACCATGGTAATTAATTGCCTAGTTTGAGGGTTAACATGCGAAACAAACAACCACAATAATGTTTTGTAACACTTCAGAAACGTATCCTACAAAGTCTTGGAAACTACCACGATAGCATTTTAACTACCACGATGAGCTGGAAACTACCACACAGGACGAAGGGGGCATGAATCGTTAACGAGTAAATGCTAAGAATTTTTACAGCGGCCAAAAGGCCGCCGTTCTAATATCGCTTTAGCTCTAAATTATTCACCAATCAGAAGCATTTTTAAATTGTAATATTCATCACACCGACTGGAAAAAGATGCTCTCATTGGTTGATACTCAGAATGTCCTTACAATCTTATTAAACATGAAACTAAACTTGAAAACATACATGTAAATGGCAGAGAACCAGTCTGTGCACTTGGTCTAAAAATGCAAATGTATTAACGACCTCGTCTCGAATATAGGTCAACCCCCGATGTACAGTATTTGTAAATTGCTGTCACTATCATTGTTTACATGCCTTGCACACAGTAAAGAAGTGCATTATAAAATAACCCACTAAATTCGAAAGGACTTTACAGTAATATTACGTTATTTAAATAAAATATTTGTAACTTTTCCAATTCCCATATCAGGACATGATTATAGTCTGTTTCATATATTTCGACAATAGTCTTTTTTGGCCGTGATACGGTTATATTCCCAATGCCAAAACGTTTCTTTTCTCCTATGTTCGGATGAAAAATCCCCTTTTCAAGTCGGAAAATATCAAAGAAAAAATCAACGTTTTTTTCCAGTAAATTGTGTTAAAATTGTTTGTTTATCGGACATTTTCAACCGACCGACTATCGGCATATCAGTCGTGCTACTACCATGTAAATCCTCTCGTTGCACTATAAGGGCCCAAGGGTGTTGCGCCCTCGTCTAAACCAGCGAATTTGGTTGCGTTTATCGTCAGTATTTGAGAGCCGCCGAATATCTTTTTTAAAGATATTTCTTGTTTCTGTTTAGGAATGTTTATTCAGGGTCTTTTTATCATTTCCATCGTCAAATGATATCAAATTCCATCTAATTTGACAGATATGGGCTAAAATCCTACGAGTTTTGGGAAAAGTTGCTCCGATGCTCAGTGGGGAAACACGAATCTAAAGAAAGAAAATAATTTTTCAAACAAAATTTTGGGCTAGAGGGGACGCTGAAACATACATTGTCGGATTTCACCATTGTTCGTTCTTAGTTGTAAAATAAAACAAAAATGAAAGTGACACCAACCTTTCTTTATCCAATTTTCGGCCTGGAAACTACCACGACGTGTCCCGGATGTGGCTTGGGAACAAAATTACGTTAACACAATTTCGTGGTAGTTCCTAGGTTTACCACCCGTGATATAGGCGTCTGGTAAATAAAGCAAATTTCGATAATCTCAAGGTCTATTCTGTTTTCAAATACAGAGCCAAAAACCATGCTCTATAAGTTCCTTACATGCGTATATGAGCAGTTAAAGGTCTCAACTTAAACGGTAAGATTTGCCTTATGCGAATCTGTCTTATAATAAGACTCCTTCTTTGAATAAATACCTCGAGATAGTTTCATCTATGAGGGAGGTTTCATTGTTGTTTATGTAAAAATAATTGATTGATTGAGTGAATAATTGATTGATTGTGTTTGTGTACATCATTCGGTTTGTTGATACATGTTCTCACATGTAGCTTGTGATGTAATGAAAGAACGAACTCTTTATCTGCTAAAGCCGAGTTCATTGATATGGCACTTAATGCCATATCTTTTCTTGTTATATGGCTGCCAGCATACAGTTTCAGGCCACCATCAGCTCGCCAACAAAACGCCATTCAAATGGCGTTTCGCTGGCGGGCCGATGATGGCCCGCTTCTTGAGGTTTACTGGAATGGTACTTACTGTTTCTTTAATGACTTTTTGGCCTCTGCTACACTCGACTGGTTGTATTTAGCCATGTATTTATGCATCTTGGGGTAGTTGGTTCTAAGATTAATATCTGTACTGCTGTCTGGTATTGTAGCAAACTTAAAATGAGGCGTTAGTTTGGTGGGTTCCTTTAGCTGAAAGACAAGGAATAAAACTCCCTGTAAGATTGATTTATCATATTACCAGGCCTCAAGATGAAAGTGGGTAATTTAAAAATATTGTTCTTATCTCTTAACCAAATTATATTTTGTCGATTCTCAATACGGTTCTTATGGCAGAAAAAAATGTTAAAACTGTTTAATTGGGTAAGAAAACAATCAGAATTTTATGCTCAAACATTTTGCTCATGTGGACCTATGTATAACAATAATGACGTTGCTGCTTCTCAGTGGATAAGTAATGCCAGAAAAAGTGATATGACCACATTTTTAATTCAACTAAGTCTTGTAAATGTGACCTCATAGAGACGTCCGTGACAACTTAAAGCTTTCTGCTGAAATTCTATCTTCTTTTGAAGTCTTAAGTCATGGTTATAACAGTAATATGGTAAGCATTATCTTACACACATGGTCATCTCATATGCAATTTATGATCTTTTCACAGATATCAGAAGACCATGTGTCTAAGATCCGTCATTTATTCCGAGTGTGTTATAAAGGCTGCACAGAGGACATCCTTGCTACCCAAGACTCACAGTTGTACCAGATCAAAATATTGTATAACTAGACGCATTCCAAGCTTGAAAAAGAGTATTGAATCAGACGAAAATTACGACCAAACATTGAAACTTAAAGTGTCAATCACGCTGCAGCAGTCAATAGTTTTATGGTATTTTTCCTTATTTTGGGAGTAGATAGGCTTGATAGTTCATGTGCATTGTCTGCTGGCAATCAATTAATCTGAGGAGAAAGGGCCACATTGGCGGATCCATAGGAGATTCAGAGGGGCGGGTTTGCTCGAGCCCCACTCCTTCCCGCCCTCCGTTTTTAAATATCCAATGAAAATTAAATAATTTGGTCTCAGTGAGACCAAATTATTTCATTTTCATGGGATATTTAGTAAAAATGAGATAAAATGAGATAAAACCAACAAAGCGAACCCCCACACCTTTATATATAAGAACCCCCTTTCCAGAAATCCTGGATTCGCCCCTAGGCTAACCGTAAAATGTCCTATCCACCTGACGTTAAAATTGTTTTATATTGTGACACTATTTACTTACTCGCCAGTCTTCTATTCCCGACAAGTCGTAGTACTCATCCAGGGTGATCATAAACGCAGCCAGATTGGCGGTGTAGCTAGCTAGGAAGACAAGTGCAAATAACGCCCACACATTGGATAAAAATCTGCTGGACACACCTCTAGGGACATCTACAGTGACTGAGGCACCAAACAGCATCGCCCATATCAGCCAAAATGAGCGGAATAAAGAAAATTTATGCTCTGAAAACAAATATGAAAATTGTTGAAAAAATAACTGCATAACATATAAAAAGAGGATTTCTCATGGGTTGACTTTTGTTAAGTATAAAAATGATAAGCATATATATATTAGCTTTATATTCATCTATAACAACGTCGTGTTTACCTATGGTAAAATCGTGACGTTTTCTTGCCAAAATGGGATTTTAAAGAATCAAATATCTAAGGTTTGAGTCTTAAAAGACATTTGAATACTTGATTTTACCTTCCTATAAATTTAGAATCTTAATTTTATTGCAAATTATACATATTGTTTTACATCAACACTTTTCAACAGAAGAATCTATAAAAATAGAAACAAAGTTTCAATAAATCGCGGGCAACTAGTAAACTATTATGATTAAGCATATTTACTGTGTGATGTGACACAACCTAAAATGGCTGCCTTCTATTGCTTCATAATATCTGCCATACAAAATACCTGTTGCTTTATTATTTTGCATTTGATTTTTTACGTGGTTAGACAAGGGTTCACTTTTATTTCAGAGTCACTTCGTTTCAAGCCCTTTATACCATTTGGGCCTCGACATGACTAAACCAGTTTTAGGAGTTTGCAACTAGGTAAGACTCAATCAAGTCTGCTCAGCTACAGAACCTAGTATGAATATTGCGATTTTGCATGCAGCAAGTGTAGCTATAATACTTTTCAGAAAACGAATACTGTAAATTCGGAAATTTTCACGAGGGTTTTATTTTCGCGAAACTTCGCATAGGCGAAGTTTCGTGAAAATAAAATCCTCGCGAAACGGCGAAATCAATATGTCCTTAACTGATATAGGTAAATTATGCCCTCGTTGCAAATTGTTGACTTCGCAAATATGTCTTTAAACGCTACTCGCGAAAATAAAGTTCTCACGAAAATTTCCGGATTTACAGTAACGAAGCGCAGTCTGATCTGCACCTATGTTGTTCGCATGCAACAAAATCACGGTTTCTTGCGATGTGGCCAATCTTAAGTGGGGATAAAAGTTTAAATTTAAGACTGAGTCTTCATCGGGCCCCAGCTATATGTATAGCTCCGAGTATTTTTGCTTGAATATACGATAAGTACGTATACTAAATTCCATGAGCTGTCTTGTATTCTCTATATCCAAATGGATATGATAATAGCGTAAATAGAAATGGAATTGCTTACCCGCGGCAGCAGTTTGTCCTTGAGCTAGGCCACTAGGACTCATCCATTCAAATATAAAAATTGATGCTCCGGTAGCATGGACGCTGAAGATCAGGATCAGAATCCAGGAATAGAAATCGTATGGCTCTGAAATAGTATAAAATAGAGTAGTTTTATAATATTATGGTTTATTTTGTCCTCTTTTAGTCTATTGGCCAATAGAGTTTTCTATCAATACGTACAAAGCCGGACAATAAAAATAACAAAGTCATTAAAATCATTTGTTACAATAAACGATTGCTATTATAAATATTGTAAATGAGTAAGCATATAAGAGCTTGGTACTAAGTGCAATGTCGATCAACAAATGCTCAGGCAAGCCTGTGCAAATGCACAGACTCTGATAACCTCTCGTTGCTCATATATACAGAAACAAATGTTTGCATATAAACTCCAAAATTTAGACCGCTAACCCCGCTGGAATCGCAAGCATGGACGTTTAAGTAAGGTTTTGCATCTGTGGGATAAGTACCAAACTCTCATATATATTGCTAGCCATTGTAGAACGTTTTTGCTTCGCAAATAGCGAAGACACTGATAAAATGCTGTCCGTTGAAATGCTGTCTACTGCAACACATTTTACCTGTGTTTCACAGTTAGCCAAAGTACCAAGTAGCTATGGGTTCAATCATTATTTTAACGTGTATATGTAGCCAACCAAGAACTAAATATCTCAGTGAAAGACTAGAGGGTGTTCGGGGGGGGGGGGGGTCTCGCCGCCCCCCGTTTTTTAATATCCTATGAAAATGAAATAATTTGGTCTCAGTGAGACCAAATTATTTCATTTTCATGGGATATTTTATAAAAAATTAGATAAAATCAGCAAAGGGAACCCCCACACCTTTATACATATGAACCCCCTTTCCAGAAATCCTGGACCCGTCACCGTATCAGGTAATATATTTGGACCTTCATTTGAATACATTCTTAGTGTGTGATACCAGCGAAAACTCTGGATAAGCTTGGTGAATGCACTGGCTTGCTTGAGTCTTCTATGGATATCCAATATAAACAACTCCCATGCGAAATGGCTCAGTTACATATATTAATTTTAATGTATATCTTTGTCAGGATACAGTCTACTATTTAATAGCCCTATCCTATGTTGAAAAATAGCCCTGTCTCATGTAGAAAAGTGGTTTGGAGGGGGGGGGGGGGGGCTAAACATACTTATTTTCATAACATGCGAAAATTTAAAACTAATTATTTGAGCTTATGATAGTTACTATTTTGGGAGTCCACTATTGACTTTGCTGTACCAAATGGTGTAAACACAGATGGTATTCCACAAGGTACATATACACTGTTTATTAATGTCCCATTTAGAAGACGTTTTGTTTAAATGGGTAATGCTAAATTTGTGCTTGATCTATTTTTGGATTGAAAACAAATGCAATAACCCAACGATTAAAATTTTTTCCTTGTTAGAGACAACTTTTGTCGTCTGCTAATAGCCATTTCAAAGAGTTTGAACCCAGACAAGGACCAACAGTACGTTCGTCCTGATCTGGATCCAAAACCGTTTGTCATTCTGATAGTGTTCTTTAAATATATTTTGAAAAATAAAGGTTAATTTTGAAAAATTCAGCAGACCACAAAAGTATGTAAAAATGATGCTAGTTTGTCTTTTTTTTTGCTCTTTTTCAGATTAGTAGGCGCAAACATGTAATGGAGAACACTTGCAATTAACCGTTGATTAAAATTCTAAACATGTTAAACAAAGCTTTAAAATAGCACAAGATTTTGTTATAAGTAGACCTTGGCTAAATTTAGACTTATTTGTTTCCTTGGTTGAAAATGCTTTTGAAAAAGAAAGTCAGTATCTGGCCTAGTTGCCTTATTTTTAAACAGCTTCCCCAGGACCGGCAAGTGTTAATGCATGAAAAACATGTATGATCCCTGTATGCATACACATACATATAAAATTACCATTCTGCTCGTTTCATCGAATAGAGCAGAATATTTGTCTATGCGGTACTAGCATTAACAATGGCTGTGCAATAATATATTATTACTCAGTCGTCATGCACAGACTGAGAATAGTCAGATATTGGTAAACGAAGTGTCGTGTAAAATAAGTTCTAAGACGGCTTTACAAACGTGAGCAACACTTACATATGTGCCCACGTATGGATTTTCTTTAAACTTTGCATATTAATAACTAATTATATACAAACTATGAAAATTCAGATAGTTAAGCATCAGGCTTAGGAAGCAACCCTGACGTACACCACCTTTGAGGTGGTACCTGTCTCTAAATTTCTATGTCCTTAATCTATAGTTTTGTTTATTTCTATGATATGTCTATGATATGTCATCTAGATTGGATCCAAAATACCGTAGGCATTATATTAATACCACAAAACATTTTAGATAAATAATGGTTTACGTTTTCTGAAGAATTGATTATAAAATTTCAATATTTTTTCTCAAAAATTTACAAAACATTCACATCAATTCAAAAGATAGGTATGTTCTAATCTTTGTCAAGATATCATATTATAACAAAAACATGCCATATATATCCTGCTGAACTGAGCCAAAAGTCATGAAAATCCAAAACCGGTAACTTTGTCATTTCCTACCTCTTATCGGTGTAGGTCAGCTTTAGCAAATTTAACTATTTAGTTGAAATGAATCAATAACTCGACAGAAGGAGGTTGTTTTTAAATCTACTTCCACTTTTCTTAAAGAAAGACATTTTGAGTCAATTACAAATGATTCAATGGTCAGAAATGCTGAGGGTTATGGGGCCAAGACAATGTGTATCACTTCCTCAAGTCCTGCATGATATTGTTTAAAAAACATAATATCATAACAATAAACGTGTGAAAACAAGAAGACCAAATATTTCCTTTACATCCCAACTGAACTAGAGTAACCACAATTTGGTGCCGTGACCAAGATAAAGTGTAACAGAGTCTTATCAAAGGCATCATAGAACAGTGTTCTACATGATTAAGCGAGTTCCAAAAACGCAACTGTAAGCCTAGAATACACAGCCAGCTTAAGTATAAATGTTGCTATTTGATGGAAATCAGCATCAATTTTACAGAACAGAATGGTCAGAGAAGATTTAAGCATTAAATTAAAAATACCTTTGGGACCAACAATTCTCTGTGACCAATAGTTTGACAGGGGGTTATTCTTGTGAAACAGGTTTGTTAATGAGGCTTACAATTATAAAATCATAGATATAAGGTTCTTCTCCTGTATAAACGGACTTGTCATAAGGTTTCTCTTCTGTATGAATTAAAATTCTTAATAATGTTACATGTTACGTGTAACATTGGTTAGATGTAGTTCTAACGTTAGAAACTAGATGTGGTAAGTACAGGTGTCACCATATTGTATCATTTTGGGGAAATATTATTGCGTAAGCACTCATTAAATAAGAATTTTATGGTGATTTAGTTTATAAATTCAAACGAATTGTTGGAAAACCTAATTTTAGTGATCAATTCAAAAAGATAGTAAAACGTTATACACGGGTTGGATATAACTTGGATATCATGCGACAGTCTGCATGCCTAGTTTAAAACCCAATCACGGTTTATAACTATGGTTTCCTCTTAATTGCACGACGGTGGGTCAGGCCTCAGACTCTATGATTGCTCTGACGTAAAGCTTTAATGGGTGGGTTGGTGCCTGATGCTTATGTGTAGCTGGACCCACCGTGGCTCCACTTGAGGTTTTCTTTAGCTCTGACTATTTGTGAGTCATGAGCCCTTTTCTTTGTTTCATCATGGTCATCATTCTCTGTGATGATACATTGCATTAGGTAGATGGCCTCCATACGAGATGAACATTTCTTGTACTTCAACAACAGCAGAATATAGGGCGAATATTTGGTACCAGTAAAATGCATTCAAGCCCCCCCGTGGCTTAGGCTGCTGTCCATTCTAAGGCGGTGGTTCTGTTGTTGTTGACTTTTTGTTAATTGTTACTCTCATTGTGGGAGTCTGTAATTGTTCTATGTTTTGTTGTACGTAACTTTATGTCCATTCTAATATTGCAATCATCTTGATGGGGAAGAGAGAGCTAGTTGCTTTGCTTAATTTGTCTTTCTGGTGTCTCGCGATGGTTGAGGGGCTCTTCCTCGCGGTGCCACAGGGTTGTCTGCGGTTAGTGATTGTGGTATTTCCTGATCAAACTCACTTACTATTTTTGTGGCTCTTAATATCAAACAATAATGTTTTTTTTCTTTGCCAATCCATAATAGGGAAGAACACTGAACATATCAACTTCTACCGATAAATGTACTAGCATGGGGATTCGAACTAAGTAAGTATTCAAGTATGTTTTACACTAAAACATAATTATTGTATTTTTAACACACTCGATGAATTAGGGCCATGTGTTTACATCAAGTTGAAAAATATGTTACCCGTCCTTGACTTTTTATATTCTTAATGTGTATGGATAGTTTATATGTTGAAATGGTATCTTAACAAAGACCGCAACGCATAAAAAAATAAATTCCAAATTTGATTGAATACAAAATATACAGTTGAAAACTGGGGTACCATGCCATAACAAGAAGCCCAATGGGCAACGATCGCTCACCATGGAGCCAGCATAATGTTTAGAGACACCATAATTTACGATCCTCAAAGGCAGGTAACTCGGAACTTGAAACAATGACCAGAAATTGATTCAAAAACATAAGATATTATGCCAGTTCTAGTTATCTGCAAGTCTTAAAAGGTCTGAATAAAAATTGCAGAGAAAACCTGGTGAATGTATTGTTTTCAGATGCTCAAGGGCAGCTAACTCCGTAGTCAGTGATGGGGTCTGACCAAAATTCAAACTCGTCCATACTTTTATATATGTCCTGGTAACCTACAAGAATGAAGAAAATCAAATGAAAAATGAAGGCGCTAGAGTGGACACAAAATAATATAGCTATATTTTAGATGCTCAAGGACAGCTTACTCTGTAGCTGGTGATTGGGTGTGGCCGAAAATCAAACTCATTCAAACTTTTATGGATGTCCTTGTTACCTGCAAGAATGAGGAAGATCCATTCAAAAATGAAGGTGCTAGAGTGGTCACAACAATGCTACATTATCCATCAATTTTTAAGATGCTCAAGGGCAGATCTCTCATTGTAAGTTTATGCAGATTTTTTTATGATGCTCAAGGGAAGTTAACTCCACAGTCTGAGGTTGGTTCTACTTTAAATTCAAACTCAGCAAAGCTTTTATGGTTGTCCTTGTTACCTGCAAGAACGAAGAAGATCCAATCAAAAATGAAGGTGCTAGAGTGATCACAACAATGCTACATTATCCATCAATTTTTAAGATGCTCCAAGGCAGCTAACTCCTTTATAGGTGATGGGATCTTGACGAAGTTCAAACTCATTCGAGCTTTAATAGTTGTCCTTCTTATCTGCAAGAATTAATATGATCTATTCAAATTTGAAAGCACTAGAGTGGTTACACCATTTCTTCCATTATAAGTCTATGGGGATTTTTAAAGACGCTCAAGGGCAGCTAACCCCAAAGTCCAAGGTATGATCTGGCCAAATTTCAAACCCATTCAAACTTTTATGGTTGACCTTTTTACCTGCAAGAATAAAGAAGAAACAATCAAAAATGAAGGTGCTAGAGTGGTCACAACAATATCCATCAATTTTTAAGATGCTCAAGGGCAGCTAACTCCATAATAGGTAATGAGACCTTGACGAAATTCAAACGCATTCAAGCTTTTATAGTTGTCATTGTTATCTGCAAGAATGAAGAAGATCAATTCAAAATTGAAAGCACTAGAGTGGTCACAACAGATCTCCCATTATAAGTCTATGGGAATTTTTCCAGACGCTCAAGGGTAGCTAACTCCACAATTCAAGGTCTGATCTGGCCGAATTTCAAACCCATCCGAGCTTTTATGGTTGTCCTTGTTACCTGCAAGAATAAAGAAGATCCATTCAAAAATGGACGTGGTCACAAGACTATTTATTGATTTTTCAAAGGCTCAAGGGCAGCTAACTCCGAAGTCAGTAATGGAATCTTCCCAAAATTCAAACTCATCCAAGCTTTTATAGTAGGGCTTGTTACCTGCAAGCATGAAGATCAATCCAAACATGACTTCACTATAGTGGTCACAATATTTCTCCCATTATAAGTCTATGGGGATTTTTCCAAACGTTCAAAGGCAGCTAACTCCACAATCCAAGGTCTGATCTGGCCGAATTTCGAGCCCATCCGAGCTTTTATGATTCTCCTTGTTACCTGCAAGAACGAAGAAGATCCAATTAAAAATGAAGGCGCTAGAGTGGTCACAAGACTATATATTGATTTCTCAGACGCTCAAGGGCAGCTAACTCCGAAGTCAGTGATGGAATCTTGCCAAAATTCAAACTCATCCAAGCTTTTATGGTAGGGCTTGTTACCTGCAAGAAAAAAGAAGATCCATCAAAAAATGACTGCACTAGAGTGGTCACAATATCTCCCATTATAAGTCTATGGGGATTTTTCCAGAAACTCAAAGGCAGCTAACTCATATGTCCCTGGTCGGATCTTGCTGAATTTCGAACCCATTCGAGTTGTTATGGTTGTTATCGTTACCTACAAGAATAAAGAAGACCCAATCAAAAATGAAGGAGCTAGAATGGTCACAAGGTTTTGCCAATTATAACTCTACGGGAGCTATCTGTTGCCATGGAAACCAGAGTTCTGATCCAATCTGGCCCAAAACCTCATGCAGTCAATCCCCCACCCCATTGATGCTCCAGATGAATTTGATTACTATCGGCCAGCTGGTCTCAAAGATATTCATGTTTGAAAGTGTGGACGGACGCATTGCCGGCTCGAGTCCCATACTATAAGCTCACCCTGAGCCTTCGGCTCTGGTGAGCTAAAAATGAATGCCCACCCTATGTTTTACGAGGGATGATCTTAAAGTTCTGATCCTGGTGTGATATCTCTGTAACCTGCGATGCAACATGCCTGAAAATTGCACCACATAATAACATATTCTCTGTCTATACACTGCTCTGACATGTTTCATGTAACTTGAAGGAGCGACTGGAAATCTATCCCAAACAGTCATGCCCTCAATGCACTGACCTATCATGCAGACTGTGTATGTTAGAAACGCCACAATTTTGACAAGTGCCGTCTCAGCATTTCGTTTTTATGGCTGCTCAATGATCATCCGTAAGCCAATATGTTCTGAAGATATGGCGAACTTTCTATATGATTTGGGTTTTCTAGGCCTTTGAATGTATGGCTATGCAACTGTCAGCTATAATCAAATTTTGAACCACTTGAAGTTTTGACAGGCCCTTACTGCCGTAGCAACAGCTGTGTTAAATGTAAAAATTGTTTTAGACGAACGAAGATGACCTGACATTTGTCTGAAGCAATTATGAATTATCGGTATCGTCGGAGACTGACAGTAACCCACATAAGAAAATTAAAACGAGTCCACAAATTAGGTCAATATTCGAAGGTACACAAATTAGTATGTGTATATCAAAAAATAAAACACAATTACTTGTTCAAATGTGCACTATATCGTAAAATGATGCAATATGGGATTCATTTGAGCACAAAGCATCCATCTGAAACCAAGAACAATTTTGAAAATTCTTATTTAAAATCAGTCATTTTTTCAGTAAAAAGTATAAATTTTTACTATATTCCAATTAAGATTGAGATATTTAGTAATCAAAAAAGTATTGGTCTTTAATATTTTGCCGAAATTTGGTTCAGCATGTTTTTAGTCAAAATTGATAGACAAAAATAGAATATTGTCGGAAATGAAAATTCTGCAATGTATTCAAAATGACGTAGTTGCCAATTTCAATGACGTCATTTGAATTACGCATTGAGCTTTAAGTATTGAATCGACATAACCTGTCGCCATTCTAACATTTTTAATGGACATACAAGTAACAAAAAGTAAAAAGACAATGCAGTTTTACTTTGTAGTTTTAAAGATGCTGCGCTTGAAAGATTCAGATTCAAATATTATCATTATTCTATAATATGAAAAAAAGGCCAGTGGTATGGAGTGGACCATATACAATGTGCTGTAATTATTAATCGAAATAGTACAGCGAGAAAATATTAGCATCATTATAAAGTTAAAAACTAGATCTTTTGAATGGTGCATAGTATGCCTCTCAAAACTGTCTCTTGACAAAGATACAAGGCAACGATCAGAACTTTTAGATCACCCCTCGTAATACATACAAAGCCATTTATAGTATCAACGAACTTATTAATGATATAGGTATTTAATAAAACATTTCTGCGCCCGTTACATGATATGTCAATTACTTTAGAAATGATCATAACTGGGTACCCTAAGGTATTGTAGTGATATCATACATGACGTCATAAATTAGCAATTGAATTGCATAAAAATTCAAATGCACCATTAATGTAAAAGTTATGCCCCAGACAATTAATAAACATAATATTATCAAATTCCAAGCGTGGGCAGACTCCCATGTTAATTTCCCATACCATGTAAGAGCCCCTTTTGTACAGATTCGAGCAAGAGATCTTGCCATGTTGATTTGCACGTCGTCATTGCTATTGGGTTTACTGCACTGTATCAAATCACAGCACGTTTGAGCCAAACAAAAATAAGTTTGGTGTTATGTGGGCTGGACGGCCGGTACTTCGGCAATGAGAAGATCTAAGGGTTAAGTAAGCTGTGTTACTGGCAGGACTTTTACAAGCATTTCTTAAATAGATCTTATCGAGGTCTACAACGTCCTTCCATGTCACGCTGCTCCTTTGCCTACATTAAAGCGCGCCAACATGCATACTATGTTTGTTTTCTTTGTTAGAAGTTAAGAATAGACCAACAGTTAGTTATAGACAGGCGTCGTATTAATGTATAAAATATTTTACCTAGAAAGGCGTATGGTGAGATGGCCCCCTTTCTGATTGAAACCATAATGGTGATGCCAGACTCCACATAGGGGACGGAGAAATCTATAACTGAACTTCGTACTTGGTTGATGATGAAAGCAGTCATAATCATATCAGCATTACCGTCTATGAGCTCACGAATAAGACCATTCCATTCCTGGGTTTCCTGTATTAAAACAATGACATATATTATAAATAGAAAGAAAGCCCTTAGTGTTATGCTCTTTTTAAAGAAAGAGCAACCTTATGCAGGCGTTTAGTTATTTATCAAAGTGTAAGATTATGAAAACGTTTAATGAACTCTTTAGTGTGTTATGAAATGGTTCATGAAAGCTTAGTTGGGTTTGGTTTCATGGACGGTTTAGCTATATTGTATATATAAATGGGAGATAGTTGAGTGCAAAATGCTGCTTATATTGACATTTACAGTAAAACCTGTGTAAAACGGCCACTTTCAAAAAGACCGAAAATTGGTTTTCAATACCCATTACCGCTTAATGCAGGTCAAAAGTATTGCGGAATCCTCAAAGGGGAGCATTCTGTAATATTTTCGACCTTCATTAAGCTACCATTTGTCATTAAGAGCTTTGTTTTGTCTATTTTTGAACGGTCGTTTTACACAGGTATAAATGCAGTAGAAATTAGAATCACAGCATCCCTTTAAGATGTCAAATTGAATCATTTATACAGCAAAGATGCTATTCGTCTAAGCTCCCAGGTGTTTTAAGACCCTTTTCAAAAGTTTAGTATCAAATGAGCCGGTGCATGAAACCTCCAACAATGTGGTATGTGCGACCAGCAAAGCCTCAGATCAGCCTGCGCCTACACGCAGTCTGATCAGAGCTTTTGCTAGTCGCTTGAGTATTCTATGATTGTTAAGCTACTGACTGAACACCATTTGAAGTTTCTAAGATTAAAAGGAGGCTGCACAGGCTCTTCCTAGTCAACACTTGTCAAATTGTTGGAAATCTCATGCTGCGGCTCAAATAGCAATGGCTTACATTATTTCTGACACCCCAGTTCCCATCCGGTACGTCATATAGTTCAAAGGTAAAGCTCATTCTTTCAGCCAATATCTGAAGAACTTCAACACATAATCCAGTGCAGCAGTAATCAAGTGTACCATTCATTGTCTCGTTCCTGAAATATAGTATTAAGGGAAACAACTCTGTAAATAATCACCATAAAGTTATAGTTCTTTCAGCCAATCAACACACAATCCAGTGCAGCAGTAGTCAAGTGTACTATCACGGTCTCGTTTCTGAAATATAGTAATAAGGGAAACAACTCTGTAAATAATCACCATAAAGTTATAGTTCTTTCAGCCAATCAACACACAATCCAGTGCAGCAGTAGTCAAGTGTACTATCACGGTCTCGTTTCTGAAATATAGTATTAAGGGAAACAACTCTGTAAATAATCACCATAAAGTTATAGTTCTTTCAGCCAATCAACACACAATCCAGTGCAGCAGTAGTCAAGTGTACTATCACGGTCTCGTTTCTGAAATATAGTAATAAGGGAAACAACTCTGTAAATAAGCACCATAAGGTTATAGTTCTTTCAGCCAATATCTGAAGAACTTCAACACATAATCCAGTGCAGCAGTAGTCAAGTGTACCATTCATTGTCTCGTTCCTGAAATATAGTAATATGGGAAACAACTCTGTAAATAATCACCATAGAATTATAGTTCTTTCAGCCAATATCTGAAGAATTTCAACACATAATCCTGTGCAGCAGTAGTCAAGTGTACCATTCATGGCCTCGTTCCTGAAATATAGTAATAAGGGAAACAACTCTGTAAATATATTGCCATAAAATTATAGTTCTTTCAGCCAGTATCTGTAGTACTTCAACACATAATCCAGTGCAGCAGTAGTCAAGTGTACCATTCATTGTCTCGTTCCTAAAATATAGTAATAAGGGAAACAACTCTGTAAATATATCACCGTAAAATTATAGTTCTTTCAGCCAATATCTGAAGAACTTAAACACATAATCCAGTGCAGCAGTAGTCAAGTGTACCATTTATTGTCTCGTTCCTGTAATATAGTAATAAGGGAAACAACACTGTAAATAATCACCATAAGGTTATAGTTTTTTCAGCCAATATCTGAAGAACTTCAACACATAATCCAGTGCAGCAGAAGTCAAGTGTACCATTTATTGTCTCGTTCCTGTAATATAGTAATAAGGGAAACAACACTGTAAATAATCACCATAAGGTTATAGTTCTTTCAGCCAATATCTGAAGAACTTCAACACATAATCCAGTGCAGCAGTAGTCAAGTGTACCATTCATAGTCTCTTTCCTGAAATTTAGTATTAAGGGAAACAACTCTGTAAATTTATCAACATAAAACGTTCCTGACAGATAGTAATTAGTCGGGTACATAGCCACCTAAAGTTAAAAATATATCACTTGAAGCAGACTTTGCAACTTTGTCATCTTCATAATTTGGAGTCATATAGGTTATTTTAGCTGAAAGACATATTACGTAACTTAACGATAATGCAATAAAATTCTGTACGCATCGTCTAGAAATGTGTACGCAAGGTAACTGGAGAACTGGAAATTGGCTTCAGTTAAATGGGTGAGATTACATATTCCACACTCGCCTTATTAATTTCAAACTTTACCTAAATATTAACTTGATTTATGTAGCCTTACTTTGAAATACTTCATTGCTTAAAAGCACAATTTTAACTTCTTTAAGTGGTATACAGTGAAACCTGTGTAAAGTAGACAAAACAAAGATCTTAATGACAAATAGTAGCTTAAGGACAATTTCGAGTATTGTCCATGCGCAACATTCCTGCGACGGAAACAAGGAAAGCTGTCTGGGTCTTGTCTTTCGACCATTAACGATTCTTTGGCCGGGTGGAATGGCTGTTCCACCAAAAGGAAAGAAACGCTTATGTCATATGGATATTTCCGCATTTTCTCGACAAAATAAACTAACTAAAAAGTGTCCGAAATATCTATTGATCCGTTATTATTTATGATCGTCTCAGTACCAAGTACTGCTAAATAGATATTTTTGTTTTGTTGCTTTACGTCCCAAGTCAATAGCTATGGTCATTGCGGGACGGTCAGTTCACCTAACCACACTTTTTTCCTGGGCAAGCTTGAACAAGCAGTTAACCAGTAATCGTGCACATACTTTCGCTTGTAACTGACACCAACCCTTCATGAATGATTCAGCGGAAGGGAGGAGAATGACCGTAGAAATTATTTCATGATCAATCTCCACGAAAGTATGGGACCGGACCGGGATCATACTCGCGACCCCTGGATCTGCAGTCAGCTTTGCATCTGTAACCAGACACGTTACCGACTGCGCTACGCGGCCCGATCTAAATAGATCTGGCGAAATCAAACCATATACAAAATTTCCGAGTTTATACAGTTTATGGGAATACGAATATGGTCGTTACTAAGATTGTGTGTCTAATATACTCAACTACAAAAGAAACCCATCAGTTACTTTTTTGGGCAATTATGGAACAATAATTAAGAAATGAAAATATATGTTATACCATATTCTTAAACAATCAATTATGCATCATAATATTGATTACTGTTGCAGTTTTACTTTAACCCATTAATATTGTACGCCAAACTATAGACAAGGGGTCATTTCTGAAAATGACAAGTTTCAGACAAGTGGTTGTCACCCGAGTCCTCGTCTAAATCAGTTCACTTCGTCCAATAACCGGTATGACCATCTCTGACGAGGTCATCGAGTGTGTGTAGAAGCCAAAGCAAACCCGGATAGTTTAGTAAGCCCAGATCTCAATCCGATAGAGCAGCTGTGGGATGACTTGCGATGCATCCTGGACCGTTCAGTGCAACCTTGGAATCTTCGACAGCTTCAGGATGCTCTCCATTAAGAATGGGCTCGGATTATCAAGAATGGTGTGCGACGCTACGTGCTTTCAATTCGGCCTCGTTATGATGCTGTTATTGCTGCAGGAGCGAGTCATGCCCGTTTTTTGACGAATTTAATTCAAGCAAACTGAACTGGACGAGATCGAGATATTCATTCTCCAGTGAAAAACTTGTCATTTTTGAAAATGACCCCTTTTCTATACACTGGCGTACAGCATAAACGGATGTAAGTAAAACTGTTACATTATTTAATGAACTGATGCAGTATTGATTGTTAAGGAATATGGTATAATTTTATTTTCATTTCTTCATTCTGTTTTCCATAATTGCCCCGAGAAGTGACTGATGGGTTTCTTTTGTAGTTGAGTATATATATATAGTTAATTTGGGCGGCGCATGACCTGACCTTGTAGCCAAGTGGTTAGCGCATCGGACTCTTGGACCAGCAGACTAGGGTCGATGCCTGAGTTGGCACCTATTATACATTATTTTTTTCCTCTTTTTTTTCAGTTTTCTAATGCTGATTTACTTCCTGCAAGTAAAAAGAATTGATATAATGTACACTGCATAACGTTTTATATTGAATTATCCTCAAAATATGTTGGGGTGGGGGTAAATTTTGCTCTCCTGAAAGAAAATTAGTTTGGTGACCCCCATTTGCATTTGTCGGATACAGTCAAATAAACTAATATTGGTCAATTAAACTTATATTTGTAGGTAACGGTCAACTAAATTCTACTACTGTTTTAGATTTTTGCACCAGACATGTATGACACTAGCTATTTAAATATGCAGCATTTGGGCGCAGGACATAGTTTTTTTGCTCTGACTTGAGTTTTTGGAGATATTAGCAATCGTGCAAAGCCAAACGCTTTACTGAGCTCAGCTGACCGAAGACATAGCAAAGTATATAAACATCCCCCATTTTTTTTATTCTAAATTTCTTTAAAAATTCTCACATTACTCATATCAATATGTCTTCTGTCACTTCGTCGTATATCTTTTTCTAAAGATATTTCTTATTTTTATCTATCTTTATATGGGCCAGTGCAATTAGCACAGCAAGGTTCACAAGGGTAAATGAATGACCAATCGTAGATATCTGTAAAATTACTAAAACATTCCTAAGGAATACAGAGGGGTGACCCTCTTTGACCGTTTGTATACCAGAAGGGGTTGACATCAGGTACATTGTAGCAAATACACAAGAAATTACTACATAATAATGTACACACCCACCCACTGAGGTTGTCTCCGTTGACCATGCAGGGCACTTCGTGATGGCCACACTTGCCAGTCTGCTTGTCCGGTGGAAGATAGATAATATATGGCTCTTCCATCTTTGTAACAACTCTGAATGATCTTTTTTCTGGCTTTCCTTTTGGCGGAACAGGCATTCCGCCTGGCCAAACAATTTCATCCGTTTCAACCGTCATCTCAACTTTGTTTCCTACGACCTTTGGTGTTATTCGACCAACCTGAAAAGTGGAAAAGACATATGTTATGCAACACTCTATATGAGGTATACATACATGTACCTATATAATCTAAATTTTACAGGTACCAAATTCAGATAAGTATACTTCTAATGCACTTGCAAATGCAACGCGACGTCTGATTGGATAACGTCATAAATTTGCGACAGTATATCCTGCGATATACTGTCCGAAACCCGACGTCATTACGTAACGTCGCTTTTCATTGGCTGACAAGTGAATATATGCAGCTGGCAAGAGGTTATATGCAACTGGCAGCCGCTGGACGTATAGGCGCAACAAAGTACATTTTCACTGTCTTTTTTAAGGGAAAAATTTAATAGTGCATTACAATGGGGATAACCATATTCAAAATTTTCATTTGGGGAGGTATATCGTCGGATATACGTTCGGAAATCACGTTTTACGGCTCCGCTTACGCGTCCCCGTAAAACTAAATTTCCGACAGAAAAAATGCAATTTTTAATTAGTTTTAATGTCATTCGATAAATAGAATCTAGCATATGTGCTCCTGTGTTATTGAATTTATTAAACTTGTTGCGAAAAAGAGATAAAATGATTGACAAGCGAGCATTTTATCTCTTTTCCCCAACTCGTTTAATAAATTCAATAAAACATGAACACTCATGTAAGATTCTCTATGTCTTGAGATAGAATAACAAAGGCATTTAACAGACTGCGCTAAAGGGCAGACTAGTCTGAGCATTTTGTTCAAACAAGTCTCATTTTGTAATGGTTGTTATTTTTTTTAGAATTTTTATGATAAAGACGACTTTTAGATACATCGTTTGAGAAATCGGTCCAAGAAATAGAGGATCTAACATGTATGCTCATGTTTTGTTGAATTTAATAATTTTGGGGAAAAGCGATAAAATACGAGGCTTGCCAGAGCCTTTGCTGCCCGCATACACAAAGTATGTATGTAGATGAAGGCTCAGACCAAATTTTAGACCTCTAGCTTTGCTGGATACGCCAACAAGGGCGTATATTTAAGGCATTTGCGACAAGCAACAAACTATCGTGCGCTGGCCATTTTAATATACATTAATACATACAGTCAGACATCAGCTAATCTTCACCCAAACCGTTTTTCAGAGACGTTTATCGTGTACACATTTTTCTCAGAAGAACAACCAGTTTGTAATATTTTGTTACCCTAGTCTTCCTTTGGTCTGCTGAACATATCATAATGTCATTTGGTCAGTTTGCTGAACGGTGTCCTGTATGCACCAACCCCTATTTTTGGGTGTGCCCTTAAAAGTGTCACAGCTTAACCTAAAGTGCTTACTATTAATTCATATAAACGCAGAAATAATCTAGACATATTTTCAAACTAGTGCCAAACTGATTCTGTCGAACTCAAGGCTTCATGTCAGTTATAGAGGATCATAGATATAGTTAATCGCGTGTTTATAATATAACATGCCATTCTTTACACATCCAATTTTTTTTTTATTCTTTTAGAGATATGGATCTGAAATTTTCAGACAGAACTTGTCTTTGATATTGTAACAATATGACACTAACATGTTACATGTCTAAGCGTTCTGAAAATACCATAATGGGTTAGAGAATAGGGACATTTGAGGGGTAAGTGTGCATTTACCATGCCTGGTTGTTTGTCTTTGTGATAATCGAATCGATATTTGCTGTGAATTGTCAACACTCTATCCATTTTCATAATTAAAACAAGAAAATATTCATGACTGGAAAGCTTTCTTCGTTTTCTAGGAAACTATTGAGGTGAAGCTTTACTAATGTCTGAATGTATATTTCATATCAGAGGACAGAGCTACATATATACATTGAAATACCCAAACATTTGGGCTTCTTATTTTAGCGTAAGTGAAAATTAACTGAAACGCATACGTTTTCCCATTCCCTTTTTCGAAGGGTTATCCTTCCCCTCTTTTTCACAGTTTCTCGTCGAATGTTCAACAAATTGAGCTCCACATGTTCTATGATACCACTGTCAGTAAAGGAGACTGCAGGCATTGACTCTTCGGTTATTTCAACCTCTTTCATAGCTCTGTAAAATAGAAAGGCTTGCATTGAAAATGTAAATATAATGACATGTGGTTTCCAACATTGTGGCATTTTGACAAGTGTATACTCAAAGTAACCTATGCAGCTTCTTTAAGCTTACAAACTCCAATTGATGTTCAGTCAGTAGTTTAACACTCGTAGATTATTCAAGCGACTAGTAAAGGCTCTGATCAGACACGCGCAGTCTGGTCTGAGTCTTTGCTGGTCGCACATACCACATTGTTGGAAATCTCATGTCATGGCTCAATTATAAAATATATTATTATTGTAATGGTACCGCCAGTACTTCATGAAACAATATTGATATTGTAGTGGTAACTTCAGCATTTCATGCGATAATCTTTTGATATTGTAATGACAATTCCATTACTACACGTGACACTCTTTTTGTATGGTAATGATACCGTCAGTACTTCTTGTGACAATCTTTTGATATGGTAACGGTATCTGGCAATCTTAAAATATTGAAACGGTTACATCAGTTCTTCAGTGGGACAATTTTTGTTATTGTAGCAGTACCGTCAGTACTTTATGTGGCAATATTTTAATATGGTAACGGTATCGTCAGTACTTCATGTGGCAATCTATTGATATTGTAAATGCACCGTCAGTACTTCATGTGATAATCTTTTGATATGGTAAAGGTACAGCCAGTACTTCATGTGTCAAGTTTATTTTATATTAACGGGTGCTGCCGTAACTTCATTTATCAATTTATTGATATTGTAAATTCATACAAACATTTATTATTATTGTAATGGTACCGTCAGTACTTCATGAAACAATATTGATATTGTAATGGCACCATCAGCACTTGATGTGACAATCTTTTGATGTGGTAACGGTTCCGTCAGTACTTCATGTGGCAGTCTTTTGATATGGTAACGGTACCGTCAGTACTCCATATGGCAATCTTTTGATATTGTAAAGGTACCATCAGTACTAAATGTGATAATCTTTTGATATGGTAAAGGTACAGCCAGTTCTTCATGTGTCAAGTTTATTTTATATTAACGGGTGCTGCCGTAACTTCATTTATCAATTTATTGATATTGTAAATTCATACAAACATTTATTATTATTGTAATGGTACCGTCAGTACTTCATGAAACAATATTGATATTGTAATGGCACCATCAGCACTTGATGTGACAATCTTTTGATGTGGTAACGGTTCTGTCAGTACTTCATGTGGCAATCTTTTGATATGACAATGGTACCATCAGTACTTCATGTGGCAATCTTTTGATATGACAATGGTACCATCAGTACTTCATGTGGCAATCTTTTGATATGACAATGGTACCATCAGTACTTCATGTGGCAATCTTTTGATATGACAATGGTACCATCAGTACTTCATGTGGCAATCTTTTGATATGACAATGGTACCATCAGTACTTCATGTGGCAATCTTTTGATATGACAATGGTACCATCAGTACTTCATGTGGCAATCTTTTGATATGACAATGGTACCATCAGTACTTCATGTGGCAATCTTTTGATATGGTAACGGTACCATCAGTACTTCATGTGGCAATCTTTTGATATGACAATGGTACCATCAGTACTTCATGTGGCAATCTATTGATATGGTAACAGTACCGTTAGAACTTCATGTGGCAATCTATTGATATTGTAAATGCACTGTCAGTACTTCATGTGATAATCTTTTGATATGGTAAAGGTACAGCCAGTACTTCATGTGTCAAGTTTTTTTTTATATATTGCAACGATACCGCCATAACTTTATGTGTCAATTTATTGATATTTAAACGAGAGAACCACTGTACTCGAACAACGCAGTCATCGTGTGGTGGTTGCAATCGCCGAGTGCACAAACTAGTGTACCTAGCTATTAAAAAGGGTAATATTTTGGTCAATAATTTACCAAAAATTTACTTAGCAGATGCACAGCTGGATTTATAAGTGATAATGATTGGCGATGAATATTTTCAGGAGTTAGAAAATGACCAAAATATTACTCCTTTTAACAGCTAGGTTCAGTATTTTTGTGTACTCGTCGTCTGCAAAAACCATGCAATGACTGCACTGTTCGAGTTCAGTGGTTCTCTAGCGTGATATTGAAGGTTCATAAAAAAAAAATAATATCATTGTTATGATACTGTCAGTACTTCATGTGATAATCTTTTAATATGGTAACGGTACTGTCAGTACTTCATGTGGCAATCTTTTGATATGACGATGGTACCATCAGTACATCATTTGATAATCTTTTGATATGGTAACGGTACCGTCAATACTTCATGTGATAATCTTTTGATATGGTAACGGTACCGTCAGTACTTCATGTGATAATCTTTTGATATGGTAACGGTACCGTCAGTACTTCATGTGATAATCTTTTGATATGGTAACGGTACCATCAGTACTTCATGTGATAATCTTTTGATATGGTAACGGTACTGTCAGTACTTCATGTGATAATCTTTTGATATGGTTATGGTACTGTCAGTACTTCACGTGGCAATCTTTGGATATGACAATGGTACCATCAGTACTTCATGTGATAATCTTTTGATATGGTAACGGTACTGTCAGTACTTCATGTGATAATCTTTTGATATGGTAACGGTACTGTCAGTACTTCATGTGATAATCTTTTGATATGGTAACGGTACTGTCAGTACTTCATGTGATAATCTTTTGATATGGTAACGGTACTGTCAGTTCTTCATGTGGCAATCTTTTGATATGACGATGGTACCATCAGTACTTCATTTGATAATCTTTTGATATGGTAACGGTACCGTCAATACTTCATGTGATAATCTTTTGATATGGTAACGGTACTGTCAGTACTTCATGTGATAATCTTTTGATATGGTTATGGTACTGTCAGTACTTCATGTGGCAATCTTTTGATATGACAATGGTACCATCAGTACTTCATGTGATAATCTTTTGATATGGTAACGGTACCGTCAGTACTTCATGTGATAATCTTTTGATATGGTAACGGTACTGTCAGTACTTCATGTGATAATCTTTTGATATGGTAACGGTACTGTCAGTACTTCATGTGGCAATCTTTTGATATGACGATGGTACCATCAGTACTTCATGTGATAATCTTTTGATATGGTAACGGTACCATCAGTACTTCATGTGATAATCTTTTGATATGGTTACGGTACCGTCAGTTCTTCATGTGATAATCTTTTGATATGGTAACGGTACCATCAGTACTTCATGTGATAATCTTTTGATATGGTTATGGTACCGTCAATACTTCATGTGATAATCTTTTGATATGGTAACGGTACCGTCAGTACTTCATGTGATGACCTTTTGATATGGTAACGGTACCGTCTGTACTTCGTGTGATAATCTTTTGATATGGTAACGGTACCATCAGTACTTCATGTGAAAATCTTTTGATATGGTAACGGTACCGTCAATACTTCATGTGATAATTTTTTGATATGGTTACGGTACCGTCTGTACTTCATGTGATAATCTTTTGATATGGTAACGGTACCGTCAGTACTTCATGTGATAATCTTTTGATATGGTAACGGTACCGTCAGTACTTCATGTGATAATCTTTTGATATGGTAACGGTACCGTCAGTACTTCATGTGATAATCTTTTGATATGGTAACGGTACTGTCAGTACTTCATGTGATAATCTTTTGATATGGTAACGGTACTGTCAGTACTTCATGTGATAATCTTTTGATATGGTAACGGTACCGTCAATACTTCATGTGATAATCTTTTGATATGGTAACGGTACCGTCAATACTTCATGTGATAATCTTTTGATATGGTAACGGTACCGTCAGTACTTCATGTGATAATCTTTTGATATGGTAACGGTACCGTCAGTACTTCATGTGATAATCTTTTGATATGGTAACGGTACCGTCAGTACTTCATGTGATAATCTTTTGATATGGTAACGGTACTGTCAGTACTTCATGTGATAATCTTTTGATATGGTAACGGTACTGTCAGTACTTCATGTGATAATCTTTTGATATGGTAACGGTACCATCAGTACTTCATGTGATAATCTTTTGATATGGTTATGGTACTGTCAGTACTTCATGTGATAATCTTTTGATATGGTTATGGTACTGTCAGTACTTCATGTGATAATCTTTTGATATTGTTATGATACTGTCAGTACTTCATGTGATAATCTTTTGATATGACAACGGTACCATCAGAACTTTATGTGGCAATCTTTTGATATGGTAATGGTACCGTCAATACTTCATGTGATAATCTTTTGATATAGTAACGGTACTGTCATTACTTCATGTGGTAATCTTTTGATATGGTAACGGTACTGTCAGTACTTCATGTGATAATCTTTTGATATGGTAACGATACCATCAGTACTTCATGTGATAATCTTTTGATAAGGTAATGGTACTGTCAGTACTTCATGTGATAATCTTTTGATATGGTTATGGTACTGTCAGTACTTCATGTGGCAATCTTTGGATATGACAATGGTACCATCAGTACTTCATGTGATAATCTTTTGATATGGTAACGGTACCGTCAATACTTCATGTGATAATCTTTTGATATGGTAATGGTACTGTCAGTACTTCATGTGATAATCTTTTGATATGGTAACGGTACCGTCAATACTTCATGTGATAATCTTTTGATATGGTAACGGTACAGTCAGTACTTCATGTGATAATCTTTTGATATGGTAACGGTACTATCAATACTTCATGTGGCAATCTTTCGATATGGTAATGGTACTGTCAGTATTTCATGTGATAATCTTTTGATATGGTAACGGTTCTGTCAGTACTTCATGTGATAATCTTTTGATATGGTAACGGAACTGTCAGTACTTCATGTGATAATCTTTTGATATGGTAACGGTACCGTCAGTACTTCATGTGATAATCTTTTGATATGGTAATGGTACTGTCAGTACTTCATGTGATAATCTTTTGATATGACGATGGTACCATCAGTACTTCATGTGATAATCTTTTGATATGGTAACGGTACCATCAGTACTTCATGTGATAATCTTTTGATATGGTTACGGTACTGTCAGTACTTCATGTGATAATCTTTTGATATGGTAATGGTACCGTCAATACTTCATGTGATAATCTTTTGATATGGTTATGGTACCGTCAATACTTCATGTGATAATCTTTTGATATGGTAACGGTACCGTCAGTACTTCATGTGATGATCTTTTGATATGGTAACGGTACCGTCAGTACTTCATGTGATAATCTTTTGATATGGTAACGGTACCGTCAGTACTTCATGTGATAATCTTTTGATATGGTAACGGTACCGTCAGTACTTCATGTGATAATCTTTTGATATGGTAACGGTACCGTCAGTACTTCATGTGATAATCTTTTGATATGGTAACGGTACTGTCAGTAGTTCATGTGATAATCTTTTGATATGGTAACGGTACTGTCAGTACTTCATGTGATAATCTTTTGATATGGTAACGGTACCGTCAATACTTCATGTGATAATCTTTTGATATGGTAACGGTACCGTCAATACTTCATGTGATAATCTTTTGATATGGTAACGGTACCGTCAGTACTTCATGTGATAATCTTTTGATATGGTAACGGTACCGTCAGTACTTCATGTGATAATCTTTTGATATGGTAACGGTACCGTCAGTACTTCATGTGATAATCTTTTGATATGGTAACGGTACTGTCAGTACTTCATGTGATAATCTTTTGATATGGTAACGGTACTGTCAGTACTTCATGTGATAATTTTTTGATATGGTAACGGTACCATCAGTACTTCATGTGATAATCTTTTGATAAGGTAATGGTACTGTCAGTACTTCATGTGATAATCTTTTGATATGGTAATGGTACCGTCAATACTTCATGTGATAATCTTTTGATATGGTAACGGTACTGTCAGTACTTCATGTGATAATCTTTTGATATGGTAACGGTACTGTCAGTACTTCATGTGATAATCTTTTGATATGGTAACGGTACCATCAGTACTTCATGTGATAATCTTTTGATAAGGTAATGGTACTGTCAGTACTTTATGTGGCAAGCTTTTGATATGGTAATGGTACCGTCAATACTTCATGTGATAATCTTTTGATATGGTAACGGTACTGTCAGTACTTCATGTGATAATCTTTTGATATGGTAACGGTACTGTCATTACTTCATGTGATAATCTTTTGATATGGTAACGGTACCATCAGTACTTCATGTGATAATCTTTTGATAAGGTAATGGTACTGTCAGTACTTCATGTGATAATCTTTTGATATGGTTATGGTACTGTCAGTACTTCATGTGATAATCTTTTGATATGGTTATGGTACTGTCAGTACTTCATGTGATAATCTTTTGATATGGTTATGGTACCGTCAATACTTCATGTGATAATCTTTTGATATGGTAACGGTACCGTCAGTACTTCATGTGATAATCTTTTGATATGGTAACGGTACTGTCAGTACTTCACGTGGCAATCTTTGGATATGGTAACGGTACTGTCAGTACTTCATGTGATAATCTTTTGATATAGTAACGGTACTGTCAGTACTTCATGTGATAATCTTTTGATATAGTAACGGTACTGTCAATACTTCATGTGATAATCTTTTGATATAGTAACGGTACTGTCAGTACTTCATGTGATAATCTTTTGATATGGTAACGGTACCATCAGTACTTCATGTGATAATCTTTTGATATAGTAACGGTACTGTCAGTACTTCATGTGGTAATCTTTTGATATGGTAATGGTACCGTCAATACTTCATGTGATAATCTTTTGATATGGTAACGGTACTGTCAGTCCTTCATGTGATAATCTTTTGATATGGTAACGGTACCGTCAATACTTCATGTGATAATCTTTTGATATAGTAACGGTACTGTCAGTACTTCATGTGGTAATCTTTTGATATGGTAACGGTACTGTCAGTACTTCATGTGATAATCTTTTGATATGGTAACGATACCATCAGTACTTCATGTGATAATCTTTTGATAAGGTAATGGTACTGTCAGTACTTTATGTGATAATCTTTTGATATGGTTATGGTACTGTCAGTACTTCATGTGGCAATCTTTGGATATGACAATGGTACCATCAGTACTTCATGTGATAATCTTTTGATATGGTAACGGTACCGTCAATACTTCATGTGATAATTTTTTGATATGGTAACGGTACTGTCAGTACTTCATGTGATAATCTTTTGATATGGTAACGGTACTATCAATACTTCATGTGGCAATCTTTTGATATGGTAATGGTACCGTCAGTATTTCATGTGATAATCTTTTGATATGGTAATGGTACTGTCAGTACTTCATGTGATAATCTTTTGATATGGTAACGGAACTGTCAGTACTTCATGTGATAATCTTTTGATATGGTAACGGTACTGTCAGTAATTGATGTGCCAATCTTTTGATATGGTAACGGTACTGTCAGTACTTCATGTGATAATCTTTTGATATGGTAACGGTACCATCAGTACTTCATGTGGCAATCTTTTGATATGGTAACGGTACTGTCAGTACTTCATGTGATGGTCTTTTGATATCGTAACGGTACTGTCAGTACTTCGTGTGATAATCTTTTGATATGGTAACGGTACTGTCAGTACTTCATGTGGCAATCTTTTGATATGGTAACGATACCGTCAGTACTTCATGTGATAATTTGTGATATGGTAACGGTACCGTCAGTACTTCATGTGGCAATCTTTGGATATGACAATTGTACAATCAGTACTTCAAGTGATAATCTTTTGATATGGTAACAGTACCGTCAGTACTTAATTTGATCTTTTGATATGACAATGGTTCAATCAGTACTTCATGCGATAATCTTTTGATATAGTAACGGTACTGTCAGTATTTCATGTGATAATCTTTTGATATGGTAACAGTACTGTCAGTACTTCATGTGACAATCTTTTGATATGGTAACGGTACTGTCAGTACTTCATGTGATGATCTTTTGATATGGTAACGGTACTGTCAGTACTTCATGTGATAATCTTTTGATATTGTAACGGTACTGTCAGTACTTCATGTGATGATCTTTTGATATGGTAACGGTACTGTCAGTACTTCATGTGATGATCTTTTGATATGGTAACGGTACCGTTAGTACTTCATGTGATAATCTTTTGATATGGTAACGGTACCATCAGTACTTCATGTGACAATCTTTTGATATGGTAACGGTACTGTCAGTACTTCATGTGATAATCTTTTGATATGGTAACGGTACCATCAGTACTTCATGTGATAATCTTTTGATAAGGTAATGGTACTGTCAGTACTTTATGTGGCAAGCTTTTGATATGGTAATGGTACCGTCAATACTTCATGTGATAATCTTTTGATATGGTAACGGTACTGTCAGTACTTCATGTGATAATCTTTTGATATGGTAACGGTACTGTCATTACTTCATGTGATAATCTTTTGATATGGTAACGGTACCATCAGTACTTCATGTGATAATCTTTTGATAAGGTAATGGTACTGTCAGTACTTCATGTGATAATCTTTTGATATGGTTATGGTACTGTCAGTACTTCATGTGATAATCTTCTGATATGGTTATGGTACTGTCAGTACTTCATGTGATAATCTTTTGATATGGTTATGGTACCGTCAATACTTCATGTGATAATCTTTTGATATGGTAACGGTACCGTCAGTACTTCATGTGATAATCTTTTGATATGGTAACGGTACTGTCAGTACTTCACGTGGCAATCTTTGGATATGGTAACGGTACTGTCAGTACTTCATGTGATAATCTTTTGATATAGTAACGGTACTGTCAGTACTTCATGTGATAATCTTTTGATATAGTAACGGTACTGTCAGTACTTCATGTGATAATCTTTTGATATAGTAACGGTACTGTCAGTACTTCATGTGATAATCTTTTGATATGGTAACGGTACCATCAGTACTTCATGTGATAATCTTTTGATATAGTAACGGTACTGTCAGTACTTCATGTGGTAATCTTTTGATATGGTAATGGTACCGTCAATACTTCATGTGATAATCTTTTGATATGGTAACGGTACTGTCAGTACTTCATGTGATAATCTTTTGATATGGTAACGGTACCGTCAATACTTCATGTGATAATCTTTTGATATAGTAACGGTACTGTCAGTACTTCATGTGGTAATCTTTTGATATGGTAACGGTACTGTCAGTACTTCATGTGATAATCTTTTGATATGGTAACGATACCATCAGTACTTCATGTGATAATCTTTTGATAAGGTAATGGTACTGTCAGTACTTCATGTGATAATCTTTTGATATGGTTATGGTACTGTCAGTACTTCATGTGGCAATCTTTGGATATGACAATGGTACCATCAGTACTTCATGTGATAATCTTTTGATATGGTAACGGTACCGTCAATACTTCATGTGATAATCTTTTGATATGGTAACGGTACTGTCAGTACTTCATGTGATAATCTTTTGATATGGTAACGGTACTATCAATACTTCATGTGGCAATCTTTTGATATGGTAATGGTACTGTCAGTATTTCATGTGATAATCTTTTGATATGGTAACGGTACTGTCAGTACTTCATGTGATAATCTTTTGATATGGTAACGGAACTGTCAGTACTTCATGTGATAATCTTTTGATATGGTAACGGTACTGTCAGTAATTGATGTGCCAATCTTTTGATATGGTAACGGTACTGTCAGTACTTCATGTGATAATCTTTTGATATGGTAACGGTACCATCAGTACTTCATGTGGCAATCTTTTGATATGGTAACGGTACTGTCAGTACTTCATGTGATGATCTTTTGATATCGTAACGGTACTGTCAGTACTTCGTGTGATAATCTTTTGATACGGTAACGGTACTGTCAGTACTTCATGTGGCAATCTTTTGATATGGTAACGATACCGTCAGTACTTCATGTGATAATTTGTGATATGGTAACGGTACCGTCAGTACTTCATGTGGCAATCTTTGGATATGACAATTGTACAATCAGTACTTCAAGTGATAATCTTTTGATATGGTAACAGTACCGTCAGTACTTAATTTGATCTTTTGATATGACAATGGTTCCATCAGTACTTCATGCGATAATCTTTTGATATAGTAACGGTACTACAGTATTTCATGTGATAATCTTTTGATATGGTAACAGTACTGTCAGTACTTCATGTGGCAATCTTTTGATATGGTAACGGTACTGTCAGTACTTCATGTGATGATCTTTTGATATGGTAACGGTACTGTCAGTACTTCATGTGATAATCTTTTGATATTGTAACGGTACTGTCAGTACTTCATGTGATGATCTTTTGATATGGTAACGGTACTGTCAGTACTTCATGTGATGATCTTTTGATATGGTAACGGTACCGTTAGTACTTCATGTGATAATCTTTTGATATGGTAACGGTACCATCAGTACTTCATGTGACAATCTTTTGATATGGTAACGGTACTGTCAGTACTTCATGTGATGATCTTTTGATATGGTAACGGTACCGTCAGTACTTCAAGTGATATCTTTTGATATGACAACGGTTCCGTCAGTACTTTATGTGATAATCTTTTGATATGGTAATGGTACCGTCAGTACTTCATGTGATAATCTTTTGATATGGTTACGGTACCGTCAGTACTTCATGTGATAATCTTTTGATATGGTAACGGTACTGTCAGTACTTCATGAGATAATCTTTTGATATGGTAACGGTACCATCAGTACTTCATGTGGCAATCTTTAGATATGACAATTGTACAATCAGTACTTCAAGTGATAATCTTTTGATATGGTAACAGTACCGTCAGTACTTAATTTGATCTTTTGATATGACAATGGTGCGATAATCTTTTGATATAGTAACGGTACTGTCAGTATTTCATGTGATAATCTTTTGATATGGTAACAGTACTGTCAGTACTTCATGTGGCAATCTTTTGATATGGTAACGGTACTGTCAGTACTTCATGTGATGATCTTTTGATATGGTAACGGTACTGTCAGTACTTCATGTGATAATCTTTTGATATGGTAACGGTACTGTCAGTACTTCATGTGATGATCTTTTGATATGGTAACGGTACTGTCAGTACTTCATGTGATGATCTTTTGATATGGTAACGGTACCGTTAGTACTTCATGTGATAATCTTTTGATATGGTAACGGTACCATCAGTACTTCATGTGACAATCTTTTGATATGGCAACGGTACTGTCAGTACTTCATGTGATGATCTTTTGATATGGTAACGGTACCGTCAGTACTTCAAGTGATATCTTTTGATATGACAACGGTTCCGTCAGTACTTTATGTGATAATCTTTTGATATGGTAATGGTACCGTCAGTACTTCATGTGATAATCTTTTGATATGGTTACGGTACCGTCAGTACTTCATGTGATAATCTTTTGATATGGTAACGGTACTGTCAGTACTTCATGAGATAATCTTTTGATATGGTAACGGTACTGTCAGTACTTCATGTGATAATCTTTTGATATGGTAACGGTACTGTCAGTACTTAACGTGACAATCTTTTGATATGGTTATGGTACTGTCAGTACTTCATGTGATAATCTTTTGATATGGTAACGGTACCATCAGTACTTCATGTGACAATCTTTTGATATGGTAACGGTACTGTCAGTACTTCATGTGATGATCTTTTGATATGGTAACGGTACCGTCAGTACTTCAAGTGATATCTTTTGATATGACAACGGTTCCGTCAGTACTTTATGTGATAATCTTTTGATATGGTAATGGTACCGTCAGTACTTCATGTGATAAGCTTTTGATATGGTTACGGTACCGTCAGTACTTCATGTGGCAATCTTTTGATATGGTAACGGTACTGTCAGTACTTCATGTGATAATCTTTTGATATGGTTATGGTACCGTCAGTACTTCATGTGATAATCTTTTGATATAGTAACGGTACTGTCAGTACTTCATGTGGCAATCTTTTGATATGGTAACGGTACCGTAAGTACATCATGTGACAATCTTTTGATATGGTAAAGGTATCGTCAATACTTCATGTGGCAATCTTTCGATAAGTTAATGGTAACATCAGTACTTCATGTGACAATCTTTTGATGTGGTAACGGTACTGTCAGTACTTCATGTGACAATCTTTTGATATGGTAACGGTACCATAAGTACTTCATGTGGCAATCTATTGATATTGTAAAGGCATTGTCATTAAGTCATTGTTTACATTGCAACGGTACCGCCATAACTTCATCTGTCATTGATGTAACAGTACCATCAGTACTTCATGAGACATTCAACTGGAATTGTAAAAATACCGTCATTACTTCATGTGTCAATAAATTGATATTGTAACGTACCATTAGTACTTCGTCTGTCAATATAGTTTTTTGATATGGTACCGTCAGTGCTTCATCTGTCAATATATTGATATTGTAACGGTACCGTTAGTACATGTAGTTCATATGACAATTTATTGATATTGTAATGGTACCGTCAGTACTTCATGTGATAATATATTGATATTGTATGGTACTGTATGTACTTCTTGAGACAATATATTGATATTGTACGGTACTGTATGTACTTCATGAGACAATATATTGATATTGTAACGGTACTGTCAGTACTTCATGTGACAATATAGTGATAATGTAACGGTACCTTCAGTACTTTATGTGACAATATATTGATATTGTAACGGTACTGTCAGTACTTCATGTGACAATATAGTGATTATGTAATGGTACCGTCAGTACTTCATGTGACAATATAGTGATATTGTAATGGTACCGTCAGTACTTTATGTGACAATATCGTGATATTGTAACGGTACCATCAGTACTTCATGTGACAATATATTGATATTGTAACGTTACTGTCAGTACTTTATGTGACAATATAGTTATATTGTATGGTACTGTATGTACTTCTTGAGACAATGTATTGATGATGTAACGGTACCGTCAGTACTTCATGTGACAATATAGTGATATTGTAATGGTACCGTCAGTACTTCATGTGACAATATAGTGATATTGTAATGGTACCGTCAGTACTACATGTGACAATATAGCGATATTGTAACGGTATATATTGATATTGTACGGTATTGTCAGTACTTCATGTGACAATATATTGATATTGTATGGTACTGTATGTACTTCATGTGACAATATATTGATATTGTAACGGTACTGTCACTACTTCATGTGACAATATATTGATATTGTAACGGTACTGTCAGTACTTTATGTGACAATATAGTGATAATGTAACGGTACTGTCAGTACTTTATGTGACAATATAGTGATATTGTAACAGTACTGTCAGTACTTCATGTGACAATATATTGATATTGTAATGGTACTGTCAGTACTTCATGTGACAATATATTGATATTGTACGGTACTGTCAGTACTTCATGTGACAATATAGTGATAATGTAACGGTACTGTCAGTACTTCATAAGACAATATATTGATATTGTAGGGTACTGTCAGTACTTCATGTGACAATATATTGATATTGTAACGGTACTGTCAGTACTTCATGTGACAATATAGTGATAATTTAATGGTACTATCATTACTTCACTTGACAATATATTGATATTGTACGGTACTGTCAGTACTTCATGTGACAATATAGTGATAATGTAATGGTACTGTCAGTACTTCATTTGACAATATATTGATATTGTACGGGACTGTCAGTACTTCATGTGACAATATATTGATATTGTAACGGTACCGTCAGTACTTCATGTGACATTATAGTGATAATGTTACAGTACTGTCAGTACTTCATGCGACAATATAGTGATAATGTAACGGTACCGTCAGTACTTCATGAGACATTATATTGATATTGTATGGTACTGTCAGTACTTCATGTGACAATATATTGATATTGTAACGGTACTGTCAGTACTTCATGTGACAATATAGTGATAATGTAACGGTACTGTAAGTACTTCATGTGACAATATAGTGATATTGTATGGTACTGTATGTACTTCTTGAGACAATATATTGATATTGTACGGTACTGTCAGTACTTCATGTGACAATATATTGATATTGTAACGGTACTGTCAGTACTTCATGTGACAATATAGTGATATTGTATGGTACTGTATGTACTTCATGTGACAATATAGTGATAATGTAACGGTACCGTCAGTACTTCATGTGACAATATAGTGATATTGTAAGGGTACCGTCAGTACTTTATGTGACAATATAGTGATATTGTAACGGTACCGTCAGTACTTCATTTGACAATATAGTAATATTGTAATGGTACCGTCAGTACTTCATGTGACAATATAGTGATAATGCAACGGTACCGTCAGTACTTCATGTGACTATATAGTGATATTGTAACGGTACCGTCAGTACTTCATGTGACAATATAGTGATAATGTAACGGTACCGTCAGTACTTCATGTGACAATATAGTGATAATGTAACGGTACTGTCAGTACTTTATGAGACAATATAGTGATATTGTAACGGTACTGTCAGTACTTCATGCGACAATTTATTGATATTGTATTGGTATTGTCAGTACTTCATGTGACAATATAGTGATAATGTAACGGTACTGTCAGTACTTCAGGTGACAATATAGTGATAATGTAACGGTACCGTCAGTACTTCATGTGACAATATAGTGATAATGTAACGGTACCGTCAGTACTTTATGTGACAATATAGTGATATTGTAACAGTACTGTCAGTACTTCATGTGACAATATATTGATATTGTAACGGTACTGTCAGTACTTCATGTGACAATATAGTGATAATGTAATGGTACTGTCAGTACTTCATGCGACAATTTATTGATATTGTGTTGGTATTGTCAGTATTTCATGTGACAATATACTGATGTTGTAACGGTACTGTCAGTACTTCATTTGACAATCCATTCATATTGTAATGGTACCGTCAGTATGTCATGTGACAATCTATTTATATTGCAACAGTACCATCAGTACTTCATGTGACAGCCTATTTATATTGTAACAGTACCCTCAGATCTTCATGTATTGCAACTGTATCATTTGTACTTCATCTGAAAAGCCATTGATAATGTAATGATACGGTACTGTTACAATATCAACAGATTTTTACGGAGATGAAATCGTCAATGAACTTTCTAATATAAATAGACACAAATTGCTGCCAAGGTCAGGGATCAAATTGTGCTACTATATAGCAAGATAAACCTGACCGAATCCTTACAGACTATATGGTAAGTAATGAAACGAAAGACTCTCACAGCTGTAGAACACCATGAGATAGATAATAGCCAAGGTTTGGAATAATGCATATTAGCTTCCTCATTACATGGATATATTTGGGAATATACTAGTTCAGTGCTTTGTCAGGGATGGGCTGGCTTATCTTATTCACGACAATTGTAAGGAAAACGCCAATCCAAATACTATGAAATGCCAACATAAATTAAACAGAAGTATTTGTTAAATTATGAATATTGAAAACTGTTAGCTTTGCATCATACTGGGCACACTTGACTAGTAATTAGTCCAGCAGAATTGAGCGGATCCTAGGAAGACCTGGAACTTGATTTTAAACCTTTTTTGTTGATTCTGGCAGGTAATATACATTGTCCTTGAACAATCCAAGTGATGCAACTCTGATATCATTATCATTTTCATATATCAAGATGGCGTCCAAGATGGAGGCCAATTATAGGAAAAAACATTGTGTGATATGGAAGAAATGTCTCAAGCCCATTTTCTTTCTTAAATTGTTTGCTATGAAATTGTAATCTATTTAAAGACACTAAGCCTGTAACCAAATAAGAAATAAAATAAGAATGCAGACAAGATGACCGCCAAGATGGCAGTTTATTAAAAATGTAAGAAAATCTTCCCTGTGACAGGCAAAGTCCAGGGATTTGCATGCATGCAATCTGCTTATTTTACTGATTCTTGAATTACAGACATAATCCTTGTAACATCCCAGTGATGCTACTCAAGCATCACTCAGCATTTGATATATTCAAAATGGCGTCCAGGATGGTAGGCCATAAATTTAATTTACCCGTACGAGTGGTACACTACCTGTAGGCATGTCTGATGGATTTTTAACAGACCAGATGCCTCAATGCCTGATGGAGCAGCACTGTACAAACACGCGTATCTGAATAAAAGAACCTAGCATGCATGTCTAATAGAGTGGCACTATACAAGCAGGCATATATCAGAGTGACGCCAGATCAGCAGGCATGTCTGATGTAATGACACCTTTGTACAGGTAGCACCAGACTTGTAACTATCTTTATTCCATCTGCACTAGTAAAAATGTTGATTGCAGTGGCAATGGGCCAGCAGGCATGGCCTATATTGAGGCACCATACCGACATGCATAGCTGATAATGGGGCACCACACCAGGATGTATGGCCTTTAGTGAAGCAACACACCAACAGGCAATACATAATGAGGCACAACACCAGAAGGCATGTCCTATAGTGAGACACCAAATCAGCAGGCATGGCTGATAAGGAGGCACTACACCAGAAAGCATGTCCTTTAGTGAGACACCACATCAGCAGGCATGGCTGATAATGAGGTACAACACCAGAAGGCATGTCCTATAGTGAGACACCACACCAGCAGGCATGGCTGATAGTGAGACACCACATCAACAGGCATGGCTGATAATGAGGCACAACACCAGAAGGCATGTCCTATAGTGAGACACCACATCAGAAGGCATGGCTGATAAGGAGGCACTACACCAGAAAGCATGTCCTATAGTGAGACACCACATCAACAGGCATGGCTGATAAGGAGGCACTACATCAGAAAGCATGTCCTATAGTGAGACACCACACCAGCAGGCATGGCTGATAGTGAGACACCACACCAGCAGACATGGCTGATAATAAGGCACTACACAATTGATGACATTTCCTGGTCAGTTTCACTTGGTGCATAAATCAAGCAAGCCATGTCTAACCAGGCCATAAAGAAGAACATCAAAAGAATTCTTGATTAGTAACAAAGAAATGAGCAAATAATGATACCGTAATGAGTTCAACACCGACGGTAAACTGAGCAATAACTGCTAACATTGCAAGCGCAGATACAGCCTTTGATGTATGCTTTTAATTATTGAAATGACATTTAACCAACTGTTTTGTTATGATTGGTTCCGTAATTAGCTTTTAACCCATTTATGACCAAAGGAATGTCCCACTCATATCAGTTAGTCCGGTCCATTTCCATTTTAAGGGATGTTGGGTGGTATTTTTCATTTTAATGGATGATTCTGTATGCAAACACTATGTGACTTTAGCTTTTAGCTAACTTGAGCCATAGCCTCAAGTCGTTAGATGTTCATCGGCCGTCTTTGTCGTAAAATTGCTTCAAAGGACATCTCCTAAACCACTGGCAGGATTTTGTCCAAACTTGGCAGGAATACTCATTATAAAGTCCTTTTTGATACCTGTTCAAATGGTTTCAGTCTGTTGAATAACTATGTCAAGTTAGCTAAAAATAGATATTTAGAATGAAAACTTCAAACGATTGTCTTGTCTGAAACCCAAATAAGGCTAGTTGGTTTGATTATATTCTTTCTCTATGATGATACATTGTTGTAGTTAGGAATCCTCCATGTGAGCTGAACATTTTGTGCTTCAACAACAGCAGAATCTAGGACGAATATTTAGTACCGGTAAAATGCATTTAAGCCCCCCTCCCCCCCCACCCCCCGGTAGCTTTGGCTGCTGTCCATTCTAAGGCGGTGGTTCTGTTGTTGTTGATGCGTTGTTGAATGTTACTCCCATTGTGGGATTCTGTAATTGTTCTATGTTTTGTTGTACGTTGCTTTGTGACCATTCTAGTTTCGCAATCATCTTGATGGGGAAGAGAGAGTTGGTTGTTTTGCTTGGTTTGTCTTCCTGGTGTCTCGTGATATTTGTGTGGCTCTTCATCACGATGCCACGGGTTTGTCTGCAGTTTGTGATTGTGGTATTTCCTGATCATACTCCCTTACTACTTTTATATAGGGACACATTGTCTGAAACCACTGGGCTCAGAGCCTTGATAGTTTGTATGTAGCACTACCTAGTAGACATCTATGAAGTTTGTTCAAATTTTGGCCCATGGACATAAAAAGGCCCCCGCCACGGGAATCACATGTTTTATATAGGTATATTTTTTAAGAAAATGTAAAAAATATGCTTGTATAAAATCATAAGGCCTTAAGCCTCTGTATTTGGTATGTAGCATCGCAAAATAGACCTCTACCAAGGTTGCTCAAATAATGGCCTTTGGGTTAAAATGGCCCAGTCCCGAGGGTCAAATGATTTATATAGGTTTATTTTAAAAATCCTCTTGTTTGAAACCAAAAGGCATAGAGCCTTGAAATTCGGTATGTACCATCACCTAGTAGTACTTTACCAAGTTTGTCAGGAAATGCCACAATCAATCCACGGCACTGTAAAGAAGAAAATTATAGTAAACCAACCAGCTCTCTTGTCCTCAGTTAGATGCTTTCAAAACTAGAAAGGAAACTAAGTACTGCATCACAAAACGAGAACGAAACACACACCCCAAACACAAAAAATAATCATTGGATCAATAACAACAGAACCACCGCATTCGAACGGACACCGCCCGATTTTCCCACGTCAAGGCCCAATAATGTTATTGCCATAATGTTTTATTGTAGCAAATGGAGATCATGTGATAAACTTTTTTGCAAAAAAACAAAACAAAACAAAACATCGCTGGTATGAGCCGCAAAATAACAATTACGTATTACATGCACCATCTCATAAGCGGAAGGCAGACTAATCCTTAAAGCGCCACCTACAATTTGCAGCAGACGACAATTGCAAATTTTGCCGCTTTTCAAAAAATAACAAATAAGTAATGATATTTCATGAGAATCGTCTGCTGGCAGACGATTCTCATGAAATATCATGTCTGTTTTTTTTCAAAAATTGGGAAAGATGTCGCAAAATGTGTCGTCTGTTGCAGTTATGGTTGTCGCTTTAAGTGCTAATTATGACACATAACATGATTAAACTCGTGTGAACACAATAGGAAAATCCACTAACTCTTTCTTTCTATTCATGCATTATATCAACACAACACCATAAAGTTAGATTTTACTGTTCTGATTGCTGTAGATATGCATGGTTGACGTTATTATTATTCACAAGGGTATTCAATGCATATTGTCTTTGTCTGGAGTTATAAATGAACTGAGGAACAAAATTTAATACCAGAATTAAACCTTCTAAGCGCCAACCAGGACGGAAGCAGGCACAGTTATATTCTTGGAGCAATAGAGGTCCTTGTGGCATGAATGATAATAAAACTTAGACAGATAACGTCTCATACAAGTTGAGAGAGCTTACACCAGGACTATTCGTAGTTCATAGAGTTTCCAGCATGCTGAGCTGAAATCATAGGTTTGGAATCGCTATTTCTCTAACCCTGGTTCTGAGCTATTGTCTCAGTAAGTCTGGATGCTCGTAGAGTAGAAACATAGGTTTGGAAACGCTATTCCTCCAAGCACTAGTTCTAAAACTGTTCGATTCTTGCAGCTGTCAGCATTAGAGGGTTTGGAAAGGCTACACTTCCAAACCAGGTCCTGAGCTACTGTCTCAGACAGGCTAAGCTAATACGAGTTGATGCTTCATAACGTTATATGCTTGGAGCATCACGTTAAAGATTTGCTCAATGATACAGCTGAGCTACGCTCCTAGTACTGAAGCTGGAACGTGCTTCAACCATCAGGTTAGAGTTACTTTTAGAATTGCTCAGCGCTATTGTAAAGCTGAGACACCTCCAGCGATCTTGCTGGCCTGGGACCATAGTTGAGTTCTGTTTTGTTGGGTCCCATGCCGCGAGTTTGTGTTGATCATTTATGATAATTTATACCACCCTTTCCATTTTTAGCACAAACTATCTCGTGATATGTAAGGTCTACACTGATGTGGATGGTATAAAATAGTTATACCATGTTTGTTCACCTGTACGTAAGATAATCCACTCGCTAAAGCTCATGGATTTTCTCCGAGAACAGGTGGACAACCTTAAGTATAACTATTATGAGCATTTTGCCTGTACATATTACTGACGTTTATTGGCCGTATCAGTCACTGGGAAATCATAGGTTCATAATTTATATGCTAAGCTTTGGCTGTCCTACTGAAGTAATTTTTGCTTCATAGCACGCCCGTTTCAAACATTGTTCAGGCGTCATAGGGCTTGAACGACAAGGTTATGGCCAGACCTCACAGCCTACTTGACATTTCATTAGAATCAAAAACCGTGTTTGATTTCATGACGAAAAACTTTAAAATATTTGTCTGCTGCAATTATTAGATGGCAATATGATGGTATTAGTTTCCAGCGCCAGACTTTGGGCCTTATCGCAGACTGTCTTCATGTTCGGATCACGGGGTGGGGGTGGGAGGACTGGGAGTCCAGATCCCATCCCTGAAAATCTCTAAGCTATAGGTTTCCATAGGAATACTGGTTCGGATCTTCTTGAAAATCAGAAAGCTACCCATCCATCATTGAATGATGGGCAATCATCGTCCTGCCAGCGAAACGCCATTAAAACGGCGTTTCGCTGGCGGGCCGATGATTGTTCACCTTTAGTTGTATACTGGGTAATATTTAGACGCATTCAGCTAAGAAGACTTACTAGAATTTAGTCTTGCATGAGCAAGTTCAGCCAAAATACTCTCTAGGATTGAATAACAAAGTCAAATACCGGGCAGTGTTGACACGCAGAGTTGTCTGTGCATTTCATGTTCGCATACAAAATGTAAGACTTTCTCTCAACAAAACCCGGATAATTCCTTTATAGATACATCAGAGGGTCATTTAATAATTTTTGTAACTTACTCAAACAGTTTTCTTCCATCTCCCCATTCCGTAAAATCATCACTACCGTTACATGTAAAGGATGGGTAGAGTTCCATACTGCGATGTAAGCGCTGACTGACGATGGACTTCAGGGCTCTGCTCCACACAGCTACAGCTGTTCTCATAACATCTTGCATCTTGGACTCAGTCACGTTCACGTACACCCCTGGTCATAAAAACAAAAAAATATACTTATAGTAATACACATTGAATTGGGAAAAACAAATGATTTTTAGTTTGCTCACCAGTTTAACGATCTGGACCGAAAAGTCAATGCATCCTTAAAGTTAGGGACGACTTAAACTAAGCACTGATTTCTTAGAATGCGAAAAATAACGTTTCGAACTTACATGTATTAAAATCAAAATAATTTCATTTTTTTCTGCAGATCACAATGATATCTTTGACCATAAGTACTGCATTGATCCTGGTATTTTATTTAAAAAAATGATGTAACATATTGAAATACCAATGCTTAATTAACTCAAGTCGTCCTTAACTTTAAGGTGGCATAGTAATTTTGGGTCCTGGGTCCGGAATTAAAATGCCTCCTTAAAGTTAAGGAAGTCTTAAGCTAAGTATTGATTTTTCAGGAAGCAAAAATATAACGTTTAAAACTGATTAAAATCAAAACAATTTCATTTTTTTCTGCAGATCACAATGATATCTTTGACCATAAGTACTGCATTGATCCTGGTATTTTATTAAAAAAAATTGATGTAACATATTGAAATACCAATGCTTAATTAACGCAAGTCGTCCTTAATTTTAAGGTGGCATAGTAATTTTGGGTCCTGGGTCCGGAATTAAAATGCCTCCTTAAAGTTAAGGAAGACTTAAGCTAAGTATTGATTTTTCGGGAGGCAAAAATATAACGTTTAAAACTGATTAAAATCAAAATAGTTTCATTTTTTCTGTAGATCACGATGATATCTTTGACCATAAGTACTGCATTGATCCTGGTATTTTATTAAAAAAATTGATGTAACATATTGAAATACCAATGCTTAATTAACTCAAGTCGTCCTTAATTTTAAGGTGGCATAGTAATTTTGGGTCCTGGGTCCGGAATTAAAATGCCTCCTTAAAGTTAAGGAAGACTTAAGCTAAGTATTGATTTTTCAGGAAGCAAAAATATAACGTTTAAAACTTATTAAAATCAAAACAGTTTCATTTTTTCTGCAGATCACGATGATATCTTTGACCATAAGTATTGTATTGATCCTGGTATTTTATTAAAAAATGATGTAACATATTGAAATACCAATGCTTAATTAACTTAAGTCGTCCTTAACTTTAAGATCGCATAGTAATTTTGGGTCCTGGGTCCGGAATTAAAATGCCTTCTTAAAGTTAAGGAAGACTTAAGCTAAGTATTGATTTTTCAGGAAGCAAAAAATAACGTTTAAAATGATTAAAATCAAAATAGTTTCATTTTTTTCTGTAGATCACAATGATATCTTTGACCATAAGTTCTACAATGATCCTGGCATTTTATTTAAAAAAAATGATGTAACATGTTGAAATATCAATGCTTAACTAACTTGAGTCTTCTTTAACTTTAAGGAGGCATTGTAATTTTGGGTCCTAGGCCCGGAATTACAATGCCTCCTTAAAGTTGAGGAAGATTTAAGCTAAGTATTGATTTCTTAGGTTGCAAAATATAACGTTTAAAACTGATTATAATCAAAATACATGTAGTTTCATTTTCCTGAAGATCACAATGATATCTTTGATCACAAATACCACATCGATCAAGGCAATTTATTTAGCATTTGATATAGCAGGTTGAAATATCAACATTTAACTTAAGTCTTGCTTAACTTTAAAGAGACATTGTAATTCTGGGCCCTGATGCATTACCAATCATCATTCTAAGAGTTTTCGCTCCTCGCACAGGCTCGATGGAAACGCCTATCTCAAGTCGTGAATGTATATTTATTACCATGTGTTAAACTTCCAGCGCATCATCAATACAAATGGTATAAACATAAAACACGTTAAATTTCAACACATTCTTGTCAGCTTCTAGTATACCTTCATTACGAAAAAAGTGAAAGTTAGAAAATGACCAAATGAGAAAATTCTCTGATCTCGTTTTTACGTCATAAAAGAGGAATCCAAAGGCTGTTACAGGGTATTACCCGATTTTTAATTTTCTTCCTAGGAGAAAAAACGGTATGTCTTAAAACACAGAGCGTGCACAGTTTGTTTACTTTTAGCTCCTCGTAATTAAAAACGTAAGACATTCAAATTGTTTTCAAATTCTTATTCAACCAGCTGTTGAGCATCAGAGCGGCTGGTATGCCTGCTATATATTGGTGTAAACCAGTCTATCTCAATCACTACATAAAGATCTTTGTCCAGCATTAATCTTAATCAGCAAATACATGTATTTTTCACCTACCTAAAAAGCCTTTAGGTAATTTTGTCCCCATATTTGCTAAGCTTCCAACGCTGAATGAAGTCAATATCCAAGCAAACCTGGGACCAACGAGCCCCATGTCCTTCGCCACGTCCACAATACTAAGGATGAGGCTTTTCCTGAAAGAAGAAAAAAAATGACTATATACGAACATTTTAAAGGGGACAGCAACCCTAATGATAAGTATGTATGTTTCTCAGAAAGAGCTCTATGAACCGTGAAATTTGATACAAGTATCATTTTAATCGGTTGAAAAATGGGGAAGTTATGGGTATTAAAAGAATTCAATATGGCCAACATTTAGCCGCCATTTTGAATATTCAATTAGCTTTCAGAATTGTTTCAACTGCTTAATTTTTAGTTATCAAAACTATCACATCATCTGTGTTTCAGCAGAAATGCAGCTTCATACATATGGAAAAAGTTTTATCAAAAATTTATGCAAATAATCTATTGGTTTGTCTTTTATTTTGATTACGCATGTTTAATTAGGTTGTGTGACATCACTAAGCCTACTATATGGCCGCTTCTGTTACAGTCTATTTGCAAATAGCCAAACGCCCAAAACTTCCACATTTTTCAACCGATTTAGTTGAAACTGGTATCAAAATTCATGGTTTATTAAGATCTTTCATATAAAACATAGTAATCATCAGGGTTGCCTCATAACACTCCTACAAAAATATACAGACGTTTGCATATTTGACGTTTCGTTTGTAAACACCTGACATATTAGACATTCTTGTCCATTGGGATCATGGGTTTCATTGTGGAACTTTGAAACTATTAGGAGGTCACTGATGAAGCCTAATTGGCAGAAACTAGCTAATCTGGCCCAGGAAATATGGACACTCTAGTTTCAGTTCTTTGGTGCAGTCTTTGCTTCCAAAGGATACCCTTTTAAGAACATATTCAACCATCAACCCATAGACCAATCTAATACGATACAAAAGTTGAGACCAGTCTTACACTGGAATTAATATTCCCAAGGGCGGATCCAGGATTTCAGGAAAGGGGGTTCATATGTATAAAGGGGAGGGGTTTCGCTTTGCTGATTTATCTCGTTTTTCCTAGATATCCCATAAAAATAAAATGATTCGGTCTCACCGAGATCGAATTATTACATTTTCATAGGATATTTACAAAAAACGGGGGGCAGAGCGGGCGGACCCCCTGAAACCCCTCTGGATCCACCCTGCCTCCCTCTCCCTGGAAAAGTCACGCCATCATCGGCCAACCAGCGAAACGCTAATTCGAAACGCCATGGGTTGATGGTGCTACGCGCGTAGAGTATTGGTACGGACCCATTCTCCCCTCTGTAAAATATGATGACTAAAGCAAAAAAAAAAATAGCCCCCGGACAAAACTTTCTGGATCTGTGCCTGCATGCGGTGTAGATGCGGTTAATATTCCCATTCTTAAGACCTCCAAATGTTAATAAAAAATTAAATTAAAAGTTCGCAAAAAAAGGGAAAACGAGAAGCTGTTGTACACTCCCAGAGCGCTGATGGAAATTGAAAGAAAATGCCATGAGCTGGTATTGCTTTTGTGTAAAACAACATATCTACATTTGGACTGGTGACAGTTGCTGACATGCCTTTGAGCACTAGATATGGTATAAAATTAACAACTAAAGTAGACCACTGTCAGCAGTCCAACTGTAAAGTTATCGCCATGCTGAAATGTATGAAATAATGTAAATGTAGCTCATGTTGTTTGCTCTTGTAACTTGACAAATTTGAAACTTGATCGCAGAATCACACTTTTGGGTTGACGATTTATATTTGTTTTCTACACGCATCGTTTGTTATAGCGATGGAAAACAGTTTTTTATGTAATTGAATGTGTTCGCGATCGCCGCCTCCCTGGTGTGTGAAGGTTGCAAATTTCTTAGTTCAACACAATGCTGGCACCGGACACTAATTTACAATGTATTAGCATACGTTCAATACATACTACTGTCAGTTGATTGTCTTATCCGTCAGTAGACCCCAACAGTGCCGTCAAATCGAGACGATTATTTCGCGCGCACACAATGCATGGTTTGGTTGAGTAATAAGAAATTAAGTTTGGAACAACTCCCGGGTCAGTCAAAAATAGCTGAGCCCTACCTCATAACATTTTTGTTTGGTATTGTAGACAACAAATGTGATTGTATTCTAAAAGAATTACATGTCATAGATTTTTTAACCGTAATGAATTACCTTAGGGAAGCGTCTATTGTGGTTGCTAGGCAACTGAAGATCGTCAGTCAGATCGATGCGTTCATGATCTCAGCCACCAGGAATATTCAGTATGTCTTTAAAAAGCTTATGTGTATAATAGTTTTGTGAAAGTCATTTATTTGAATAATATATATCATATTTTCTTTTCATTACACTTAGTTCGTTAATATTTAGGTGAACATTGATTGTTTGCGTTGCCTAGCAACAAAAAACGACAAGATTCCAAAAATTTGCAAATACACGTGAATTGTGTTGCAATGGAAACAAAATTGAGCATTTAAATCAAGGAACTTCATACGTCTGAGGGTTGTTTTGTGTATGCAGTACTGTAAAAGCATCATTAGGCTAATTTTTTTATGTTTTGAATTAAAATTGTGCAAATTCGAACGTGGGTGGGGTAAATTATAGGACTTCAGGCATTTTAAAATTTAATAAATTCTAAAATCAAACTACCACAGCATCTATAATTTAGGGTCAGTTGGTTTCTGTTCTGTCACACTGAATAGGTACATGTTAAAGATATCAGACGACAGTGAATGAAGCCGTGCTTTAACATTACTGTTTCCATAAGAACGCTTAGATTTAGATGTATCACATCGTGAACACACCCCTTTGATAGGTCATATTATGTGGCCTAGCAACCGTTACAAAAAGCCAACCAACAGAAATAAATTAGGTGATCAAATAGATGACATATATCTACAATGAAATAGCATCAAAATATATGTCCATTTCACTTGATCCAAATGTTATGAGCTAGGGCGCAGACATTTTTGACTGACCCTCGTAGATTCTTCTCTACGTTTCGAACAATACATGCATAAGAATAAGATGAAGTCTAACTTATTAACACAATGCAAATGAGCAGGTCTGGGAAGCGAAGTATTAACAGTTTCTCATAATCGAATTCATGCTTGATTTATATGCATTTTGTCATTTCATTAAAATGTGGTCCAAACTCATTCTTGTCACTTCAAAAGTTCTGGAAAATATCACTTTATATACAACATCTTACGAGAATAATGTCACAACGAAGAACTCTTATATACAGGACATGCACTTAACGACCAGGATACCTGGTTCCCCCCTCCAACAGGAGAATGGCTATCTATATTTATATCTATATTTGCGACGTATTCTCCAGCAGATAAACAAGAAGACCAAGCTTGTTTGAAGTGACAAATTACAACGACAAAGATTGAGTGAAATTGTCATTTATATACCAAATGACGATATGCAAAATAATCAATAATACATGTCACAAGATTACATGTGATTTGTTATTCAAAAGAATGACCATGAAACATATGTCATCCAGACATACACCGAAAAGGTGGGGTGATAAAAATGCCACCATCAAAAAAGTTGCAAAGCTAGAGCTTTACAATTTTTTTGCAGCCCCCCCCCCCCCCCCCCCCCCCCCCTATTCATGATCTGTTCTCACTGAAATAGAAATCACACTGACAATACTAAAACGCAGCGTACCAAAATACAGAATCAATACCGCAAGTTCGGATAGAAAAGAGACCTTTCAAAATGTCCCAAATATGTTTATCTACAATAAACTTTATATCTTTACAATTAGGCCACCGACCTCCTCTAGCTGCTTAGCAGTATGGTCACTAAGCTGATAAGAGCTGTCAATCGTTCATACAAGTACATTCAAACAGCCAATCAAATGAGAGATATAAGCTACATGAGATGCTGTAGATGTTCACGATTTGCATGTTATTGTATTAATAAGAATAGTTTAACGAGCACATCATGACAAAGCCTATTCAGACTGTACGTGTTAAAATGTATTTTTCATTAGTTGAATTTACATTGAGTTGCATAAGAGTGATTGATTTATTTGGGTCTTGTTGCGAGAACAAATAACTGTTGCATGCGAACAACAAATGCGTAGACCAGCCTGCGCAACCGTGCAGTCTGGCTAGCACCTTTGTTATTCTCTAATATCTAAACTTGCGTCATGCAATATTTCAATATTCTATCAAGTCTCTATAACTGAGCAGGCTGGTTTGAGTCTTACATGATCTGGTATCCCGAAGACAGGTTTATTCGTGGCGATATTGTATTTTACAACTGTGTCATATTTCCAACCAGCAGGGACAAACATTATTAAATATTCTATAATCATGCTCATTTTCGTTCAATGAAACTCCAGGGTGATTATTATAATTGTCAGATTATAATGTATATGCATGTTGTTTGTCGCAATTTGATTACATTTTGATTTCCGTTGCATTATACCCCAATTCCACACAGGCCCCGAATCCCACGAATTGACACGAATTGACAAATATTTGGATTCGTGGCTGAATCGTACACAGTTCGTGATGGTCTTACCTGATTCGCATAGTCCGTAGTGAGTTCTTGCAATTCGTAGGTCTATCGGGAATTCGGCTCAAAAGTTTTGAACTGTTCAAAACTTTGGCCACGAATTCCCCGATTCGAAAAATCGTGCGTGATTCGTACCAAATTCCTAGGGCATTCTTGGATATCGTAACTGAATCGTAATCGATTCGGGGGCGTTTTTGCATTGTTTTGGGCATTCGTAGCTACTCTTAGCTCATTCGTGGGGAATTGGGAGATTAAGCCAAGCAATAAAACCAAGGAAGAGATAGCAGAAGGATTTTCCCTAAGGTTAATTACCCCGTCTCGCGCATGTGAGCAGTCCTAGAAGTTGAAACAGATTTGGCAGATACTGGAGCACAATCAGGATCAGTCAGTAGCTTCTGGCTGGCGATTTTGCCAATGGCGAACTGCCATATTTTTCCAAGTCAGAGAGTGTGGGTCAGAGCCTCTCGACTTTAACGTAGTTGTTTTCTTCTAGCTATATAAGAAGCCGTTTTCAACACTCAAGTTGCAGGATCAATTCTACTGCTGCTTTACGAGGAACATTCATTTTGGAACTGATGCCCCGAAGCATGTACGGACCTTTTTTTTTATAGCTATCGTGAGAGAAAATCTCGCGAATCGTGTCGAATCGTCGCGGATTTCTGTTAATTCGTGCCCAATTCGTGCTGCATTCCGCATATTCTTAACTGATTCGTAATTGATTCCTTAACTTTCGTGCAGCATGTTCTAATGTTATTTTCTAATCGTAATGAATTCTTGCGCGATTCCAGCCGAATTGAGCCGATTTCCCCGAATATTCGTAACGACATCGTATCTGAATCGGGAATGACTCGTAGCTCATCACGATTGGAGAAAAAAAAATGAAACCCCACGAATCCCACCGAATAAGAAAAAATCAATTCGTGGCGATTCGGGCGATTCGTGGCTTGTGTGGAATAGGGGTATTAACAGATGCCTTACTAACACGCTGATTTCCAAGTTATTCATCCATCTATTCGAACAAAACTTTTCCAGCCTCAAGTCCGGACAATTAGGAACGTATGGGAGCGTTTTCAAACATAAACTGCGGTATTTAAAGAGACTATTCTGCAACTATGAACATTTTTCGATTTTTTTTATTTTCTATTATACTTGATTTACATTTGTAAAAGTAAGATTAAGTTATGTTCACACAATAAATCTGTTCACTATAGCCGAAAACTGCACGGAAAAGTGAATTATCTTATAAAAACAGGTGTGTTTTCTCTTGTTGGTAATTATTTGCGTCCCTCCAATAATTATGGACAGCTAATTTTAACATAAATGCTGTTGTTTTAATACTGATGATTTGTTAAGATTTACGAAATTGGTAAAATGTATACCTGAATTTTAGTTTTTTACTGTGTTCTTGAAAAATAGAAACATTAGTTCTGAAATTGGAAGATCAAAAGTTACAGACTGTGCAGCTTTAATGGTTAGCATGAAAAATAACATGAGTGTGAGGGTGGGATAGAAAATCCCGTCCCTCGGGATCACGGTTTGACATTACGAAACGGTGATCCTCAGGACAGATTTTTCTATCCCACCCTCACTCGCATGATGGAATCTTATAGGGTCTGGCTTGACAATCGACATAAGTACCTGCCTATGGAGTCTCGCGAACAAACATATTTGTAAGAGCTATGCTTAAAATGGATGGGATGCCTGTTTTCATATTTCTTTTATTTTGTTATGATTTTTTTCTGACACAAGTACAAATATTTACATACATGTAGAAACTAACTATATCAAAAGGTAGATACAGGCGAATAATGCTAGTTACCTTTGTCATTCTCCTTTTATAAATATTACCAATATTAATAGCAACCACAGATACTGTTCCGTATCACCAGCACAATACTATCGTCGACCAGCAATCGTGCTAGTGCGATGGAAAACCGTCTATGTATTTAGCGTATAGCTATACATATGGGAATCAACTGTTCCTTGTTAAATTACCCATGCTTCACTGAACTTCAATACTGTACGCATGGTTAGCCTATTCGTGCGGGCTAACATTATATATATGTATGTATATGTATGTATATATATGTATCTGTGTGTGTGCAAGGTTCGGGCCATCATTTGAAGATTTCTTTGTAGGATATATTATATGCACATAATGCGGTAAAGTATAACATTCTTATATGTCTGAAGGTTGAAAGGGACAAAATGTTTTTGAAAGGCCATTTGGAGACTACATTTGTGCCACGTCGGGAGAAAACCCTAATAATGCCAGATGGTAAGAAAAATATCTTTGCCTCGGTAAAAATTTAGGCATATTGGATCCCCAGCATCCCTGCCATTCATGCAGCGGGCAACAACAGTGCAGGCAAAGACTATGTTATTGGACAGGCTGATCATCGCTTGTTTTCATAGTGTTGCCTCGGCTAAGCCTCAGACAAAGAATTCTATTTTGCAGGCCTAAGATCAGAGTATCTCAGGAACAAAACCACTGAGGATTATTTCGATCCTGATCAGTCTGTTTATCAGGATAAACATTCTCTGTAAGGTTGATATTTGTAGCTGTGAAATGGCCTACGGTAATGTTCAAAAATTTCAAACACTAGTTGCCTGCCACAAAGGCCTCGACAAACGGAACAGATCCAAACCAGAAGCAGTCTGATCAGGGTCTTCCCTGATTGCTTTTCCGGCAAGCATTTTGTGAGTTCCAGCCCTGACGACCAACTTGTTGAACCCTTAAAGCGCCAAGAAAAAAATGCATCTGAAAATGTCGTCTGCTGAAGTCGTCTGCTGCAAATAATAGTCTAACATTACTGACGAATTAAGTATAGAAGCAAAAAGCCCGGACCCAGAACAGACTGCTCCTATAGGAGCAGTCTGATTTGGGTCCACACTGTTTTGCCATAGCGGCTTCTTAAGTTTTTAAGCAGACGAGAAAAGCAGACGATTTTTGTTGCGATTGGCGCATTAAGGGTTAAGAACAGAAAGCGAAACGTGTTCGAAATTTAGAACATTCAGTACCGTAGGTCGAAAGTACCGCACAGCAGACCAATAAATATCGAAAGCTATCCAGAAGCAGTACTACGCCCTGAAGATACTTTTGATCTTGGAATAACAAAGTGCTTAATATAATTCAATATACAATAAAGGCAGAATTGGTGATATAAATCAAGCGGAACATGGGGCCCGAGGGCGCATGAACGAGACTCTACCGACAGATGGTTTCTGACTGGAATACTACTGAATAATTTCTACCTTACGTGTTTCTTATAAACACCCAGTTGCAGTGTGTAAACCACTCACCTTACATGTAAGGCATGGACTTAAAGCGCAGAATCGCGGTTACATTAACTCCACCTACAGTCGGCCGACTGTCGGTGATGCAAATCGGCCGATAATCGACCGCCAGTCGGCTGATTGTGTGCGCGAGTTAAGCTGTTTTAGAGTCGGCCGACTGTAAAAAAAAATATGTGACCCGTCACGCGAAAAGGGACGAGTTGGGTGTCATATAGTGAAATTCACTTTTTCCGCTTTTTGAATACAGAATTTTATGACGAATGAAGAAATATTAACATGTTGGTGGGTTCTTGATCATTTTGGGTCTCAAAATGTTCAAAGAAGAAGGGTACCGCCCTGAAGCGTCACAAACTTTCTATTGACGTTATTGTAACGTTACATGTACATCATAAAATCCAGCAGATTAACTCGCGCTACAAAATATTGCAAACGGACGTTACTATGTATTTGTTGTAATCAGTTTTCTTTTGTCTTCTTCTATTTATTATTCCTCTCATTCTTCCTCCTCTATTTCTTCTTCAAATGCCGCACCAGATCTTTTTTCTAGCCTTCAACTACACTATAGTGTCAACACTTAGTCAACTTAAAAAAATCACACTGACATATTTCATGTGTTGTTTAAAATTATTTTCTTCGTTGTTACTGCATCAAACTTGATAAAAAAGGATACCTTTGGAAAGGAAATTGAAAAACGCAATAAACAAAATTTATTCATTGGCCAAGGTGTCTTACTTCCTGAAAAACGATATAGTAAAACTGCAAAATACTGAAAAACTGATTTTTCGTTGACGTCAACGGGAACGTCGCAGAACCATGACGTAAAAGATTTTGTTTTTCTCAAACATGTGTACATTTACTGCATTATCAGTTGAATTTAGCAAATATTAAAATATGTATACATTGTTATGCTATTTCCACCAGCTTTCTGCTAGTATTCTGTTTATTGTCGCCCGCGTTTCAGAGAAAGTGATGAGCATAGTAATTAGTGGTGTGTTGTTTGTGGAGCGTGGTTCAGCTCGGGTGACATGTGTGTGCAGCTCCTCCTACAGTTTAAGTGTATAGATAGGTTTGAAACTTGCCATTGCTTACAGATCATGCAGATGCGCAAGTGGTTTATATACAATACTCAGTCACATTGATTTCAATCACTTTTTATTAGTTGTGACCATCGACTGCTACCAATGTCTCATGATATTGATTGTTGGTATGTGCATGGGTTTTAATATGATTCTCAAAATTTTGTCACTATTTTATGTTTCGCACTTAAACACAAGTTTGAGGCTTGGTGCAGTCTTTGCTTGCATACTATAAGCATGTGAAAAACTTAACCTATACGGTTTATAGCCTACTGATTGTTTGAAACTTTGCATGTACAGTCACGGGACATAAGTAATAGCCTACTCGGGAAATTATTCGCCTATTTGTGACGTCGCCGTTTAAATTAGCGTAATTCCAGATTTTTTTGCAAACATTATTGCCGCAAAACAATAGAAGCTACAATCATGGAAAAGGTACCAAATGAAAGCAAATTGATTTACGCAATAAACATATTTATTGTAGCGTCCTGGTGTCTATTGTTTTCGCATGGTAGTCATTTAAACACAAAGACAAATTAAAATTTCATTTTTTCGGTGCCGTTAACGTCAGCGTAAATGGGAATCGTGATTTTTGAAAATGTACGTCCAATTTAAACGCGTTCTCCTTGATAACCAAAAGCATAATTATTTTAATATTTAATTGTATATTGATATTTACTATTTGCTTTTCATCCGTGTAAGTTTTGTAAAAATGCACCCATTAACTTCGTCATAATAATTTTTGCAAAAAAACCTGGAAGTGCACTGTTTTAAACGGCGACGCCACAAAGTGGCGAAAAATAATATCCCGTGACTGTACTTTGGCGTCCTGGTACATGCACGCTAAGCATTATGCATTGTGTAATGCTGATTTTGTATTGCGTATATACTCACTACATATTAGAAACGCAACCATCATGCAATATTGAATAGCTTGCACAATTCCTCAAATTGGAGGGCACATGCTGAATTCTAAGACATTTTGTCACAACGGCGGCATTTTCTTTTTGCATCTTCACAAAAAACCACGCTCCAATTTCTTTTGTTAACACATGTTAAACATCGAGAAAAGGTGCTTTGTTATGAATTTGCATATGCTTTCCGAAGGTGCTTACAATATTCCTAGTAAATTTAAACACACATTGGGCATTTAAGGATTGTCAATTTAACAATTGTTTTTTTAGTTAAAATTGCTGGTTCATTTCCCTTTGGTTCCGAGGTCCATGGTACATGTATATACACATGCGAAGCTCTTCGGGACTGTTTCATGTTCATATCAATGCTAAAAGCGTCAATCAATTCCCGGCAGGTAAGCGAAAATTTACTCCGCCTAGTTTTGGGAACGAATGTAAACGCGGCAATGTCGTGAAAATGCTGCTGTAAAATTATAGCCCCGATACCCTTAGTCCCACAGGTGCCGTAGGTCCTAATGAAGGATGCATAACCGGTATTTTACTTATCTTATGACGGAGGGGTGAATTAAATATGCAGATACTATTGGTATGTCAAAATTATTTTGTCTACAGCAAAAAAAAAAAGTATATAAAAGAGCCTTCTTTGAATACCGACGCTCGGAATCGAACGTGGGCCGTTTGCGTGAGAGTCAGGTATCGTAGCCTCTACACCATTGCAGATTTTTTATGAATTTGCTTATAATTACTTCAAATCACATTGCATAATCCTGAATTATTTTTTATATGTCTTTTTAATTCTCTTTAAGTTCCCAAAGGCCATTTGAATTTTTCAAAAACACTTATCATGCTTCTGCTTTTAATCATTCATTAAAGAAGTACTGTAGCAAAAATTCGTTCCTTCCCGATGACATCATCACTACGTCATCAAATAAACTTTAATATATCATTCAGTATCTTGCCACGGCTTGGGAAAAGAAATATTTTTTCACTTTTCATTAAAAGCTTCATGTCGTTAGTAATAATTGAAATTAAAATAAAGAACAACTATTTTATCTTAAAATTCAGGACGTCGGTTGTTGTTTTTTTTTTCCAGAAAATTTGTAAAATGCTGAAAACTTCCATGTGAGGTTATGAAAAATCGATCGCGGTGACATATCCTTTTTATTTCATAAATGGACAGTCCATACATAAAACAAACTGTATGCAAAGAGTTAAAAAGATTTTAACATGGGAAGTATTACCCGCAACTGCCCTTAAATTAGTAGGCCTAAATTAAGCAATAAAAACACATGTTTAAATTGATGGGTGAGAAAATGATCACAATTTTACGCTCACAATTGTGTCATGCACCATAGCATATGAGTGTGTTGATACCAAGTGTGAAAATTTAACAAATTGCCTTCAAGGAGTCAATTCACTTAACAAACACTATTGTTTGAGTAAATACTATTGTTGAGATTTTCACACCTTCTTTGTTTTTGTATTGGTTTGGTAGCTTAACTATTAAAGGTTGGTTGTCTCAAAGCCTTATCTTTTATAAGCAGATGAACAAAGAATATACTATTTGCTCAAAATAGTAGCAGTAACATACAGTCTATGTCTGAGGTAAAATTGTTATATGCTATCTTATGTTTATACTAGCATGACTAGTTCCAATTCTCATTTGTTCCATGCTGCTTTCTACTTTTCATATATTGAGTATATGCATTTACAAATACCAAGAACCATTTAGCAGCATTTTAAATATCTATGATGTTCTTAGATACTGAAGTTCATAACTGATCTTAAAAGTAATTAAAATGTAATTGAAAGTAATTGTTAATTACTCCCATTTTTGACCCTGTAATTAATTACATTCAATTACTGTAATTAAAGAAAATTCTTAATTACAATTACATGCAATTACTTTAGAAAATGTAATTAAATTATAATTAATTACAATTACAATTTTAATTACCCCAACTCTGCGCCCGACTAAGATCATATTTTGCGGCCGATCAAAAAAGTAGTCAGCCGACTGTCGGGTTTAATGTAACCCAGGCATAGAATACAATGTTGGAAGGCTTGTTCCACGGTAAAACAAAACTTTTACAATTTGATATTATAGTATGTGTATATGCGCAGACTAGTCAGAATATTCACTGCTCACATACACAAAGTATTGATAATGATTATCTACTGTTGGTATTATACGTCCCAGTCAACACTTTGCAGTCATGTCGGGACGATTTCCTGTCTTCCTGGGTTTAACCAGTACTAAGGAGCGAAGTTAGTAGTGTCTTGCTCAAGGACACACCACAGTGACTTTGGTGAGTCTCGAACAAGTAACTCTTCGATCCTTAGTCTTCTAACGTTCTACTCGGATCCAGGGTCCGAGCGCTCTACCAACTGAGCCCGTGACTGCGCTTAGCATTGATATACAGTAAAACCTGTGTAAAACGGCCACTCTAAAAGACCAAAAATGGTCTTCAAGACCAATTATCGCTTATGCAGGTCAAAAGCATATGCTCCAATTCTGCAATACTTTCAACCTTCATTTAGCTACCATTTGTCATTAAGACCATTGTTTTGACTAATTTTGAGCGACCGTTAAACACAGGTTTTACTGTAGATGGAAACTCAGATCAAATATTAGGCCTATAAACCCACTGGATACGCCAGCATGGGCGTTTAGTAGATACATTTTGCGCATGTGCAATAAGTACCCCATGTCTTTGTCATTAGAACAAACTCTTTTTGATGTCTTGTGTTTCATGTAGTATGTCTATCATTTGGCCTTTCCTGCGTGTCTTCAACTTTACAAGCACGGGAAATGCGGCAACTAGTTCAGCTAAACAATGATAAGCACTCTGATCACGTAAGGGTAAAAAAGGGGTCAGTGCACGAGATATCTGTACTTCTCATCTGCGAGCAGCGAAGGTTCAGGCGAGTCTGTGCATATGCGCATAAGCGGTGACTCACCTGAACCTTCGCTGTTCGCATACACAAAGTATGGATGCAGACAATGGCTTAGACTAAGATTGAGACTTGTATCGTCGCTGGATACGCTAGCATATGCGTTTATAAGAGGCATTTGCGCATATGCGAATAGCATCCAAATCTCGTGCGCTGGCTCAATTATTGTTCTTTAAGTTTTGCAATTCAACTCCATTTCACTGATGAACAGAGGAAATGTGTATTTCATTTTTTAATGACTACAACAAATATGCATTACATATATCGTGTTCGACATTACACCACTGGGTTGATTGGAAGTCAGTGTCCAGAATTATAATGTCCCCTCAGTTACGTATTGATCTTTTAGATACGAAAAAATACATGTCCTTCTTAAAATCAAAATTGTTTCATGTCTCAACGAAATCTTTGACCAAGTGTACTACACTGAGCCTGGAATTTGATCAAATATGTATAGTATTCATTGTGCGCTTATAAGAGAACGTCCACTTATCAGGTCGACATGCATCATTTTATTTAGACTGATCCAATACCAATTCAGAGATCACTGAAATCTTGATTGCTTAAAGTCAACGCAAAACTACTCTCAAATAAAGAGGGCATTTTCTAAATTATTCTGCGTTCTGTGAGATCTGTGAGATCTATCTGGGTCTACAGTTTTTGTTTACGTACGTCCTCTATGGAATAATAATTATGGACGAAGTTAAATACAGACTACAATTGTAAAACATAAGCAGGGGGCGGATCCAGGATTTTTTAAAAGGGGGCTCATATGTTTATGTCTGTGTGTGTGGGGGGGGGGGTCGCTTTGCTAATTTTATCTCGTTTTCTTAAATATCCCATGAAAATGAAATAATTTGGTCACACTGAGACCAAATTATTTCATTTTCATAGGATATTTAAAAAAAAAAACGGGGGACAGAGAGGGGGGCTCAAGAAGATGGGGGGGGGGGGTCAATGGAACCCTCTGAAACCCCACTGAATCCGCCACTGATAAGTGTAACTTGACATCATATTCATTTATCCTAGCTTAGTACTGGCTCAACCCAGGAAGACTCGTCCCTATATAACTGAAAGATTGTTGATGGGACGTAAAGAATCAAATCAAACAAACAAAAACAAATATTTAGTGGCAGCTAAACTGCCATTGATCTTGGTGTAGCATTTCCACTGCTTTAAAGGTTATGTTCTGTTAGATTGTATTGATCCAGAGAATAACAGGTAGAACTGTTTCAATGAACTTTTCAACACTGGAGAAATGTTGGCCTAAGTGTGTTGTGATTATCATGGTAAGTGTTAAGGGGTGTTTAGACGGCATGATTTAGTCGTCCTGACTTAGTCGTACATTACAAATCAGCTCGTGTAAACACTGCTATTACAGAGTCATATATGATTTTAGAGTCAGGACGACATGTCATGGGGGATAGAACTGGTTCTATTTGCCATTACAAAATCATGGCGAATTAGCCAATCAGCTTTGAGGTCACTGGGGTTAATTGCTTTCGGAGCATGATAAAAGAGATAACCCTAAACATGCCAGTATTTTGTCCTGAAAATGGTGTCTGCTGCATATATTCAAGTGCACTTCAGAGGAGATCTTATCATGGAAGTAAACACTATAAACCCTGACCAGACTGCTTCCAGGGAACAGTCTGATCTTGATCGATATTCTTCGCCATAAAGACTACCTAAGAACATAAGCAGATGAAATAGCAGATGACAAAAGTCGTGACTTGCGGGAATGTGTTTTAACATGTTTAACACATGTATTTAGCTATAGCAATGCAACAAATGTAGAACATGATGAGATAGCTCAAGGTGCCCAGCCAGTTTTCTTCACTGTTGAAAGAAATCACACATGACATTGTAATGCCGTCTAAACAGAAAAATCATACATGACAAAATCATGTATGATTTTGTCAGGCTGACAAAATCATGTCGTCTAAACAGGCCTTTAGTTTACACCAAAGAGCTGGTAGCTCAGCTGCCAACTCATTTGGTGTTATTGTACTCGCATTATTACAGAGCACAGTAGGCCCACATAGTGATAAGACTGTTTGTTATTGAGTTGCAATTAGAATGTCCATAAGTAACTTCTTAAAAAACCGGACCGCGTAGCGCACGTAGCGCAGTCTGTAACGTGTCTGGCTACAGATGCGTTTCTGCCTGCAGACCCAGGGGTCGCGAGTTCGATCCCTGCCTGGTCTCATACTTTCGTGGAGATTGATCATAAAATAATTTCTACTGTCATTCTCCTCCCTTTCGCTGAATCATCTAAAAAGGGTTATTGTCAGTTACATGTAAAAGCGAAAGTATGTGCACGAAGTACTGGTTAACCGCTTGTTCAAGTTTGCCCAGGAACAAGTGTGGTTGGATGAACTGACCGTCCCGCCATGATCATAGTTGTTGACTTGGGGCGTAAAGCAACAAAATAAACAGCCAAAATTTCTTCAAAAGTCTAACACAACCATCATGAATAAACGCCTTTGGCCATAGGTTGTTGGTGAAGGAGTCCAATGTTCATTATTCTCCGCCACTCAATTTATAAGTGTTAGTCAGTTTTGCTTGCAAATGGTGTAGAAATAATAAATTCCATTAACAGCATCACGGGCATTGATATTCGGATAATCTGACAGCTGAATCCACTAGGATATTAAAACATGGGCAAGTCAGTTTCATAATTTAGCAAGTGCATGACAAGACAAAAATAGCATAGCATGCCAGCAAATATTAGCTAAACGCCCTGACAGCTTACACTCGGATCAGCCGGGGAATATACGCCGCGTCTGATCAGATTCTTTGTTACCCGCATAAGTCCATATAGCTATACACTTGACGTACATAATAGAATAGGGTTTAACATGGTAAATGGCCAGGCAGTCTTATATGAGTCTACACCTGGCACACACGTTATTTTGTTGATTTTGTGAAAGAAAGACTCAACTTATTTTGTTTTCAGAGAAAAGAGATTTTCATGTTCTCCACCACACATGCTATATTTAGCTCTGCTGTGACGGAAAAGTGTCACCAAAGCCAAATCAAGTATTATCATGCCCCAATGTTATATCCGTGCGAATTTGGTTCTAATCCGCCCACTTGTTCATGAGATATCTAACACACAATAGAGTCGTCACGCAAACACCAACGCCAATGCCGACGGAGTCTGCACTGTTACAACGCATTTTGAAATAATGTAATAATTAGAGGATCTTACATGAGTGCTCCTGTTTTATTGAATTTATTAAACGAGTTGGGGAAAAGAGATAAAATGCGAGGCTTGCCGAGCATTTTATCTCTTTTTTGCAACGAGTTTAATAAATTCAATAATACAAGAGCACGGATGTTAGATTCTGTTTATCATATGGCATTAAGATTACTTTGAAATCTCATTTCTGCCGTAAAAACGTTATAATTTTGGCATTATGTACGCAACGTTGTTATGGACCTCATAACGTTTCCCGAAAATCGATAAACCACTAGTGGTTTACAGATTTTATTGCATGGCGTTATTTCACTCCCAGACGCGACGTCATTATGATAATCATATTTCATTATGAACTTTTTATTTCATTTTGCGTTGTCAGGGTCGACGCAAAATGAAACAACAAGTAGTTTTTGTTTTATTCTGCATCGATCGGTTCTAAATTAATGAATTATTACATTTTGCGCTGATTATTGGCGTACTTTTTTTATTTCATTTTGCCGTGGAGTCAGTTCTAAATGATAAATATGTTTATAAACGCTAACCACAGAGCTATCGGTCCACTGTAATGACTTCATAACATCCTGGAATCCACTGATACATGGCAAACTACCCAATCCACTAAAACACCCCAAACTACTCAGTCGATTAAATTGCCAAAACCATCCAGTCTATTGAACACCCAAAATCAGCTTTCATATGCTTACAATGGGAAAATTAAAACAAAGCTTTTGATAAAGGGATGTAACTCCGCAACTCCAAATGCAACGAAAAAGAAAAAAATGGTCCTTTTATTACATGTATAATTCCAAGATCTTATCTCTAATGGTTCTCGAACGAGTGCAAGCGTAACCCACGCACAGATGGACAGATACATGTAGGCTGACCCTTTGACAGTCCAAACCTATATACCCCTCAACCTCCTCAAAGTTGGGGGCGTTAAACATGTTGGACAGACGTACGCCAGAGGATGCCTGCTCTACAAGTTCACCTAATGAGCCTAAAGGCACAGGTGAACAAAAATCATTCGTTTATGACATTTCGTCGAAAATTTACATTAAAGATGTTGACACTATCCAATATTGCTTCCTACACTTTTGGATATCGTTAGAAGAAAGATATGATTCTTATAACATTATTTCAATTTGTGTCGATGTGGAGCATATCAACACAAAATGAAATAATTGCTTTATTACATATTTATTTCCTTTTGCATCGACATTGACAACGCAAAATGAAACAAACAAAAATCAAAATGAAAACAATTATTGCATTAATTCAAAACCAGTGGCAACACTGCACCAAAAACAATTGACGTCCCTCTCGTTGGGGTGGGGGTGGGGTTTTTGGGGAGTACACCTTGCTATAAACGTTTTTCTTTTGAAGCGCATGCGTAACTATCCAGTGTTGATCTGGTCACATGTATGTACCTTTATCTGCACCAAAAACAATTGACGCCCCCTCCCCTCTCCTTCGTAGGGGTGGGGTTTGGGGTTTGGGGAGTTCACCTTGCTATATAAGAGGGGTTGTTTTTCTTTTATAGCGCACGCGCAACTATCTAGCGTTAATCTGGTCACATGTATGTATCTTTATCTACCTAAATTGATGCGCAGGTCCATGATTGTTCTTAATCTTATATGCTGGCGTATTAATATTTTATGTGCAATAAATTATTAATCCAATAAGAAGGTACGTTTTTATATTTTGCTTTATGTTGATAAAGACTTGTTTTACAATATATTAGAAAAGATTAAGAAAGTAAACATTAATTTTCTTTCGTAATTGCCTATCAACAGCGACTGATTGCTACCTTTGAACGTGGAAATCAAAACTGATTTTTGAATGTTTTCTGTTTACCTTTATATCTACTACATGTACTATAGTGCCAACGAAGAGTGACAGTCACGTGATATTTTGTTTACATTTGCTGAGTATATAGTACAATGCTACCCATAAAATATTAACTTGTGTACTTCACGTTAGAAGATACTGTAGTGTAGTGGTTATGTCTACGGCGTTGGACGCAGGCGTACCAGGATCGAACCTATTTAGAGGTGTTTTTTTTTTCTTCATATTTTTACTAGGCCCAAAAGGAACAGGCGGCATTATTTCAGCTTACTGTAAATTCGGAAGTTTCCGCGAGGTTTTATTTTCGCGAAACTTCTCACGTGCAAAATTTCGTGAAAATAAAATTATGGCGAAATCACTCTGTTGTTTACTTGCCCTAGTCACAAATTTTAACGTCGCAAATATGTCTATTAACGCTCATATTCGCGTGTATTTCCGAATTTACAGTCGCTTGTGTTGTTACAGAAGTTTTTATATATGTACGTTATACATGTTAAAGGGATAAAAAATAAAAAAAAATAATAAAAAAATAAATAAAAAGAAAAAAATAAGACATGGACAGAATAATAAAATCAGACCTGCCTCCTCCCCCACTCCAAGAAATGAATAAAAAAGAGCAGCCAGTGGGATTCGAACCTAGAAAATGTTCTTTGTGGTTCAGTAATCCTCCTCGGTACCACTTGAGCTATAACGATTTTATAAATCAATGGTGTATTTATCCTATCATAAAAGGTAAGTCCCATAACTTTGTAAACAAAACATGACGTCACTTCTACTCTTGACTGGCAGAATAATACTGTAGTGTCTTCCGCTAATAACCTTTGTTAACAGTTTGGATCCAGATCAGGCCCGGACAAAACGTCGGGCCTAATCTGAATCCGAACTGTTTGACACTTTGATTGTATTCCCGAAAGAACATTTTGAAAAGGTTAATTTTGATTTTAAAAAATTAGCATAGGACAAAAATGAAAGCAAAATTACGCAGCCTGCAAAGAGTTACATGTAATGAACCCCAAGAGACACCTGTTCAGCTTTAATCTGCTTGGTATTATGAATTATTAGTCGAGTTTCATACCTGCTGATCATAGAATTAAGCCTAAGTTCCTGAAAAGCAAGCCAATTTCTTTCCATATCTTTCTCATTATATAATTTAGCAATGTGATATTGATACTTATTGCACATGATTTCGGTACTTATCGCATAAGTGAGCAGCGAAAGCTCAGGTGACTTTACACAGCATATACGACATATGCCTTCGCTGTTCGCAAACATAAAGTATGGATGTAGATGAAGGATCAGACCAAAATTTAGATCGTTAGCTTTGTGGGATACGACATTAGGACTATGATGCTTTAACTTCCCAGTAAATAAGAAAGGCGGCAAAGATCAGGAATCGATACAATCAAGTACCACACCTGACCCAGGAATCCTCATGGGAAAGTGACAAAACACAATTAAACATCACAAACAAGAGCCAAGACGTCAGCCCTTTCCCAGCAGGTGACCACAAGGCAGCAATGAACAGACGCGAAAGCATGACAGACACAAGACATAGATAACACAAATGATCCTATGAACGGTCAGTAAAAATATTTTACTGGAGGGCTTAAACCGGTTTCACGATGTCAACCTCATCCTTAGTTCTGATGTGGATCAAGACACATAGATGCTTGGTTTGCACGAAATACCCCAAACGTATCCATGCATCAACATTTTTTTCAGCAATGTCCGGACATTTCCCATGTTGGACAAGTACTGTCTTACTCAAAGACATGACACAGTGCGTTACTCTGGTGAGTCTCGAAACAGTGGCCCCTCAATCTCAAGTCCAGCGCTCTATCGTTGAGCCTTTAACCCTTAAATTTCAGGATAGATGGGTCCCCTCCTCTGCTCGATTATGTCCGATAAGTACTATATTATACCAACCTTTCCAACGTTAGAACAAATTGTCTCGTTATGCGCAAGGTCTACACTGACGTAGGTGGTATAAAATAGTTACACCATGATTTACACATAAACTGCTTTATCAACGGAATAAGGAATGAATGAAAGTATTGTCTATGCGAGCAGCGAAAACTTGTGAGACTGCACGTTTGCGCAGGATCGTCTGAGCTTTCGCTGCTCGCCTAATATGCGATTAGTACAAGTACCAAAATGTCAAGCGCTGGCCCAGTTACTTCATTGTAGCACAATTTAATAAATAAGTCAATACTCTCTCTGAGAACACAGTAGCGTTTCCATCAGGTGGCTGCTAACTCTTTGCCCGCCGCTGCTAAGACAATCTTTGCGCTCAGTTTTGGCCCAGATCAGGCCCGACGAAACATTGGGTCTGACCTGGGTCCAAACTGTTTGACACTTAGCTGGTATTCCTGAAAGAATTTTGCGAAAGAAAATCATTTTGAAAAAGAACAGCAGACGACAAAGGCAAGCACAATTACCCAGCGTGCAAGGAGTAAATTACCAACTTCAAATTGAGCTGCAATAAAAGCATAATACAAAAGAGAAAAAAAACGAGTTTTTAACAAATATAATCACAAGGAGGTACTTGTTCAAGCGCTAATAGAGCTGACTTTCCTATCTATAAACAACTGCAGTACTTTGAGAAAAAAACATTCAGCTTTCGATTGCTGTATGATATATTATATTCCTTAGAACTACGTTCTGTCATTTATGACAACTGATGCTCTTCATCACTTCTGACATAATTTGCTGTTGTTTTATTTCGATATTTCACGTATTACTTATGTATAAAAATGCGCAATTAGAACCAGCACACGAGATTTTTGGTACGTATCACATATGCGCACATGCCTAACGGTATATAAACGCCCAAATACTACATCCATGCACCAAATTGATGTCCTCACCCTTACAAAAATACAGAAATTTACACATTTAATACCACTTTACTTGGCTAAAATGAATACTATATGTATGTACGGGAAGACAAGAGTCAGCCTTAAAATATTCACAACGTTATGAAAAATAGTATGACCAGGAAAACTGCAGACAAACCCGTGGTATCGTGAGGAAGAGCCACATATCAGTCACGAGACACTAGAAAGACAAAGCAAAGCAATCGGCTCTCTCTTCCCGATCGAGATGATTGCAAAGCAAGAATGGACACAAAGTAACGCACAGCAGACATAGAGCAATTACAGAATCCCACAATGGGAGTAACAATCAACAATGAATCAACAACAACAGAACCACCGCATTGGAACAGACAGCAGCCTTCTACTGGTATCAAATCTTCGCCCTAGATTCTGCTGTTGTTGAAGCACAAAAATTTTAAACTCGCATGCAGGGTTCCTAACTATTGCAATGTAGCATCATAGAGAAACAATATAATAAAATCAACGCACAATGATGAAACAGAGAAAATGGCTCACGACTCATTGTTAGTCAGCGCAAAGGAAAACCTCTAGTTGAACCACGGTGGGCCCAGCTACAGCCAATCATCAGACACCAATCCACTGATTAAAGCTTTACATCAGAGCCGTCATTGAGTCTGAGGCCTGACCCACCGTCGTGCAATTAAAGAGGAAACCATAGCTATAAACCGTGATTGGGTTTACAACCAGGCTGCATTCTATTTTTCATATTATTACTAGGCAACAGATAAATATAGCCAAAAAGTCACTACTATATGCATTCAGGTGGTAACCATGGTTACTTGGAATAGTTTTCTGATGAGACTTTTAATGCTTATCATAGACCATATATTTTCTTGTATTTAAGACCATCAAAATGTCATTTTGCAGTGTGTTTTATGCCTAGCCATTGTTAGAAGCAAAACGTAAATAAAATCTCTCATAAATCAACCTCCCAAAAATGGGGGAGTGAAAGCTAATTATGACAATTTAGATGCACCTAAGTGGGATATGAACTTCAAATTTTAGTGTACACTTTAGGCATATATAATTTTGGCACCTGACTGTATTAGACGTACCTAGCAAAGCTTAGATATCTTAATGTTGGTCTGAGCCTTCCCATACATCAATACTTCTCGTACGTGAACAGTGATGGCTCTAGTGAGCATGCACATGTGCGCAGATTTGCTTGAGCCTTCGCTGCTTGCAGAGGCGATAAGAACTGGTCCCGCATATAGAACTATTGCCTGACTAAAACAGGTAAGTTATCGTTCATAATCGCCTAGATAGTCGATAATCTGATTGTCCCCCTTTCACCGCGGTTTCTATTGGATCTGAGTCATTTGTGTCGCATTGATAATATTGCTGTTACATGTTAAGTCTTGGTTCTGACTAAAGAGCTTCATGAGGAACTGATATCATGACCGACAACTGCGTTATGTAGATAGATGTATATCAAAGCCCAGATAAACACAATAGATTTAGAATATTAACTTACAAATCTCTCTATTTTCAGATAGTTTTGTGTGCGCAAACGAACTGTCTCGTCGAGACAATTCTTTTAAGAGTGGCAACATATGTTTTGGTTGAGAAATAAGAAAATTATAATTTAATTTTGATTACGCACTCTTATACATGCATGAGGACTTGTATTTAAGCATAAAATGAATACCTACAAGTGTATGCGCAAGCACTTCTTTTCTTTGTGTATAGACACACTACCCCACTTTGTGAGAGCGAATTGTGAAAGCTCTAGTGAGACTGCGCTGAATCGCAAGCGTGTCTGAGCATCTACTGGTCGCTTATGCGATAACTATCACAATCTCCTGTCTCCCGCGATTTTTATCTATTTTTTTATCTATTTAATTTATTAATGATATTTTAACCCTTTGTAGTCGGGGAACCCCTAAACGAGTACTTTGGCAAACCGTGAAGACCCAAATAAAATGCAGCATTATAATGCTGCATTTCATCAGGGTCTACATTATTTGAAAAGGTAAAAAAGATCTTCAGACAAAAAAAAATTTGTTTTTTTTAAATTAAAACCTGACACTCCTAGGTACTGTATGTACAATGGACTATCACACGTTAATTGTATCAAACCAGAAGGACGTATCCAATTGTATACAAAGGGTTCAGATTTAAAATGAATTATAGATAATGTTGCGCTACATGAGGCTTATACTGATGGTGCAAAAAATAGCAGAACTGCTACGGAATCCAATTGAATAACACCAATTTTAATGACGAACTACAGTTTCACTTTATCTAATAGAAAACAGGGTCTGTAACATCTGAAATGTGTGTATGATTGGTTTTTATTTTATACTTAGCAGTGAAATCAATGCATATCAAAAACAAATAAAAGTGATATCAATCACTAGTGAAAATATAGGTTGATATCAATCACTAGTGATTGATATCAGCCTATATTTTCACTGTAGAGTTTTTTGGATCACCTCTGACTTTTCCTTTCACTTAATACAGCTCACTTCGAAAGTTCAAACGCCTATAACTTTCTTATTGGTGAACAAAAGCATCAAGTGTGGGTAGTCATTTTCTAAGTTAGAACATGGTGAATATTTTGGTACCAAAATAATTCAAATTTGCTGAAATTTTTCCATTTTGAATTTTCAACACCTCCCGCTACAGTGAGTGAGACAATGCATGTAACTTATGCTACGCAACGTCATCAACAAATTATGACGTCGCTTATGACGTCACTTGTCTCGCATGTTGACGCTAAATAAATTTCTATTTATCAGTAAGTCCTGATGACTATAGATCATGTAGATTGATCCTGGTATTCCGGCACAAATACTCCTTTGTCTTCTTTTACATTATTGTGATTCGGCTTGAAGCATGGTTAACAAATTGATTAATTGTAAATCTTCTAAAAAAGTATAAAATAAAAAGAAAATTTACGTTTTTTTAGTAAATACCAAATATATTTCATCTCGTGAGTTAAAAACATCCAAATTTTCATTCGTGCTGCGCACTCATGAAAATTCTGATGTTTTCAACCCACTCGATGAAATATATTTGGTATTCACCTCAAAAAAGTAAATATCCTCTATATATAAATGCTTCCAAGAGTTGCTATGTTGTAGGGAACGGCAACATTGAAAGCAAGCGAATCTGAAATGCAGACTCTTATTTGACCACACAATCTGCTGAAAACCTGATTAAAAACGAATTAAAAATGAGACAGTTTAGTAAAAATTGAAACTATGGAAGGCAGTAAAGAAGAAAATAAAGATCAGGAATCGATGCAAACAAGTACCACAACTGACCCAGGACACCATATGAGAAAGTGACAAAGACATAAGAAAACATCACACACACAACAGAGCCAAGAGGTCAGCCTTTCCCAGCTGGTGACCACAAGGCTACAAGAAACAGACAAGACAGCCTTGAAGCACAAACAACAAAAAATAATCCACACAAGAAGCACCGCCTTGGAACGACAAGCAAAAAATCACTGTCTAAGGGATTAAACATGTTTGACGGTACCAAGCTCACCTTATATATTTTTGATGTAGATCAAGACATATAGAACACTTTTATACTGGGGCACTATGTTAAAGTTTTTTTGGTTGGTTTTGTTGCTTTACGTCCCAAGTCAACAGCTATGGTCATTGCGGGACGGTCAGTTCACCTAACCACACTTTTTCCTGGGCAGGCTTGAACAAGCGGTTAACCAGTAATTTGTGCACATACTTTCGCTTGTAACTGACAACAACCCTTCTTGAATAAATCAGCGGAAGGGAGGAGAATGACCGTAGAAATTATTTCATGATCAATCTCCACGAAAGTATGGGACCGGGCCGGGATCGAACTCGCGACCCCTGGATCTGCAGTACAGACACGCATCTGTAGCCAGACACGTTACCGACTGCGCTACGCGGCCCGGTATGTTAAAGTTTTGTAAAATGGTTTCAAATAGCGTTAGAATCCAACAGCTTTTTTCGAGATTGTTTAACCAAAACCGTGGACAAATTAACATTTTTGTCAGGGGTCCTCGTTTAGTGTAGCAGACATTACTGAGGTCCCAAGAGATTCATTCTTAATAAACCATGTTTTGGCCCACGCTTATGGACATACATTTTTCACCCAATCTGTTAAATCAGCTGTGAATTAAGGTTCAATTGACACACGGGTCGCAATAATTTAGACAAAGAATTGTTCAGACAAATTGATTTACATAAGTCTGAATAGGTCTGATTACAGTATAATATGACCAGCCATGCGAAAACAGACTTTTCGATTGCACATAAAACACGTGATATATCCTGATATGAAGCTGCAAAATTTAGCATACAAAGTCTCACTCCGGTTTAATTGTAAATAATTACATTTGAAAAGTCAAGGACACAACCTCTATGAGTTAATAAATATATCACACTAAAAAGAAAAATGATGTCTTTTCAATAGTGATTTCAAAGTAAGGCTACAGAATGAAACTTTTCTAGGTTATGTCCAAATGTCAAAATGTCCAAAAATATCACGTATTCGCGTTCGAAAGTTGCTTATTTCCCGATCTTCAATGACCCTGCGTACACATTTCTAGACGAATCGTACATTAGGCTGTGGTTTTGTTGTTGGTTCATCACTTGCTTATAGACTTGACAGCAGATGGAGCCACAATGGACTTATGCCAAATATGGTAAAGGCAGGTAACTTTGGACATCGGGTAAATTCGGACATAGAATTGCAAACAGTGGAAATCCAGATGAGATGGATCCTAATGAGCCGTCTCATCAGGATTTTCACTGCGTGTTCAGTTAATTTATTTTGTTCATTTTTATAATTCAAATGTAAAACAAACAATGTCGCTGTCCGAATTTACCTGATGTCCGATGTTATCTGACTTTACCGTAGTTGCTCCATGTTCTACTAAAAGTGTGTTAAAATTATTCAGTAACATTTTCTTTGATTCGGTTATGAGGTAAGGCAGTATAGATAGTAACGAATAATAAGTTGACCTATTCTGAAGTTTTTATTGTAAATCAAAATAGCTAATTACTATTTCTTTCAAAAATATCTTCACAATATTTTATGGCATGTTTTACCAGCAACTCAGTAGTAGTGAACTTTCTAACATTAGCAATACGAATTAATTGACATGGTCTTTTATGATGATAAGGTAGGACGTGTGTCCAGACTCACATCAACAAACACAGCAAACTCACTGCCATATAAGCTGTCTATACACTATTTACTTTTCCAAAACGTCATTTTACTCATTTCAACAGGTGTTCAAATGGTTTTTAGCTCTGAAGAGCCATATTCTTTGTCTTTTCACATCAAGTTAATATGATTCGATTATTTCTCTGTGGTGATACATTGCATTGGTATGGAATCCTCAATACGAGCTGAGCAATATTTGTGCTTTGCTGTTTTTAATTCAGATAAGGATAAATATGGTAAGGTATGATGTCCAAATTATTAGGTCATATAAATTCTTTGTGTCAATGTGTTTCAATTGAATCCAGCCATTTTTAAGGCAATGTTCACTTTTGGAATAGGATCAAAGGGGACAGAGGAAACGCTTCTTTTGAATGGCATGTTAGATTTCCCAATAGGGCTTTCCTGATCAATTGAATGATGAAATATATTACGGAAATCTGAAAATCAGAGATACAATTATTAAACCAAGCAAGCGATTTCAAGATAAAAGACGATACTTGTCAGCCTATCTAACTATGTGGGTCTCTAAAGACTTATGTTAGGAAAAAATCCCAATGAAGTATCACTAGCTGATAACTATCGCTATAGAAAGTCAATATTTGCTTTATCTATATTACGCGCTGGGAACCTTTCACTATAATAAAGTTACAATCAATTTAGAGCGACATTTGTCGCAGTCTGGCTTGTCAGAATCGAATTTGGTTTCGATTGCTAAGAATTATCTTCATTCTTTGAAAATTTGAAGTGGAATTGTCCCCTAATTTTCTGATCTGCAAATATGTATACTGTTAATGATGTTTTTTGCTAGTATTTTTTCTGTACTAAACAAGTGGATATGATCAGGAAATTCTACATTCACATGTCGCAAAGAAATCCATGTCATGCAGTGGCGTATCCAGAACACCAAAAAAGTTACGTACATCAAAGAGAGACTACTGGATCAAGCAGTGATTCTCTTCAATTGTGTCCCTTTACGAAATGGGAACTTCTCTTGAAGGAAAGAATTCGCTCCCAGAGGTTGCGAATTCTTTCCTTTAAGAGCAGTTCCTTATGGTATGGAAAATCACTTTTACCACATTAGGTGACCTCCCTTGAATGTATTTATTTATAATATGCACGTGCGTAATTGCGTTATTGGAGCAACACCAATGTCACTACTGGAATAGACATAAAAACACAGCAGAACAAACTATTTACACATACATACAAGAACGAAATATGATCAACAGCTAGTTTCTATCTCTTCCTCAGTGAGATGAGTGTCCACAGAAAAGAAGCTAAAACGCTACATCATATTGGCATACAAGATCTAAAGATACTCTACATACCAGAGTGGCAAACATACGGTTTATGGATGGACAGCAGCCACAAACACTCGATGTCAAAATATAGAATGGACAGATACCCATCCTATGTTTTCTTGTATAGTTACATTGTGTAAAGGATTTCAACTAACAATAGAGTACCATAATAGATGAACGATCAAAGTAAGGAAGGAGGCAACGATCAGAAATCGATACAATCAAGTACCACCCCTGACCCAGGACACCACACAGGAAAGTGAAAAAACTCAATAAAACATAACACACAGGAGAGCCAAGAGGTTAGCCCTTACCCAGTGAACAGACGAGCTATATTTAAGATCAAATATTAGTAACGAAATAAAGAGCATCGCACATTAATCATGTTTAATTAACGAAAACCACATGTGGACCCTCACTGGAACCTCCCAAAAACAAACATTAGGTACCAACCCAGCAATCAAAGTAAGGAAGAAGGCAAAGAATAGGTCTTATTTGATTAAGAGGCATGACACGCCGCCTATATTTTTTCAACAGTGGGACAGCCGCCAGTATCTGATAATTATTTGTATAGTTTACAATTATTCAATGAACCCCTATGGAGGACCTTAGCATGCACTATATAATGGAACATGTTTGTGCCCGACGAACTGTTTAGGCTTTTAACATTTAATGGTCTAAGACCATAATGATCACGTTGTATTCATGATTCAAAACGTAAGTGAGTATGATCAGGAAATACCACAATCACACACTGCAGATCAACCCACGACACCGTGAGAGGGCGGCCGAACATTTATAGTTACACTACATAAGTAAGACAATAATAACTGAGCAACCAGCCTTCTCTTCCTCTTCGAGATGATTGCAAAATTAGAATGGATACAAAGTAATGCATAACAAAACAAAGACAAGTACAGAACTCCCACAAACAATGGGATGTACATTAAACAATAGACCAACAACAATGTATCTGGCATAAATAACATAACCACCGCCCCAAAATGGACAGCAGCCTAAGCCACCAGAGGGGGTGCCAAATGCCTTTTACTAGCGCTAAATCTTCGCCCTAGATTCGTTTGTTGTTAAAACACAAACTTATTTAGCTCGCATGGAGGCTTTCTATTTAATGCGATGTATCATCACAGAGAAACAATCAAATCAAATTAACATACAAAGAATATGGTTCATGACTCACTGATAGTCAGAGCTAAAGAAATCCTCAAGTTGAGCTACAGTGGGCCCAGCCAACGACAAGCATCAGACACCAACCAACGGATTAAAGCGTTCCGTCAGGGCCGTCATTAAGTCTGAGGCCTGACTCACCATCGTGCAAATAAAGAGAAAACCATAGCTATCAACCGTGATTGGGTTCACAACTAGGCATACAGACTGCCGCATGCTATTCATTCTCTATTCCACTCTTTTATAACATTTAATAATCTTTTTAAATTGATCCCTAAAATTAGGCTTTCCAACATTTTTTTCTAAATTTATAAGCTTAATCGCTATAAAATACAGGTTCTGATATGCCTTATTGCAGAAGAGTCTTTAAGCAAATACTGTATATAGTAATCAACTCTGAGTGTCGGTAATAAAATTTAGAAAACGCTTTACAGAATTTATGATATTGACTACCTTGTTTAAGTGACTTATAAGTCAAATATTTGTTTTTATTATATACAAAGTAATGAAATACATGAAAATATGTATTAGATATAATGCATATATTAAAAAAGCTGTATTTTCACAGTCGTGAAAATATAAAAAGCTGTATTTTCACAGCCGTGAAAATATAAGTTGTATTTCACGGGTGAAATAGGATGTCCTCTGCTTTCTCCCTTGGCTTCATTGAGCCCACTTCAGAATTTCAAACGCCTGTAACTTTCTTATTAGTGGACAAAAACATAAAGTGTGGGTATTCATTTTCTTAGTTAGATCGCAAGGAACATTTTGGTAATAAATTTGTCGGGATTTGCTGAAATTTTCACTTTCTCTACTCCTGATCCGTTTTGCCGACCGTTGAACGTTATGCAGCGTCATCATTTAAATGACGTAATGTGCGAACGTGTATGACGTCATCTAGTGCAAAAAATATGTCACGCTTAAAATTGTATATAATAAAAAGAAAATTCACATTTTTGGAATGAATATGCCATTTATTTCATCTCGTGAAGCGAGAAAATGTATATTTCATTCGTGGCTTCGCCACTCATGAAATATAAATTTTTCGCTTCACTCGATGAAATGAATGTCATATTCATTCCAAAAATGTGAATATCCTCTATCTATTGTTGAAGTAATCAACATGAGAACATACTCTTGCAAAACGAATAAGTTGCGAAATGTATAAACCATAGGAAGGCGAGCGAGGAACAAATATATATTTCTATAACAACGGCACAGTTAAATCTAAGATTAATGATAAACGAGGTTATTTTGATGTTGAAATTGTATACATACTATCCCTACATAGAGATAGCCTCTGTACCCATTTTTATAGTGTATCTATTTCACAACTTATTAGTTTTGCAAGAGTTAGTGACTTAGAAAACAGAAACTGCTTAGTTACTTAATGTTATCAAGAGAGAGCTGGTTGTTTAACCATAATATATTGTCTTTCCAATGTCTTGTGAAAGTTCTGTGCATTTTCCCCCGGACCCTTCTTCATAATAAGTATCATAATACCTTGCGGCTGTCCAAATACAGTTACAACATTGTACATATTCTATATCTTTACCCTTATTCCACACAAGCGCCTTTGAAATGTAAGATTTTAAAAATAATATGAAGCTTGAAACATTTGCTCCTGAGGAGCAAATGTTCCATTTTCCATAATATTTTCAAAACTATTGAAATGTAAAAATTGTTTTTGAAAAATATTTGAAAATTTGAATTAATTATAGAAAATGATGCAATGTTCTAAATATAACGTATGGGGTAAATGGTTAAACGTGACTTACTTGACGTGCAACAATATGACTCTGCTTCTCGCTTTGATTAACTTATTAAACATTGCTCTTGTATGGTTCTCTTGTTTAGGGGTAAGGTACCATCCGACCTCCTCTTCATAGTCTATGACTGCTGTAGCTATATTTGTAAATCTGAAATGAATATTAGAAGGACCATAACAACACCAAAATGATGCTAAGGATGGATTTAATAACATTTACATTGTCCATTAAAGGCAGTGAGTATTCCTCAATATTGAAAGATAACTCCTATTTTTAGAAGGCAGGATTTTTTCGATAAAGACAAAAAAAGAACAAAATATCAACACTTTAAGTAAAATGTCACTTTTAATTTATCCCCACCCCCTGGTTTTCAAATCCTAGAATAAACACTAAATATATATAGGAAAAACCTAAATTAAGATTTTTAAATGATATTCAAGGCAGTCTGAGACTACGTAAAGTCATGTACATTTTTCGGATATAAGTTATCAAATATACATTCAACGTATCGGACAAAAATAATCAATTATACAAATATACGTTCAATGTATCCGACATAAATTTTCAAATATACATTCAATGATTTTGACTTATACTCAAATATACATTTGATGTATCTGACAAAAATAATTAAATATAGAGTCCGTGCTCGATAAGAGTACAGTTATGTAGTTGGTCACGTTATGGTACTTTATTCACCTGGTTGGACAAATATAGGGTTTTCTTTCATACTTCTAACTGTAAATCTGTTTCATCACCCTACTCTTATCGAGCACGGACTATACATTCAATGTATCTGACATAAATAATCAAATATCCATTCAAGGTATCTGACATAAATAATCAATAATACGTTCAATGTATCTGACATAAATAATCAAATATACATTCTATGAATCCGACATAAATAATCAAATATGCATTTGGTGTCATTTAAATATAACCATTAATTAGAATATTTACATTTGCTAAATTTTAGAAATCTAATTATCACTGAAAGTAAAATATAATAATCCAATTTCGACAAACATCTGCCAAGTGTTTAACAAAATACGAATAAGTATCTTTTATCTGTAAGTAGTGAAATTCTATATTCATTTTAGTATTAGATTATACTTTATAGTTTACTCCGCCCTTTCCTGTGCTACACAACCAATCAGTTGCAGAGAAATTTATTTTTTGGCCAAATTAATCATATATTTTGTCAATACTTGCAATATCTATTAAGTGAATCATTGAGTAAGCAATTCGACCATTTCCAAAAGCGCGGCCATGAAAAAAGGTGAGAAAACTATGAGTAGATCATAGCTCATATATTACAATTATAAAGGGTTCGCTTGCTGCGCTCGTTCCCACTTAATTCCTTTTTTTTGTAATATATGAACTACAACCTGACAACCTATACATCGGTTTTCTAATTCATGATAATATCAAGATGTGACTTTTTGGATAGGGCAGTATTATTATATTGTATTCTTTAAAAAAAATATTCAACTTTACAATGAAGGACAAAGTTCAATATTGGCATCAATTCTTAATGGGTTTACCATTTTCCTATTAACAAATTGATTTGCTATTCTATGAAAGGCGGTTTAGGCCAGAATCTTTTATTAGTTGATTTACGAACCCTCCTACTGTTATTTTCTGGGAAGTAGGAAAAAAATTAAATTTAATTTCTAAAAAAAATTTTTGATTTTAACCTTGTTTGGTTGAAAAAATAATACTTTTTTTGAAGTTCTGTCTGTGCATTTTTGAGAATGACACTGTTAAAAGTAATTGTCCTGTCCAGATTTTTAGGAAAATGATGAAATATTTAAAGATTACCTTACTAGTTTTACTGTTTTTCTAAAGATATTAAAGAAAAAAAAGCTCTGAAAAAAAGCTCTGAAAAATAAAAAAAAGCTCTGAAAATGACCAGTCAACTGGTCATTTTCAGAGCTTTTTTATTTATTTTTTTTCGTCCCCCCGACCCTAAATCTGAAATAAAATTCCCGTAAATCAACTCATAAAAAAATCTGTCCTTATTCAGGTTGTGTAACTTTAATCGTGGCTTTATGGCAATTGCCTGAAACCACACAGTTTCGTCTTGAATGCTGATGTATATCAATATCAATTAATAATACACATTTCTTTCTATATTGAGAGATTAAGTGTCACTGGGAAAGTCTGCTACAATATTTTTGGGGAAATTGTGAGTGAAGTGCACTCCAAGATTAATGGTGCTAATCTATTGATTGTGCAAATTGCTCGTTGCTTGTAAACGACTGCTCAAGGATTAATTCCAATAGTCCAATAGTCGACAAACAACTGCTTCCGCTAATTCTAACTGTACGGAGGAAATGAGCCGCGACATGAGATTTCCAACAATGTGGTATGTGCGACCAGCAAATGCTCAGACCGGACTGCTGATCAGAGCCTTTGCTACGAGTAGTCGCTTGAATATTCAATGACTGTTTAACTACTGAACGAACATTATTTGGAGTTTCTAAGCTTAACAGGAGGCTGCACAGGCTCGTCTGCGTCTATTCATGTCAAAATGCCACATTGTTGGAAATCACATGTCACGGCTCAAATGATAAATACTTCCAAAAATAATCTGACAACATAGCGGGTCCTTTGCAAATATACAAAATGTATCCACATACCGAATTTGGGATCCCTTCCTCAAATAATATAGGCGATATGCTCTTGATGTGCTATTTTGCAGAACTGAGGCCAGAGATCAAGATCAAGGTCACAGTGACCTGGAAACAGTAAATGACACTCCGCGACCCAAAGATGTAGTTACAAGTAACATTTGGGAGATTTACATCTACCACTGAGCCACTGGTTGCTAACAAAATTTCGATTTCGATTTTATTACTGAGAAATACCACCAAACAACCAAAAAAATAGTTCAATATAAATGGGTTGATAATTGTACTACCTCATGCGCGGATCCAGAAAGTGTTGTCACAGGGGTTCCAATTCAACCTTGACAACGTTTTTGTTTGTTCAGTTGATGAGGGGAGATGGGGTTCAAATACCTATAATGATGATGGCCCCACATTAAATGCTGGCTTGGTAGCTTTATGAATTTCAGGGGATCCTGACCAGTATAAATAAGAACAACCTATATTTTTGTGATTTTTCAGAGGTTGGGGGGTCCGGACCCCCTGCCCCCTTCCCCCCGCGCCTCTGGATCCGCGCATAGATGACAATTTTACTACCTTGGCTTCTTTAGATAACCCTGTACAATACTCGTCTTATCAATCATCTTGTCCATGCAGTCTATAAAATCTTGGCCGAGATCTTTAGTAGTGACAATTGAGAAATCAGTCCAGTTGTACCGCTCTAAGATCAGTATCATCGCCTCACACTGGTGGTAGATTGTGGGGGCGATTTGTAAGACCAGAGAATTTTCATCTACCTGAAAAAGATATGCATGTTAACCATTTCCTTCATGAATATTCATGCTTGGCTCTGCCCGCTATCAATAACTATATAAATACACTTTCATGTTGGTGCAGATGACAAAGAAACTATATACTTATCAGATCTTTCAGTGTATGATCTCATCTAAGCAAACAGAGTAGACCCTGATCAGGCAGCTCTTACAAGAGCTGCTTGATCTGGGTCAGCTCTGTTTGAAAAAAACATGAAAAGGCGTCTCTACGAGGCAAAGTATTAAAAAAGAAACAGTCAATTCTTCATCTTTGTTGACCACAACCTGTAGATATAAAATCGGCAGTGATTGGCTGAAAATGCTGGGTGGAAGCTAAGGGCTATATTTAAGAGTAAAGAGTTTCGTGATTGGTCAATAATAAGCAAATGGAAAACAAAACATGTTTTATTAGACGGAAATATATTTCTTGTATTTGCGAAACAATGTCTCACTGATTTTGTTGATTTAGTTTACAGGTGTGGCTATAAAAAAGGACCTTGCATCTTAATAATTTAATTGTTAATGAAGTTATCCTCCCATGTAGGATGTCCACCTTTAGGGAGCAACAATGTTAAAACAGGTAGTTGCAGTCACCTGGGTATCTTAATCTTACTGGTCGAATCTGTAATTCTATGGTACTGACATTGGAATTTAAGTGCCGTGAGAACCACAGCTTACAACAACGCGTAATATACAAACTATTAAACATTTTTTATATCCACAGAATTAATATTTTGTATATTTCCCGCGTGTGTGTAGAGTAACGTTGTGACCATTGGCGTAGCGTCCAATACGCAGTATACGCACGTGAGTAATAAAAATAGTAACACTCAAGGGAGCTCACCTAATGTAGTAGAAGTGATTTTCCATACCTTAACGAACTGCTCTTGAAGGAAAGAATTCGCTCCTTCTGGGAGCAAATTCTTTCCTTTACGAGAAGTTCCCATTTTGAAAAGGTACATAATTGTAGAGAACCATTGCTTGATGCAGTAGTCTCCCTTTGATATGCGTAACTTTTTCAGCGTTCTTGCTACGCCATTGTTGACCTCTCGGTATTGGCATGTATAAACATCTTTATTGTTTCAATAGCAGTTACGCCCCACAGCTGCACAACTAATAGAAGTGTAAATTTACTTAAATAAAGGATACATGTACCAGCGATAAGCTTAACATGTTGGACCCGTCACCGTTCTTGCGGGAAAAGCGGTCCTGATTTGAATATGTCAACAGTGTTTTCCAGATTTCCCAAAAGCACAGGTCTCCATGCTTAGTTAGTTAACCACAAGTTTAACTTAAAATTTTGGATATTCTCTGCACGTTGTATAAATGTAAGAGTTCCCCTTCAAGTGGTTCATATGCTGTTTCTATTCTTTATTATTACTGTGCCATTGGTCTATACGACATCAAGTTAGTGAATACTTAGAAGATAAGGCCCAAGAGAGCATTTTTTTTAAAAAAAACATAATCGTACAAACTGTGGACTATAGCAGCGTTTAAGGGTGTTCTTTCGTAAAACTTCCAAAGTAACAACAACTATTATATGTGATGTTGGAAATCTTATATATATATGTTGTAAAGAAGAACCGCACCATCGAATGACAGTACACAGGCAACAAATCAGAAATTCAAATTGCGTTATTAAATTTAAGGTATTTTCTTTGTACAAAATGAAGGCATGCGATTTCTCTGAGAGCGCTGTGCTGCACAGAATAAAAGAGTAATCTGTTTACAGAACTCTTTAAACATTTTGCAACTGGGTTTTATTATTATGAATAAGTTCCTAACGTACGTCGCTGCTATGCCCTCAGCGTAATGTCAGAGGATGTCGGGCCTGATATAATACCGAACGAAACATTAATTGACTGTAAGTAATCGATGTCAAAAAAGCTGGTTCTTGCGATCTTGTAAATCTTGCAAAAACCCAGTTGCAAATTGTTTGAAGAGTTCTGAAAACAAAAGATTTTTCCAGTAAATCTTCCTAACAAAACATGTATATGTAATAATAAAACCATGTAATCAAACTATCTCTATCTCTCTCTCTGTCTGTCTCTCTCTCTCTCTCTCTCTCTCTCTCTCTCTGTAATTGTATTCTTGTAAATTTGATAATTTCATTACAACAATTGATTATTATTATTATAGCTGTGCCAATAAAGATTATCACTCAGTATCATTCTATTAAATAAGCGATACCCAAGAGGCAATTACAGACCATCTGGTTTATTAGTCAATTCGAATTTTGGAATTAACACATAGTTTCCGAATAGAATCTACATTATCATATAATATCATGCCACATTGTTGAAAATCACTTGCCATGGCTCATAATGATTATGAGCCATGGCATGTGATTTTCAACAATGTTGTATTTTGACAAGTGTAGACTCAGATGAGCTTGTAAAGCCTCCTATTAAGCTTAGAAACTCCAAATGATGTTCGGTCAGTAGCTTAACAGTCATAGAATAATCAAGCGACTAGCAAAGGCTCTTGCCTTTGCTGGTCGCACATACCATATTGTTGAAAATCTCATGTCGCGGCTCATTATTATACCATGCCTTTAGACAGTAGCTCTAATCTACGGTACTACAACATAGCTTAAATGATAAAATGTTGCACACACTGAAAAAAATACAGCTATAAGGTGTATGGGCGGAAGCGTGGTCTAAACGAGTCTAGTACTTATCGCAGTGTCGACCAACGATACGCAGACTCACAAGATCTTTCGATGCTAGCATACACACAGTATGGAAGTAGATGAGGTTCATACCAATGGAAGTTTGATATTGACGGGGTTGTCGTGTTTCGCATATGTCATTGCCATTTTGACGTTTTACTTAAATAACTGTTGTCTGTATTGTTTGCTTTTCCCTTGGCCTGCTTTCGATCCACCAGGCTCATCCTTAGAGATGACAATCTCTTAATATACTAAACCAAAATAACAACAACTGCTTTAAGGTGCACTTGTATAGAAGCATTACTGTGAACAAGCAGCGCACATAATTTAATGTTTGATCTGATCAAATGAATTTAAGAACGTACTGAATATAAATGGATACAAGAGTAATATCAACCCAATGCGACATACTTGCCACCCAGCATAATGTACATGGGGAGGAAAAAGCTGTGAATTACCTACATTGCAATATATCTGTATGATGTGGGTTGCAATCCAACACACTGTGATGACTTTCATGTGCTGCTGTTTACAATATTGATTTGTTTACAATTATTACCAACACGTTCTGTATAATTTAAAACCACTTAAAATAAAGAAACTGATACTTGTGAATAAATATCGCTCACTCATAAGCTCGTGCTCACGTGCACATTCGACTAGCACTTGTCTATAATTCTAGTTCGACTGCAAACGCAAGTTCAATCAGTATTGAGTCTACCACATTGACAAACATTTCCGTCTATTCAGTAAAATCATCGGAAAAGTCATTCCCTGTTTAAAATCACATGAAGAATATAGACATAATAAAAAAAAATACCCTGTACGACCAGGATTGCCAAAATTTTGTTTTGCTTAAGATGTTTAAATCTGTGGACGGGGGGATTATCTTTCGTATACTTTGATATGTCGCGTAGAAAACTGATTCTAGTGGATAAATATTCTGACTTGATTCCTTTGGCATAATAGCAAGCAAGAAACTAGCATATATCGATATGCTGAAGAAAATCATTGCCATGCCTTAAGATTTATAAAAGTTATGTGTAATCGGTCCCGTCTATTGGCTGATTAAATTCTTTCAACAATCTTTGCGCCTCGAAAACGCCCGCTGTACACAGCGCCATCTACATCATAGTGGTTCTCACTACCAAGGGAAAGCAATTTTCGACTAATTCTTTTCAATCAGACGTCAAAAATTAAATTTGAGTAAAGCTATAAGAGTCCTAAAAGCGGCGGAATCTAAATTTTGTGACACACCGACAATATTTCAACAACCCCCATCCCCACTCTACCACCACCAAAAACAACAACAATAAAATAATAATAATATTAATAATAATAATAATAATAATAATAAAAAGCAAACAAACAAAAAATTAAAGAAAAGGAAAAAAAGCATATTAAAAAGGGATCAATGTTGGGCTCAAAACTGATTTATACCACTCTTACCAACTTTAGCACGAAATATCTCGTGATGAGCAAGGTCTACGTAGGTGGTATACAATAGCTATACCATGTCTGTCTACCTGTACGTAAGATAATCCACTCGCTAAAGCTCGTGGATTATCTCCACGTATAGGCGGACAATCCATGCTATAACTTTTACGTGGCTGATAATTTTGTTCCGTCAATATTGTTCTCATTTAAAACCAAATCTATGACATCAAACTTTTTTTGAATATTTGTGGAATAAGAAAAAAAAGTAATTTTCCACGAATAAAGTGACTTAAAAGCGTTCAGACCGTGTCATTATCATTTCTATTAGATTTGCTTGAACGTGTTTTAGGTAAGCCTTTAATGTCGTAATGCCATTACGAATTAGTTAACTTGTTAAGTACCAAATGTCGCAAGAAACCCATGTAGTAGCCTTTCAGTTCGTAAAAGGACCACCCCAATATAAGTGGATGAAATAGTACAGTATTTTATGAAACTGCAAATTGAATATACTGTCTATTTATCCATTGAAATGCGATTAAAAAAACAAATAATCGAATGTTAATGTTTTAAAAAGAACTAAGTTCTGCGGGCCTGATGTAATATAAAACAAAACATTAAATGACTGGAAAGAGTTAATGTTATAATGATCTTATAATTTCTCAGTTTAGTACATCAGACTGTTTGAAACAAACCCATATTGGCTGGTTTAGGCTAAATTCAGGTCTCTTGATTATAAATGTGCTTTTGGCGAATGATGAGAGTCCCAGTATATATAGATATGACAGGGTACCAGATGATAGGGGATTGAAGGACTTAAACTAATTTGGTACGTGTGTGTGTTTTACCCTGGCATCCAATTAAGGTTACCTTGCACCCCAGGACAATTTTTCATGGGTTCCAAATTGTTCATTGAGACCCTCCGAATGCGAAACGAAGGTGTCCTCAAAAAAATTGGTTTGGGCTATGTAAAATTGCATGGTCTCTATGGCAACCCATAGCGAATTTGAGAAGGGGGGGTCTGCCTACAAAATTACCTATATCTCAGCTGTTACTTATCCTAGAGTACTAAACCTAATACCTAATTAAAGCTTAGACATAGGCCTATTATCCCCTTGTTGCATATGCATATTATCTAATTTGCATATTCATAAATATTTATGAAAACATTAAAAATGTGGTTCACGAATGGGGGTATACGTACAATATCAATAATATCTCAGCTGCTTTTAGTCGTAGATTACTAAAATTTGTACTAAAATAAAGCTAAGCCATAGACCTTTCATTCCATGGTCAAATATGCAACGTATCATATTTGCATAACTTGCATATTCATGGATATTAATAAAAACGCTAAAAAATATGGGAAAATCATTACAAATACAAATAGGCTGATTTCATCCCAATATTGTCATTGTTGCATGCTTTAATATTATCAATGTTACAATTTGACAGGTCCATTCATTCAGTGGTCCTATATGAATATTACCTCATTTGAATATTCATGAAAATGCATGAAAACTTAAAAAAATGAGGGAAAATCACGTAAAAACTATAAGCCTAGGGGAGAGGTTAAGGTACGATCTATCCTGCACTCCTAGTGCCTTTTAAATTCATGCCAAATTGTTCAGTTGGACCCTCAAAATGTGAAACGAAGTTCTCCTCAAAAGAAATATGGTATGGGCTACGTGAAAATGCATGGTTTCTATGGCAACCTCTTATGTGATTCTCGAGATTGGGGGGGTAGGCCTACAAATTCAATCATATTTAGGGTTTTACTTATCCTAGAGCACTAAAATTGGTGTCAAATTAAAGCTTAGACACATGTCTTTTTTCCTGTGGTCAGCTTTGTAATCATCTAATTTGCATATTTATGAATATTAATGAATACCTACAAAATTGAAGTAAAATTATAAAAAAACATAAATGAACATATTTCAGCACAAAAACATCATCAAACCACCATGGTTGCCAGTTTTATATCCTCAGTGATTCAATTTGATAAATACTTTCATCTAATGGTCATATATGAAAATTATCTCATTTGCATATTCATGAATATTAATGAAATCTTAAAAATTAGGGAAAAAAACATGGGTAAACTATAGTATGCAAGGGAGTAATCAGACCTAAATTGGACACATAGGACATTTCATTATGGGCTTAAATGTGTCCAATAGGACCACTTAAATGCAAAAAAAGTGTCCTTAAAAAAATAAATGCTCTTTGGTTTTGAAATTTCGTGGTTTCCATGGCAACCCATTATGCGACTGTAAAGAATTGGGTATACGTACAAAAATATTCATATCTTAATAACGTCTCATCCTAGATTACTAAACATGGTACCAAACTTATCCCTGGACATAGCAGTTTAAGGACCTCGGACAGTCTTAATGAAGGATTGCCCATAAAAATGACCAGAGAAAAGTTTTAAAGAAAATGATATTTTTTCTATGAAAAAGATAGTAGGTTCAACCCTCGACTTATACACAAAAGCCGTTTTCTCATTGGACAAGTACCAATTGAAAAATATGGGTTGAAAACTCAGTTTTTGCTATTCAACATATACAAAATAGAAAAAGTTTTACTGAAGTGCTTTCCCCCCCGTGACCAAACTAATCCTTTTGCATACAGTTGTAGTTTTACATTTCACACATCATATAAAAACGGCATGAATGGTCACGGGGGGGAACGCTGTCAAAATGCTCAAAAACACTTTAGTATAAAAACGTATTAGAAACTTATTTTGTAAAAGCCTGTAGGTAAATATCAATATGCAATGGCATGTATCAGGGCTTTAGTTATGAGTGCTTACAAAGTAATTAATTGTCTCATTTCTCAACCAAAACATATGTTATGGGTACTCAAAAGAACCGTCTAAATGAGACGGTTCTTTTAAGCACCAAATTATAGGTTAAATCTAATGTGTAAGAAAATATTAACGATTTTATGCTCAAAAATTGTGATATCTAGACTGTGATATGTACTGTATGCAGTTATAATACACCTCAGTGCACAAGTCCAACTGATTGACCTTGAAACATTACAGGTAATAGTCAAAATTATTTGACAGCACCCTTCTTTAGATGAAATAATGGAATCTTCTCAACCCGAATTTTATGCAAAAGCATCACTTTCGTCTCAAGTTTTATGCCGCAAACATAATATTTACATGTATTTAGGTGAATACTCGACGAAACTTTGACTTTCTGTAAAAATAAATTTGGTCACAAAATATACCCCCACCCCCTAAACCCTAGAGTCCTGGCATAATGATGCAATATTTTCAAAATATTTTTATTGTGCTAGGTGCACTAAATGTACAGGTTTGATTTAAGCCCAAAACTATAGTTGTCAGTTATGCATTTTCCTAGCCAGAGGCTTTCAAAATTTGGGCAGATTGAATAGGAAACTGTCCGAGGTCCTTTGGTAGTTAGATATGCAAATTATTTAATATCCATATTCATTAATATTAATGAAAACTTTAGAAATGAGAGATAAAATCTTAGAAAAATTAAGGGGTGTACTTATAAAATTACCAATATCTCAGCTGCTTTGCGTCCTAGTGTATCAAACTTGGAGCCAAATCAATGCTTAAACACAACTCTTTTACCTTAAGGTCAGCTTTGAAAAATAGTTAACATAAATAATTATGAATTTTAATTCAAACAGAAGAAATAAATGAAAAATCGCGGAAAAATCAAGGGGGGTGTACTTACAAATCTAATAATATCTCAATTGCTAAGTGCACTAGAGTACCAAAATTGGTTTTAAACTAATGCTAAGAAAATAGTATGTTTAACAAATTATCAAATTTTAAAATGGTCATATTTCAATATTCATGAATATTGATGAAACTATGACTTGAAAATTAAGGGGATATACCTACAAAATTACTCATATCTCAGCAGCTTATAGCCCTTACGTAGCAAACAAGGTGCAAAATTATTGCTATGACAGAGCCCTTTATCTCAATGGTAATATTTGCCAGTTGTCTCATTTACATATTCATGAAAATTAATATAAACATTAGAATAAAAAGAAAAATCGCTGAAAAATGCATGGGGTATACCTACAAAATTACCAATATCTTAGCTGCTAATTGCCCTAGAGTAGTAAAACAATATACTCAATTTAAGTCTATGCATAACAGTTTTACCTATAGGGAAGATATGAAAATTAACTAATTTGTGTAAGATCAATATTAATAAAAACTTAAAAAATACAGGAAAAAATGTATACAAATTGATAGCAGTGTACCTACAAAATTACTCACATCTCAGCTGATATAAATTTTATACTTTTTTTTTCTTTTACTCAAAAAAACTTAGGGTTATGCTGTTTAATATGGTACCAGGCTTGCTACTCATTGGGCAATTGGAAGCTAAGATATGAATCACTTTGTAGGTATACCCCCTGAATTTTCCTGTATTTTCTCTAATTTCTCATGTTTTCATCAATATTCATGAGAATTTAATTTGATGTGTTATGATTTGGATCATTCTGGTAAAAGGGAATGGTAATTTTCGATGACTTTTGAATCCAAGTACATTCAGACCATGAATTTTAATGTAACTGGGACATACGCAAATAGAGTAGACGCTTTACCCTTAAAAGCCTAGCGTCCTTATTTGTGGGAACGCAGCGTCTGATCAGGATCTTCACTGTTTGCTTACAGAGCATCCTATTAAAAATGAAACATACCACCAAACAACACTTAAAACGGAAATGGATTGGTCCAATTGATAAGTGCAGGAAATTCCATTCGGCTTAAACGGGTTAACCCTTTTGTAGACTGGAAGCATCTAAGCGGGTATTTCTGCGAACAGTGAAGAACCAGATTAAACGTCACAAAATGTGGCATATCATGAGGGTCTGCACTGGTTACTAAGAAAAACCGATCTTAAGAGTAAGAAATACAATATTTGTTTGGAAATAATCACCTATGACCCCTCAATATATACAATGAGCAATCCTGACTTAACTGTATCAAACTTTATGGAAAAGTCCATTGGTCTATTAGGGGTTAAATAATGCATGAAAGAACAAACTTAAAGGGTCAGTCATCCTCTTCATTGCGTGAGATAAGTGTCAAATAAGAAAAAAAACATAACATGGCATAATTTAAACAAGTTATGCTATTTCAAATTAGAAATACCATACTGTAAAACATTTTACACTGAGCAAAAGCTCTAATTTGTCATCTCTGCTAATTGGTCATCCTTAATGTTTGATTTTTGTAAAACGTATGAAAGATATAACCTTGAAATTTTGTATATATAATTATTAGGCCCTAAAAACGTGTTAACGAATTATGAGTGATGAATTGTTTTTGAAGTTCTTAGACATTATCGTTGAATAATTGAATAAAACGGAGATGACCTATTAGAAATTTTGTTGAACGTATATTGGCGGTATTTAAATGTGTCGATTTTGAAAATATGACATATTGGCGAATTTTAATTTTGGGGATTGGCCCTAGAGACAGTTTCTATTCTCAGAGGGGCTACTGTTAAAGAAAAGAATTTGCTCCCTGATGGGAGCAAATATCATCCTTTTATAGTGGCTCCGTATATGGAATAATTTACTCCACAAGGATATTTCGACACTACTTTAGTTTATTTTATTAATAAAGAAAGCAAACAAATTACTGCCCAATATACTGCTGAATTCGAAACTGTATTTCGCGGTATTGTATTTTGGGGATTTCCGTTTATATAGTCAACAGCGCCCAAGTTATATTACCGCTAAGAATAAGTATTTCACAGTAGCTCAAAGTACTACACCACCTCGCCACTAGACCAGGTCACCTACTCAAAAAAGGCAGCTGAAAGGCTACTGACAAGCTTATTTCAACTGACGGGCTTAATCTGAATCCAGTTCATCTGAGTTGATGCTTTATGGCCCAGTTACATGTACCAAATTTTAATCCTTAATCCTTATTTCCTGAGTTGAAGCAGAACTAAGCAGTGGATAAAGTGTCTGGCTAAGGAGACAACACAGTGCCTCCAGTGAGGCTCGAACCAAACCAACGACCCCTCGATCTGAAGTCGGGCACTCTGTGCCATGTAAGCGTATATATAAAGGAAACATTTGTTGTGTTACCGGATCACCTATGTTAGTATCAAAGTTTGCTTCAACATTTTGTCACTTAAGAAAACCTTTATACTCGTACATGTAACAGAAGTTTTAGACAGTGTTGTCACATTCCAAGTTATGGGAATATTATATGCTTGTTAATGTCTTGCAAGTGTCAATAACATGCAATATTTATCCCGGAGGCAACGTTTTGTTGCATTTGTCTGAATATGCCTGGCTCTTCATTCTCCCCACTATGGTACATAAATAAAGAGAACCTTTCTCTTGCTAGCGGCGAAATTTGTCATCTGCTGATAAGCTTTGTATTGGAAAAAGTTTAGATCCATATCAGGATCGATGTTCTGTCAGTCCTGATCTGGATCTAAACCATTTGACACTCTGTCAGTGCTCCTGAAAATTTACCCAATATGCAAAGAGCGATGGCACAGAAAGCTTTATGTAATGTATACTTATCCAGCAACAGATTCTTGGGTAAAGATTTGATCAGGAAGGTAAAGTTGATAACAACCCTGCTACCTCGCCCCTGTGGATGTGTTTGTCAGTCGGTGTTCTGTTTTTGACAGTTCTCTGCTATGTGTTGCTCCCTAATTCTTTGCATGCGGATGTTGAGGGTTGTCTTTGGTCTCGATTTTATTATCTGGTGCTTTGTGCCCGATATAGGCAAATACTAAGATATTGAGGAAGGGACATACGATAATGACTTAGGCCATCAGGGGCGTGACCATACAGCATCACTGATAAAAAGTTGATTTTTTCTGGCCCGGCATGAATCAGTTTATTCGTACCTGTGTACAAGCAACAGATTGCATGCTTGGTAGTCAACCCAATCACGGTTGGCAACTTTAGTTTCCTCTTTAATTGCACGCCGGTGGGTCGGACTTCAGACTCTATGATGGTTCCGACTTAAAGACTTATCTATTGATGAGATGGTAGGGGCCTGATGCTTTGGCTGTTTGTCGGGCCCTCCGGGGTTTACCTGTTGGATTTCTTTTGCTCCGGTAATTAGTTTAATTTACTGTTGAGTCCTTATCCTTGCTTTATCTCCTTGTTATATCTTGATTTATATGTTTTAGGAGATGATGCATTGATAAGTAAGGGGTCTTTCATGCAAACCAAATATTTATGTGTCTTGATCCACATCTGAATTAAGGGTGAGGTTGGCGCCGTTAAACCGGTTTAAGCCCTCCAGTAAAATATTTTACTGACCGTTCCAAGGCGGTACTTCTTTTGTGGATCTTTTATGTTTTTGTTCTGTCTTGTGTTGGCTATGTTTTGTGCGCGTCTGTTTATATGTGCTTTGTGGTCACCTGCTGGGAAAGGGCTGACCTCTTGGCTCTCGTTTGTGGTGTCTTCTGTGAGTTTGTCACTTTCCCATTGGTATCCTGGGTCAGGTGTGGTACTTGATTGTATCGATTCCTGATCTTTGCAACCTTATTACTTTGTATTTGTAGGAAGGCTCCCCAAGTAAAGTATGCACATTTGGTGAATATAACTTGTTTACATTGGCTATCTTTCATTATAGAGGTCGAAGGGTGGCTTTGAGAACATTCTGGTGATCACAGCTCACTAAGGTCGTTTTGCACATGCCATTCCAACCAGAAATAAATGGCTAAAACAACAGCTAAGGTCCTGTTTGAAAATTTCTTTGTGCATTATGGTTTTCTGGCGAAGTTGCATAGTGAAAAAATGGCTAACTTTGAATCGAAAGTTATCTGAAAGCTAAGTATCATCGCCTGCATACGGAAGTCTCAAACCACACTATATCATCCAATGGGAAATGGGATGGTTGAAAGATTCAATAGAACGCTTCTGAACATGTGGGGACAATGAGTGAGAAACAAAAGTCTGATTGGAGGTCACATGTGCCAACTTTGACATATTTTATCATGCAGCTATGCATGAAACACAAGTTTCTCACCATTTTTCTTCATGTTTGGGCGTCATCCCCGTTTGGCCATTAATGCTTTTCTATGGATTCGAATTTTCGAGGAGAGAAAGTCTAACCAGAATTATGCATACAAGCTTAAGAATCGTCTATCAGATGCATATAAATGTGCTAGTGAATAGGGGGCTAATAAGGGTTGATAGTACAAGCAGTATTATGAAAAGGAATAAGACGTCCAACCTTCGATGCTGGAGATATAGTTCCTGTCAAAAAGGTAGGTATTAAGGACAAGCACAAGCTGGCAGAAATCTAAGTATCAACCCCATATGTGGTTATCAGCCAATCTATCCCAACTACCCGAGGTGGGCCACAGGATCTAAAGGCAAATACTTTACCACGTCGCTGTAATAGCTGTCTTCTATCGCAAGGCAGTAGAAATATGTATATATCTATTTCTACTACTAGTCCGGTAGAAAACCAGAATGACCTGGAACTTGATTTTAAAGTTTTTTTCTTTGTTGATTCTTGTTGTTGGGGCATTGTACTTGATGAACCCGAGTGATGCCACTCTGGCATCATTGAGTGTTTTGAAATATTCAAGATGGCGTCCAAGATGGCCGTCAGTTAGGCTCCTAAGACCTATATGACTAACATACTCGATCAAAAAAATTCTAATTTTGACTTTTTATGGATGTTTCAAAGGCTTAATTTTACAACCAATTAAATGGAACATTATTTTGATTCAGAAGGTTAAAATATTAAATATGGCGTCCAAGATGGCCGTCAGCTAGGTTTCTAAGACCTATATGACCAACATACTCGATAAAAACGCTTTAAATTTAACTTTTTATGGATATTTAGAGGCTGAATGATACAAACTATCAAACTAGACATGGTTTTGATCCATAAGGTTGAAATTTTAAAATGGCGTCCAAGATGGCCATCAGTTAGGTTCCTAAGACCTAACACACTAAAACCTCGATACAAATCATTTTAATTTTGACTTTTCATCGATGTTAAGAGGCCTAATAATACAAACGATTAACATGAAGCATTCACAGGTTTGATTCACAAGGTTAAAATATTGAAGGTGGTGGCCAAGATGGCCGCCATTTTTTGCAAAATTCAACCTGAAATCAAACTATATCTGATGTTTGTGGTTGTATTTAGAGAATTTGACTGGCATGTTATTGTTGTTTTTCAGCGTTGTAATATAATTAAGATGACGTTCAAGATGGCAGCAATAACAGGGCGGGGAATCACATGATTTTTGCTATAATACATTGCATGAAAAAAATAACAGACTCTTAATTTTCGTAGTGGTAATGTTATTATTTTTGTTTGGGGAATCGTATCCATCAATCCATGCACCATGCACTTTCCAGACCACTTTTGGCCTGATCTGATAATACCATAATATCATATTATTCTCATAAAATTTCCTACTTTGCGGAAACATTCGTTCAAAAAATGAAGTGATAAATGCCAGGGTATACTGAATGGACGATATCACTGGAAACTTTGTGACGGAGTGTTTGCACCCTTACTTACTTTGATCAAAGTACAAACCTTTTTTGGATCAATGTGCAGAAAAAAGTCAGCTGGTGAATGGATAAAATTTACAAAAAGAGCTTCTGGAGTATAGTGTTTCAACACAAATACAAAACAACCCTTACGTAAGGTATCTGCATGCTGCAGATGTTCGTTACCATCTTGACTGCTGATAGGTACAGGCCTGCTTACCCGGTGCTTACCCGGTGCCATTGTAACAACCATTACTACTTTTCTGGTCTGTTGCAAGTGCAGCAGACAGCACAGATGGTTGGATATTGCTAAAACAAATATGTATGCTGGCCAGGTGTTAGTGTATTAGACATGCATGCTTGTAGGCACAAGTTTGCAGAATAATGCGACTGCTGGTTAGATGCAACTGTCAAAGACATTGGAAATGGCCGGGTGCAATTCTTACAGACATGGCTGATGATCAGGTGCAAATTCAATATTAATGGATGCTGATAAGATGAAACTGTAACAGACATGCATGCTGTTAGTATGCTCCTTATAAAGACATGGCTGGTCAGGTTTAACTGTAAATATATGCATGATGGTCTGCTGCATTTGTGCTTATCAACCTGTTAGTTGAGTACTAGCATAGGGACATATCTGCTGGTTTGAGGCTAGTTTAACGTCTATAACTGTTGGTTCAGCCACACAACTACATAGACGGATGGCTGAGAATGGGTTTGCTCCCCCCCCTAGGGAATTTTGCAGACATATCCTATCTTGTAGAGAATTAAAAGCCGAGTCTTTTAAGAGATGTTTGCACTCTGTGCTCCGGGGCGTTAGTCTGTAAGAGCCTGTAACATACGTTACTTAATCAAACTAAGAAAAAGTAAATTGAAAGTTTGGGCTACAAATTAAAGACATTAAAATATTTATTTTTAAAAATCATTCATATAGTCTGCATACTGGATATCTTAACTACGTATGACAGCCATTTGAACAAAATTGCTGCTTCCTAAGGTGTTATATGCGTTACATAAATCAGATAACCCATTAAAATTTGCAAGTGTGGCTAACATCATTTACATTCACAATCTCGCTGTGTGTTTTGCAAAATGTTTTTAACCATGTCTGACTAGCTTATGCAATTGGCTAACAGAAAAATTAAAGTTTGTTTCCCTAGCTTAAATATTTTTTTCTGAAATAAGCAATTAAACAACTCTACCCCTACCCAGTTTTAAGGTGAAATGTTTGGTATTAAAACTAAAGTAAAAATAGTTAAAAAATATTTGCAGTTGATGAATGTGTTTCATTGTTTGGGATTTATTTGCTTAAATGAAAAGACTCATAAATCTGCAAGTTTGTTGCAAAATTTTTAATATCAGAGGCTGTAACATATGTTACCTGATGTAATAGATGGGCAAGCTCATTGTCTTTACATAAGATATGCCTAAAAATGTTTTCATCTCCTCGAGGGAATTTTGCAGATATATTCCTTCTTATAGTACAACTCAAGCTGCATCGAATAAGGGATGTTTGCACTCTCTATAATGGGGCGTTAGTCTGAAACAGCGTGTGACATGCGTTACAATATCAAATAAAGGAAATGTAGTTTGAAAGTTTGAGCTAAAATTGTAAAAAATCTCGCAGCTGTTGGACATCTTACATTGTTTAGGGATTTTTAACTGTCTCCTATGATAAAGACTTATAGATCTGCTAGTTGTCATCAAGTTTTAAAGATCAGAGAGCGTTACATATGTTAGCGTGATAAGTAAAATCATCAAACAGTATTTTGACATCAAACTGAGTAAGGGCCTGCTCCATCCTAATACCCTTTGGAATTCTGCAGACAAATTACATCTTATGTAACCATTCAAGGTGCATTTAATAAGAAATGTTTGCACTCTGTAAGTCGGGGCGTTAGCCTGTAACAGCTTGTTACATATGTTACTATATCAAATTGAGAATAAGAAATTCGAATGTTTGAGCTAACAAAAGAAGACATTAAAATTATCTATTAAATTGACATTCTTATAGTCTTTATACTGGATGTCTTTACTACATATGGAAGCTGTTTAACATTAATACGGCTTATTGTAGTGTTATGTGCGTTACATTAACATAATTATAATTTAAAAGCTATAATTATGGCTATCGTCATGTAGTTAAACAACTACTATGACTTGGTTTCAAACTGTTTTATTAGATTTTACAAACTTATACTCAATTGATGAATAGGAAAAACCAAGTTTGCTTTTCTAACTTAAATATATTGTCCTATAGGAGCTAATACACAGCCCTACTCCCAGTTTTACAGAGAAGCGAATTTTGTTATTACTGTTTAGGTAAAACACATGAAAGCGATTACAGCGTGTGGATATTTTTCATTTTCTTAGTCTGTCTTGCTCATATATCTACATGATGTCATTAAGTTAAAGATCAGGACACTTAATGTGTACGTATAAGTCTTTGGTGCCAAAACACTAGAAATTATATTCATTTCTGATTATCAAGCCCATGGACTGGTGTTACAGATGTTATCAATGACCTTGTGGACACATTTCCTAATACTGTGCATATAATTCTAAATATAGAGCCACAAATAGAAAAGATAGTTTTACATTTTTACAAGAAAATACAATAAATGAAATGGTCCAAACTATTTCTCATCGATTTAACACTCATTTTAAACGTTTGTCATTGTCTGCTATGTGGTAATCATTATAATCACACACCTCCTTGCAACTAGTAGAATCATCACACAATATTTCAATCATTTACTGTTATTCAATTTTACCACCAGTCCACTCAAAATTGATGAGCCATTATCAACTTTCCAATTTTGCCATTTATGGCTTGGAACATTCGGAAACTGATATGAATTTCTAATAGTTGGCTCTTTGAGTATGTGTTTCAAATGATACTCTGCAAGTAGGAGAAAGACTAAAGCTTTGCAAGGAGGAAAACTATGCCATTAAGAGCAATGAGAACCTGGACTAATGTACCTTGATATTTCTGTGATAAAGAATCATATCTTAATTGGTTAACTTTTAAAAATGTAGCCTTTCCATACATGCAACCAACATATTTTCATCTAATAATGTCTCTGCACTTATTATCTTTCCCCAAGCATTCAAAAACTTATTTGAAGTCTTAGTACTTCTGGAGTGCTGAAACCGAGGTAACTCTTTCCCTTTAGATAAACGAACTAGATGTATCACAGCAGGTAAAGCAATGAAATGCAGGATGAACAGAGCGCAAATTAGACCCTTTCAATTCAATGATTCACTAAGTTTCTAAGATAAGAGCGCTTATTAAAGGATGTAACATATATAACTCTTCATAATGAGCAAGGGCATAGCCGTGACATCCTTTTTGATTACACAGTCAGAGGCAAGTGTTTTCAATTTCAGTGTTTTCAATGGATCATGAAATGAGGCACCTCATCAACTTGTTTACTCTGTATAAATCTTCCATAGAGCATAATATAGAACTACTGGTTATCCCATTCTACCTATAGTCCACTTTCCTTCTTTTGAATGTAACAGCTAATGATATGGCTGCAAAAACTGAGAAATCATAGGTTTTACATTATTTTAAGACATGCTTCAATGTACTGACATCAAAAAACAACCAACTGCAAACATAATTGATGGCAATGTCCAACTTCATATTCTTTCTCTTATACCAGATAACTTTCAAGGTGTAACAGAAATTGTTTCAGACGGTCTGCCAAAACCATCAAGAGTCAACATTGTAACTAAAGAAAACTTATAAAGTTCTTTGGGGGCAGCAAAATACTATTGATCTAAGACCTGAGGACTTGAGCACCAAAAGACTGGATAGGTTCCATGGCAAATGATGCAAAAAAGCAGCCTATCAAATTTCTGTTCGACCAATGTCAGAAATCTTAAAGTATTCTTAGAGGTACACGGTAGAGACATAGATTTTGTAAAATCAGAGCAAAGTTATCATTTGACTAGCACAGATGCAGAGGCAGCTGCAGTTAGATTGCTCTTGCCACTTCACAGGAAGAGATATATACCAGAGTCATACTCCATTGTATGCATATATGTGAAATGGCATTAAACCCATATTTAATCAGGTGTTTGATCTCATGACACTGACATGCTGTTTCTGCTTTTGAAGAATGCTAAAAGGATTCAAGATTTGGCTGAGTCAAATTGTTTGACGCTGGCACTGGCCAAACATACAAAGAAAATTAAGTCTTTTGATGGCTAAAGAGGAGGATCACATGAAATGCTTATAAGTGATGTTTGTCACAATTACCAATTTTAAAAAGTAATCTTAATTAATGTAACACATATAACACCATAGGAAGCTGTATATTTGTTAAAAAATCGTTTCTTATGTATCAAAGGTATTCAGCATGCAAACTACATGAATAATTCAAATAAATAGATAGTTTTATGACTTCTTTCTGTTTCTCAGACTTTCAATTCATTTATTCTTAAATTGATATGGTAACATACGTATCATACCATTACATGCTAACCCCCTAGTTAATAGAGTGCAAACATCTCTTATTTGATGCAGATTGAATTGTTTTTTAAGGTAGGATATGTCTGCACGATTCCCAAAGGGGTGGAGAGGAACAGAGTTGTACTCAGTTTGCACTCCTAAAACAATGCCATGATTCTACTGGTTGTGATGAAATGGGTGATTATTTTGCAATAGAAGCAGACACAATGATAGACATTGTGAGGGTGACTTGAATAAAGATTGTTTTTGAATAATTTTATTTAATGGGAATATCTATTAAATTGTGTCATTTAAATGAGAACTTTTTTTTCTATCTATATGTCTATATATTTTAATATTATAGGCATTAGGAAATATGTGATTAAAAAGGTTATATATAACATAGGTAACACAATTCCAAGGGCTTGTTATCAACAATGACTGTAATTACTAAGACTAAGGCACCAGAGGCTAGAGATTAATAGGAAAACATGTGAAAAACGGTATTTTTCTGAAATATCATCTCTTACTTCCAAGAAAATTTCCTAGCTCATTCATTATGCCATGTAACATACGTTACATACTTTAATAAGTGCTCTGATCCTGATGTCAAAACTTGCAAATGTATGATTCTTTATTGCATTAGCAAGACAGTGCCAAAAATGTAAGATATCCACGAGCGTCAAATATTTTCATATATTTTTCTTCAATAATAGATACCAAAATTGGAAACTTAAAATTGGGGGTAGGGTTGTTTAATAGCTCATATAAAACAATGTATTTGAGATAGAAAAGCAAACTTTGTTTTTTCTATTAGTCAAATGAGTATTTTAGTAAACTACGATTAGAAACACTTGTAAAAATGCACAAATCGTCTGTAAAATGAATGATGTTAGTCACAATTTCAACTTTCAAAGGGAAATTTAATCTATGTAACGCATATAACACCATTGAAGGTTGTAATTGTGTTTAAAATGCTGCTTTTATGTAGCTTAGGCATCCAGCTTGCAAACTGAATAAGAAATTTGAATAATTAGATGGTTTAATGTCTTCTTTCTGTAGCTCAAACTTTCATTTTGATTTTTTCCTTTGTTTGTTACAGTAACATATGTAACAGGCTGTCAGAGACTAACGCCCCGGAGCACAAAGTGCAAACATCTCTTAAAAGATGCGGCTTGAAATTTTCTTCATGATAGGATATGTCTGCAAAATTCCCTAGGGGGGGGGGGGGGAGCAGGACCTTTTTTAGCTCGAAATCTAACAGATGTGCTTGCTAGTTAGTTGCAACTGATTCAAACATATCTGCTGGTAGATGAAACTCTAACAGACATGCATGCTGGTCGAGTTTAATTGTAACCGATGTGCTAGGTGGTCGGGTGCAACTGCAACAAACATGCCTGTCGGTTCAAATAAGTCTACTGACCATGTGGCAATGATGCCTGGGCTGCTGGTCGGGTGAAAGCAGAACAGACATGCTCACTGGCCTTATATAACTTGAACAGACATGCCCGCTGATCCAGTGCAACAGTACCCAGCATTCCTTTTAGTTGGGTGCAATTTTAACATACATTATTGCTGGTGTAATGTAACTTATATGCATGACTGCTGGCCCAGACTCTATCTCGTTAAACGGCAAGTGTGCTGGTTCAGTAAGCCATTTTTTAAACACGTGTGATGTTAAGGACGTCGGATATGAAGAGGTTGTGGCATTACGTGGCCGCTGTTCAGTGAAACTTCAACAGATATGTCTGCGGACTTGGTAAATGTACTATTAAATCAAACATGCTTCCTGGTCTATTCGAAAACAAAGAGAAAAACTACTCGACCGATGCCCCACCATCAGACATGCCAACTAACGATGTGAAACTTTATCAGCCAAGGCTGCTACATTGTCAATACAATATAAATGCCATGTAGAGAGTTGTTATTTCGCTGCAGCTGCAACATATATGTCTGCTGGCCTAGTGTTACTGTCACCAACACCGCTTCTGTTCAAACATGCCTACTGGTTGAGTGTTGCTGCAAGATGGATGCTTGCTGAACTGTGGCCACTCAATCAGCATGCCTGCTGACCTTTTGTCACTCGATATTGCATGTTTGCTTGCGTTGTGCTTCTCTATCTGCTATACCTGCAGATATGGTGTCTCACTATCAGCCGTGCCTGCTGGTATGGTATCTCACTATCAGCTGTGCCTACTGGCGTGGTGCTTCATTATAGGTCATGCCGTTTGGTTTGGTACCTTACTATCAGCCATGCATGTTGGTGTGGTGCCTCACTATGGGCCATGCCTTCTGGTGTGGTGCCTCACTGTAGGCCATGTCTTCTCGAGTGGTGCCTCACTATAGGCCATGTCTGTGGGTGTGGTACCTCACTATAGGCATTGCCTGCTGGTCCGTTTTGCACTTCAACCCACATTTTGACTAGTTAAGTGCAGAGGGAACTGGGGTGGCTACGAGGCTTGTGCTACTCTTACAGAGGTGCCATTACGTCAGACATTTATGTTGATCCAGTGCCACCCTCAGACATGCCTGCTTGTACAGTGCAGCTCTATCATACATGCATACTGGGTTCATTTATTCAGATACACGTGTTTGTAAAGTGTATCTCCATCAGGCAAGACATCTGGTATGTTACAAATCCACCAGACATGCCTGCAGCTAAGTTTCTTCAACTAGTTTCCAACTTCATAGCTAACAATTTAAGGGAAAAATGGGTCTGAGACATTTTTCCATACTAAATAATTTTTTTTCATTTATAATTTGCCTCCATCTTGGATATATCGAAATGCTCAATGCTGCCAGGGTGGCATCACTCGGATTATTCAAGGACAATATATGCACTACCAGAATCAACAAAGAATAAAAGTTTAAAATCAAGTTCCAGGTCCCCCTAAAATTCGCCCAAATTCTGCTGGACTATACATATTACCCTGCTTTAAGTAGCTTCGTCCCTGTATTTGCTGGGAACCACATCTAAATTTCGGACATTCCCATATTGATGCCCAAAACACAAGCCACAGACCCTCACTTTGCCGCTAATTGCCACAAGGCGCATAAAAATCCCAACTGCCTGATGTGGGAATCGAACTTGGGTGCAGGATCTAAAGGCAAACACTCTACCACGTCGCTGTAAAAACCGTCTTCTACCGAAAGGCAGTATAGTGCGTCCAGCTAATAGAGACTGGGCGTGTCAGGCAGAGCGCTGTCATACACTGTCAAATAAGACTAAAAAACTCGATTTTTTATGTTTTTCACATTGATTTTCGGCGATAACTTTTTTATTATTGATTTTAGTTAACTATGTTCGCGATGAAAGTTGTAGAGAAAAATTAGCGCCAACTTCTCCTAGCCGTTCTAACATCATAGATGCTGCAATTAACTCTGCGCATAGATGCACTCTTTGAGCATTTTCAGCAAAGCGCAAATAAACTAAGTCAAATATGTCAGTCAAAAAGCTACATTGCACCGCCCCGATTCAATAAGAAAGGCGATGGATGGCTTGTTCAAATATATTGGAAATCGCGCCTGATTCGCCCGTGCGTTAAGCTAGTTGAGTCATCTCGAAACTGTCCATTTAGGAGCACGTGCATAAGAGAAAAATGGCGCGTCATGCGATTTCACAGTTTCTGTTCTTACAAATAGTCATGCTCATAGTAATTCTGAATATGCACGGTACAGTCTGAGTTTACATACGGCAGGATTATGCTATAAACAACCGTTGAATAACTGTATATACACCGCTTGTGAATATTCTTTTGAGACGAACCCTTTCTGTCACGCCTCTACGAAATTTACCTGTCAATAAAAGACTTAGAAAATTGGGCTGAATTCAATTTATTGCAAAATCTTCATCTATGTACACAAAAATCTGTTTGTGCCAGAAACTTCGGACCTCTTGGAGAAATCGGCGCTATTTTTTCTCTACAACTTTCACCGCGAACAAAGTTGACTAAAATCAATAATAAAAAAGTTATCGCCGAAAATCAATGTGAAAAACATAAAAAATCGAGTTTAGTCTACAGTAAATCGGGTGTAATAGCCTACATGTACGCTTTACTTGGCAACCATCTGAAGCGTATACGACAAGGGTGACCAACTGTATACGTTAGCATGCCTAATAAAGGTGTATCTTTAGTATGCTGCTGTGGACATGCTGCAATTCATTTTCCGGGATGGATATGTTGTGAAAGTTTTGGGGGAGGGGAGGTTTACACTTTCTTCAAATTCTGTCTGTATGGCAAAACTGGTTTGATTATTAAGCCTTATACAAAAATAATAAATCACCAATTGTAATTAAGCGGGACAAGGGTTAATTATCTAGATCATGAGAAAAGGGCATACAAACATGAGATTTGGTCTTATCGTATATCCAAAAAAGCCTCTTATAATCGCCCATTCTGGCGTTTCCAATGACACTAGATGTCTAAAAGAGTTTCAGAGTCTTCTTCAACTTGCATACTTTGTTTATGCGAGAACCGAAAGCCCTGGCGAGGTCATGCGTACATGCAGGCTCGTCGGAGCCTTCGCCACACTCGGTTGTAATAAGAACCATCATTTCGTGTGCTGACCAATTTATAGTATTAATTTTTCATTGCCGATCATTATTTTATTTTCTTATTCAGTATTATAATTTGAATAGTTAAAATTTCGAAACATTGTCAGAGTGCATATATCTAGACTAGCAGTCTCCTTGTTATCCAAATTCATTCGAGATGCCTTTTTCTCACAGTGGGCTCAAACCTACAACAGTTATATACAGGTATACAGCTGTAAAGCGTTTCACAGGTGAATTAATACACCCTGTCATACCGATTTTTAAATGGAAATGTCCACGGGTGTGTCTTTGCTAAGAACCGCCCAGTCTCTCTTAACTGGTCGGACTATAACAGTGTGTTATATACCTAGCCCCGTGACACTAGTATGGAGACTAGAGAGTGTTTTTTTCAATTCTTAATCCAACTCAGCATTGAAATTATTCTACTCATAAATTAATTGTTGGCATTTAAACGGTTATATGCAGGATAAATACAATAATCTAAGTGTTTTAAGCAGGAACCAATCTTAAACGTTCAGTATTCTAGTTTTTATGAGTATACGTAGTTGAAATATCATACACGTTTTATAACCTAGTGGCCTGGGTCCAGAATTACTATGCCTCCTAAAAGTTAAGTTCTACTTTAAGTAAGTATTGTTATTTAAATGTTTAATAAATTGCCAGGCACGGTGCAGTACATATGAACAAAGATTGAGATCTATAAAATACATGAAACAATTTTGATACATGATTTAAGAAATTTGAAATGTTATTTTTCGTATTCCTGACTAATGTAGGACTTAGCTTTAAAGAGGCAATTTAATTTTGGGTCCTAGTTTCGTGGAGTGTTGTGTGTTTGTTTGTAAGTATGTGTTTCTGATTTATCTTAATTCGTCTCTCTCTTCCTCTTAGTGCCTCGTGTTCTTGATGCCGCGGGTTGGTCTGTGACCTGTGATTGAAACATATCTTGGTCACATTCACTTTTTTTCTCAGGACATACCTCATCTTAAACCTTTCCCGCCAATATTTTTGTCCTGAAAATCTCGTCTGCTTTATACGTCTACTACATATATTCAAGTGCACTTCAGACTAGATTTTTTTCAGGGAAGCAAACAATATGAACCCTGATCAGACTGCTCTCAAAGGAGCAGTCTGATCTGGGTTCATATTGTTTGCAATATAGACTATCTAAAACATAAGTAGACGATATGAGCAGACGACACAGATCACGACTGGCATTAAGGTTTGTGCCGCCGGAAAATTGTAAAGATATAAACGATTCATCACAGCCTAAATCGTACAAAAAGAGTAAAAGGCTTCCATGCGGCGCCATTTTATTTAATAGAGATAGTAAAAGCAAGTGCGCTAATGTTTTACAAACACCTCGTTTCTGAGCCTCAGTGTCCTGAGCCACCAGAAAGTCCGTCTTCTGGGTTCGCGATAACGTTATTCTCGACTTAACCGGTCGTATACATGCTTCAGAGACTTGATAGAGATGAAGAACGTTATAAGCTACCTAGGAGGATAACATCTATGATGCTGGCCAGACAAACCATCTCATCCGTGTAATTGTTGTTCACGACTAAACCATGGAGAAGGCAATGTGTTGTTGTTGTTGTTTCCTGCGATGAGATGAGAGAAAGGTTCAAGTAGTTCATTGATGCTGTTTACACATCCTTGAACCGAAGTATGAGAAAGCGTTCTTCACACGACAAGTGTATTGACGGTACATGTACATGTATCAGTAATAGTCAGTCGCTTATTTGCCATCAGCACAGAAAAAAGGCATTTCAGTGAACATTAGGTTTAAATTACATCATCTTTTAAAATGCCTCAATATATTGTGTGATACATGTGTATCCAAACTCTGTAAATCATTTAGCGTATTTTACATATCACTGTACACATTTATCTTCTGTTATGTAAGTCTAAGTTTTTGGACACCGTGAACTGGACTAGCAGCGCTGACTTGGATTAAACAGCTAGCTCAGCTAGATGACGCCGTATCAACATTGTTTTAAAGGGGGTGGCAATGATTACTATGTTTTATATGAAATATCTTAATAAACCATGAATTTTGATACCAGTTTCATCTAAATCGGTTGAAAAACTATGAAGTTGTAGGCGTTTGAATATTTGCAAACGGACTGTAATGGAAGCGGCCATATTGTAGGCATAGTGACGTTACACAGCCTAATTAAATATGCGTTATCAAAATAAGACAACCAATGGATTACTTGCAATAATCTTTAATAAAACATTTTCCTTAAGCTGCATATCTGCTGAAACAAAGATACTGTGATATTATTGGTAAATAAAAATTAAGCAGTTGAAAAAAACTCTGTAAACTAATTAAATATTCAAAATGGCGGCTAAATGTTGGCCATATTGAATTCTTAAAATGCCCATAACTTCACTATTTTACAACCGATTTTGATGATACTTGTATCAAAAGTCATGGTTCATAGAGCTGTTTCTGGTAAATCATACTTATCATCAGGGTTGCTGTCCCCTTAAAGGTCGTGTGCCTGCTAAGAATACGCGGTTGAGCGGGATAGGTGGTGTATATCATTTCAATGCACGCGAAAATTGTAGTTCACAAATTTTGTAAATTAACCTTACTTTTGGTGTTCGAATTGTTTGACTCTAAATATGATATACATGCTTCTTTAATGTTACAAGTCATAACTTCTCATGGTGTTTGTTCTGTATAATTAGCACAGCGTATCTCGCTGGTTTTCAAATTGTTTCTGTGCCTTTTATCGCCAAATTTTCCTTCCGCTTTTGCTGTTTTGTTTTTGACGTAAATCAATTAAAAGTTAAATTTGCGGAACATTATGCAATTACAAAAACGGACTACGAATAAATTCATTGCATAATAATTAGTGAAGACAGCGCACTACTTTAGCAAAACAATTATAATGTGTAGTATTTAGCTCACCTGAACCGAAGGCTCAAGGTGAGGTATTGTGATCGGTCTTCGTCCGTCGTCCGTCCGTCCGTAAACTTTTTCTTTAAACGACATCACCTCCTGAACCACTGGTCCAAATTTCATATAAATTTACGTAAATGTTCCCCATGATGCCCTCTTTCAGAAGCGCATAAACGGTTTAGCTCCACTGAACAGGAGGTCCGCCAGAGCTCCAGATAAGAAATCTTTTAAACGACATCTCCTCCTGAAGTACTGGCCCATATTCAAAATAAAATCACAGAATTGTTTCTCACAATACCCTCTACCAAAATTGCACAAATGGTTTCGCTACGCTGATCAATGGGCCCCCAGAGCTCCAGATAAGAAATATCTTTAAACGACACCATCTCTTTAACCATTGGTCCAAATTCAAAATTGTTCCTCATAATGCCTTCTACAAAAAATGCACAAATGGTGGCACTCCGCTGAATAAAATAGCCACCAGAGCTCCAGAGAAGAAATATCTTTCAAAGGTACTCCTCTTGAACCACTAGACCAAATTCAAAATTATTTCACAGCATTGTTCCTCATAATATCCTCTACCAAAATTGCACAAATTGCTTTGCTCCACTGAACAAAATGGCCCCCAGAACTCCAGATAAATAGTATCTTTAAACAACATCTCCTGAATCACTGGTCCAAATTCAAAATTATTTCAATGAATTGTTCCTCATAATACCCTCTACCAAAATTGCACAAAATGATTCTGCTCCGCTGAACAAAAGGGCTGCCAGAGCTCCAGATAAGATATATCTTTAAACAACATCTCCTCCTGAACCATTGGTCAAAATTTCATATAAGTTTACAGTAATGTTCCCCATGATGCCCTCTTTAAAAAGTGCATAAATGGTTCTGCTCCACTGAACAAGAGGGCCGCCAGAGCTCCAGATAAGAAATCTTTAAAACGACATCTCCGGAACCACTGGTCCAAATTCAAAATAAATTCACAGAATTGTTCCTCATAATGCCCTCTACCAAAATTGCACAATAGGTTCTGCTCCATTGAACAAAAGGGCCACCAGAGCTCCAGATAAGATATATCTTTAAATGACATCTCCTCCTGAACCTCTGGTTCAAATTCAAAATAATTTCACAGAATTGTTCCTCATTATGCCTTCTATCAAAATTGCATATATGATTCCGCTCCACATTTCACAGAATTGTTCCTCACGATGGCTTCTACTAAAATTGCACAAACGGTTTTGTTCCACCGAAAAAAGGGTTGGCAGTTTTGCTAGGCTTAATACAGGGTCAGCCAGATCTTAGATGAGAAATGATTTCTTCTCCTGAGCCACTGGTCCAAATTTAAAATTATTTTACAGAATTGTTCCTTATGATGCCCTCTACCAAAATTGCACAAATGGTTATGCTCTGCCGAAAAGGGAGTTGGTAGAGCTCTAGATAAGAACTATCATCAAATGAAATCTCCTGGACCACTCGTCCAAAATGAAAATAATTTCACAGAAATGGTCCTCCTGTTGCCCTCTACTTGAATTATTCAGAAGGCTTTGCTTGGCTGAACAACAGGGCTACCAGAGCTAAAAATAGAAATATCTTTTAAGCCATATCGTATCTTCTTAGCCACATGCCAATACATATTCTAGTCATGTGTCAGGACTCAGGTGAGCGATCCAGGGCCCTAGGGCCCTTTATTTACGTAATATTTTCGAATTTGAAAAGCATTGTTTGTTCCATTAGTTCATTTTAAGCAAAACTGTGAAGACGGGTTCCAAGATTACTTGGAGGTGGTATAGCTTAACAGCGAACGAGCAGTTTCTAGCGGTATTTGGACATATGGGCCAAAACAAACTCGAGAGTGCAAACAAGGCTACTCAAAAAGGCTTCTTTCAGGACAGAAACGTTTCTTTTCACCGTATGCTTAATGTGATTTCGTATACAATGCTATCATGGTAAATTACACGGTCATGTTTCTTTCCTATGAATACATATTTTCGCATTAGGAACGCTACGCTCGCGAATTATCCCCATGTACAGAAAGCCCGTGGATTATCTCCTGTAAAGGCGGACAAACCATGGTATAACTATTACGTAAGGGTCAGCGGTTGATTAAAGTGATTAATATGTATTTGTATATATTATTTAAAACACACTTTCTTTGAGCAAGTATCACATTCAATCTACTTATATTTTCATCGTCTCCGGCATTTCTTGTGGCATTTGCAGTTTTTCAACAAATGACTTGTTCAAAGATAGTTCTCTTCTTAAGCAAACATGACGTCAATCATTAAACGCCGTTCTCAGCAATTCTCTGGTATTGGACTTCTATAAATAAATGCATCTTCATCTGCGCTGATTTGCAATTTGTTACACCGATTCTTAAGTTCAAATATCATTGGGATCATGTCAGTTAATCTTGCGCTGTTTACTTGATTATTCTGAATTCGTGTTAAATTTTGTGAACAAACCCACCGAAAACAGTCAATCGGAACCACCTCGGCCGATTCCGTAGAATCAGAACTCGGATGTATACTTAACAACTAAGAAACCTGACACATACTGTGTGTCAATTTTTGGGTAGTAAATGAATATGATGCCCAATTGTCTTTTCTGTGCGTAAGGTTGAACTATGGTAGACTAAGATGATTTGAGATTATTTGTAAAGATGAGCTACTTTCATACGTGAGCTATCAAAACGTGACGTATCCCCTAAAATAAATTTTTGCAAGAACAAAGAAATCCAACACAATTCACCAGAAACCGTTGAAGTGTGAGTATTTGTTATTTAATTGACGTCTTCTCTGCATACGTGCATCGTTCAACCAATTGCAAACAGTAAGGAACGATATCAGGCCCGACAGCCTGTTTGAAGCTCCTAAGGTATTCCTGAAATAGTTTTTCGAAAAAGTTGATTTGCCTTGTGGTCACCTGCTGGGAAAAGGCTGACCTCTTGAATCTCGTTTGTGATGTCTAATTGTGAAGTTTTCACTTTCCCATAGATATCCTGGGTCAGGTGTGGTGCTTGATTGTATCGATTCCTTATCTTTGCCCTCTTTCTTACTTTAAAAAAAATTAGCGGACGACAAAAAGCGTGAACAACTACTCAGCATGCAAAGATTTAAGCATAACGATAAGGCTTTCAATGTTGAGATTAAAGATAACAACTTCACTTCTACCTGCAATTTTGATTGACACGTTCTTGGCAGAAGGTTAAGAAATGCTTTGTTACTAGTCAATATTCCTTACAATTTTGATTGAGGATTTTAGAGCGGAATGCAAATTCACAAAAAAGCGTTTACATTATTTACATACAAGTAACGAATTGTTTCTTCAAAGTTGCAATTTTCGGAGTTCAAGATAAGCATACAGGCTCTGTTATGCCGAACAGAATTTTCCATAACCATTATTTTTATGGCATTGGTGTGGTCTTTTATTTATAAGGCTGACTGGTTGAAATTTCCACAATATTGTATTTTTATATGACGTTTTTGATAGCGAACAGTACAAGTACAGCTCCTGTTGAGGTGTTGAGATTTGCGACATCTCTTCAAGATCTTCACTTATTTATGTGGCCTAAGTTGTAAGTGGGTTAACCAAAACATTTGATAGGAAAAGTAAGTAAGGACCCCTGGTAAGGATCTTCAGCAGTACGGCATATGTTGCCATATTTGTGTATTTATGACGTCATAACCACCTAATTAAATAAGTAAAACTCAAATAAAATAAGATTTGAAAAATAATTTTCATTCTACTTTGATGAATATACCTGATTTTCAATAAAGGAGCAAATACCAAAAAATGTATGATTGAATTCTAAGAATTTATGCATCTTAAATTATCTCATTATAAATTCAATATGGCGGTGCTGGCTGGTTTTCATGAACTTTTCAACCGATTTCAATCATGTTTGCAACAGAACCGTTTGTGTGCAACTGTCCGTTTTTCAGACGTGTTTCCTTTTTTATGTGCGTTTCCCTTCAATATGGATTAAATGGATAGAACTAAGGATTTTTATCACTGGCATTAATGTTTTAAAGTTACTTTTTCCGGTTTATCAGAACATAACATTCAACCTCTCTGTTTTGGTAGATAAGATATCCATATTCAACGCATTTAGATAACTTTGATTTTTCTGAAAGCAATCAAAACTTTTGTTTAACCCTTTACTCCACACAAGCGCCTTTGGACGCCTTTGAAATGTAGTTTTTGTACAATATTATGAAAAATGGAACTTCCCCTTTAACTTTTTGTCTCTAAATACATTTTGTTGCATGTTTTACTGTAAATTGTTGTTTCTGTGTGTCTAGGAATGTTTGATCATCAATAAAATGCATTTTATTGCAACTCAAAATACTGAATGTGGCTATCCGGCCAAAATACGAAAGTGTGGCTGGGTCAGGAAATGCATCAGAATTCAACTTTGATTTTCATAAACCGGAAGCAGACTATTGAACATTTATAAGTGGGGATACAGGTATTTAGTTGTAAATGTTTCACATGATCATTTGGATTCCTACATGATTTATTAAGATTTGAACAGCTTGCTCGTGCACACTGTCCAGCAGGGCCATCAGACTTGGCACATTATGTCGTGAAAATTGTGGTCGCCGGAAAAAGCGAGTTCGGAGAAGATTTCTATGCTGGTGACTTTCTAATGTTACATCAATAATAGTGTTTTATTTCTTCTCTAGAAGCCACAAAAACATCTCTGATCCTGATTTAGATCGAAGAGAAATGGCTTTTATGGTTGAAACTGGTCGCAAATAGAATTAATCTTAGTGCACCCACCAGCCGGCTCTGGGGGCTCTGAAGAAGGTGGTTTGCTACCTGAGAGTGTATGTAGACTGATTCACTGCCCCACGTATGAAACGTTTACGTACGAGGTCAGTGTAGCAGTCTTGAGTGTTTGTGGAGTGGATGAGAAGTAATTGTGTTTTGATGTACATGTAGGTGGGACATATGTGTGCGTGGAGGATGTGGGAAACACCTTAGCACTGAATTCAGGGCCATATGATGGATTTTTATTTTATGTTATCATATAGCCCTGATTTTTTAAGCCTCTATCTTTTCCCTTACTGTTAGCGTGGACGTAAACCAAGTTGAAAACACATTTCCAAACAGTGTCTTCCTCAAACACTACTCCATTTTGTATGTTTATATGTTTATCTATATGTTGCTATTTGGTTTGCCGCTGATGCATACCTGATTAGTTCTAAAAAGATAAAATACTCCTGTCCACACAGAATGTTTACACTATTTGTTTTCAAAACATGGCGTCATTTTTGTCTTCTGAGCTGAAGAGCATGCTTTTTCTGTGGGAAACTAAAGTCATGCACGAATTTGTTTTGGTATTTTATGTACCGACAATGACCCGTTCACTTTCCGTTTTCTGAATACACAGATGTTTTAACAACATTAAATACCAAAATCAGACTTATATAATGTTTTCTTTTACCTTCCTTATTATCATAATTGGCCAAAAATTGATCATACCTGGTCTGTTGAGATTAAAATAATCCAATACCATCTCACCATACATTTGTTACATATAGATATTTGCAAAAAAGATGACCAATTACCAATCTAACTGGAGCCGCTTTTTACCAATTTGTTGACATCGAGAACTACCCAGTTTGATATGTACAAACTGTGTCCGAGGAGTTCTTAATGGCAATGGATGGGATCCTTTTTTGTGCATACAGGTTGATTTCTATGGTGACCTCTCTCACCATTTGTAATAGGTTTTCTTTTAATATCTGATGAATGTCAACGAATAAAGGTCAATCTTCAACCTAGTATGCAAATTTTTCACCCTGGTTCTGTATTCCGACGGATGTCACTGGATAGAAAATTGACTATTTTCAGATAAGGAATTCCCCCACTTCCACTAACAGGAAATACATAGAAAAAAATCCAAATGGTTTTGCATATTCAAACAATGACATCATTATACAATTCTAATCATAAACCATTGCGCACATGTTCAAAAAGAAGGTCAAAACACCCAATGTCTCTATATAAGATTCACGTGGCGCCTTAAAAACGATGGGCACCAATTGTGTGTATTGACTGATAGCCTAATTGAACATAAGCGTGTGCTAGTAAAGCTATTCAGCTTGCAGCAAGGTTAGCCATGATATAAAAAATATTTTCCTTCACTAATATCTTATTGATCACTGTGCAAAAGTAATTTGATTCTGATCTTTCCAATCCATCGCTATTTGTCGTAAACAAGCTGACCCCTCTCGGTTCAGAGGTCAATGTACTCTTGCGTTAGCTTGCTTCTTTTGGCGGGAAACTTGTCACGTGAGCACATGATCAGAATAACAATTGTCCGCCATGTTGGAAAAGTCCATTTTCAGTCTGATTATGACATTTTGGGACATGACAAAGCTTCCTTTCCGAAGATTGGATTTATATAGTGTAATATGGGTGGGGTATGTGATTGTTAAGGATTTCTGTCAAGTAAGTATCTCGTTTTCTTTGGCATGCTATATTAAATTGAAATCAAACCATTCTTGGAAATCGACTTTCATTTTCTGAAATAGGTCACTACTCGTTATAAATTAATAGAAAATAGGGGGCGCTACAATGCACAATAATACAGAAACGAGACTGCTGCGAGCGTACCAACATCACACTGGTCAATGTAAACGCACCGGTGGTTGCTACAACGAGCTGGTGGTTGCATTTTACAGCACCGGTGGTGGCTTAAAAGGTAAAAAAATCTATACCTGTTGACTTTATTATTTATTTATAAACTTGCATTTATTTTATTTGTGATGACACCTGGCGCACAGACCACCGGTAACATTGCAGTTTATGGCTCTGCCAAGCAATTGGTGATTTAATTCATGGTTTGGACTGCAAATCCAACACAGTTCTGGAGTTTTGCCGTGACAGGTGCTTTTTCCTAGTGTAACTGCCAAAATCGAGTGAAATCTGCACGTCTAAGCGCAGCTGTTGTCATATTCCCATGAAATAACATTCAAAAAACGATTACTACTTTTGTTTTTTTTCTTGGTAAACTAGCAAATGTTTTATTGAGTAATTTTTATTACAACGCACTGGGAGCATTTTTTGACGCATTGATACAACGCACTGATGGTTGCACAGAATTCCTGTGGTTGCTGGTGCAGCCTCACCACAGCATTCACTGTTCTTATAAACGGTACATAAATCGTTATTTGAGCCAGCACATGATATTTCAGTACCAGGACGAAGACTCAGGTGAGCCTGTGCAAATGTTAAGACTCGCCAGATCCTTCTCTGCATAGAAAAATAGAGAGTAGTAATCGTTTTTTGATGTTATTTCATGGGACTATGATAACATAGCTGCAGCTGTGCTTAGACATGCAGAATTTCCTGAAGTTAGGCAGTCACAATAGAAAAAAGCACCTGTCACTGTCAAACTCCACAACTGTGTCGGATTTGTCGGTCAAACCATGAATAAAAACGCCAAATGCATGGCAGAGCCATAAACTGCAATGTTTCTGACCGTTTGTGCGCATTGGGTCATCAAAAGAAAAAATAAATGCAAGCTTATAAAGTAATCATACAGTCAATAGGCATAGATTTTGTCGTTTTTGTACACTGATGAAGGCTCAAGCGTGACTCTGCAAATGTGTAGCCTCACCAGAGATGCTCCAGAGCTAGCCCTGTTCGCACTTTGAGAGTGTTTCCGCCTATTTTTCAGATTGGCCCCAAAATTTTTAATTTAATGAGATTGTTTGTCCGTTATGATACATTACAATAGTTAAGAAGCCTCCATGCGAGCTTAAAATTTTTGTGCTTCAACAACAGCAGATTCTAGGGCGAAGATTTGGTACTAGTAAAATGCAATTTTAGCACCCCAGAGATATAGGCTGCTGTCTGTTCTAAGGCGGTGATTCTGTTGTTGTTGATTCGTTGTTGATTGTAACTCCCATAACAGGATTCTGTAATTGTTCTGTATTTTGTTACTTGATGTCCATTTTTGTTTTGCGATCATCTTGATGGGGAAGAGAGAGAGATGGCTGCTTTGCTTAGTTTGTCTTCCTGGTGTTTCGTGATTGTGGTGTGGCTATTCCTCTCAGTGTCATGGGTTTATCTGCAGTTTGTGAGTGTGATACTTACTATTTTTGGGTGTCATTCATGCGAACAGCAATGGCTTTGGCCACATTTGCTTGGTCTAGTCTGAGCCTTCGTCACAGTTTAAAATTCTCATGTGGTGACTCAAATGGCGATTGAATGCCATTTTGTGCGAGCAGCGAAGGATCTGGCGAGTCTGCACATTTGCACAGGCTTACCTTAGCCTTCGTCACTGTACAAAATCTCTTGTGCTGCCTTAAATGGCGATTTGTGTGCTATTTACGCCAGCAGCGAATACTCTGGTGAGTCTGCACATTTGCGCAGGCAGTCACTGGACAATGTAATAAATATCAAGATCTCTTGTGCTGGCAGCAAAGGCTGTTGGGAGTATGCACGTTTGCACAGGCTCGCCTGAGCCTTCTATACAGTATCGAAATATCATGTGCTGGTTGAAATGGGGATTTTTGCAACGTTTATGTGAACAGCGGATGATGTGGTCAGTTTGCACCAGCAACCACAGGAATTCTGTGCAACCATCAGTGCGTTGTATCAATGCGTCAAAAAATGCTCCCAGTGCGTTGTAATAAGAATTACTCAATAAAACATTTGCTAGTTTACCAAGAAAAAAACCAAAAGTAGTAATCGTTTTTTGGATGTTATTTCATGGGAATATGACAACAGCTGCGCTTAGACATGCAGATTTCACTCAATTTAGGCAGTTACACTAGAAAAAAAGCACCTGTCACGGCAAAACTCCAGAACTGTGTTGGATTTGCAGTCCAAACCATGAATTAAATCACCAATTGCTTGGCAGAGCCATAAACTGCAATGTTACCGGTGGTCTGTGCGCCAGGTGTCATCACAAATAAAATAAATGCAAGTTTATAAATAAATAATAAAGTCAACAGGTATAGATTTTTTTACCTTTTAAGCCACCACCGGTGCTGTAAAATGCAACCACCAGCTCGTTGTAGCAACCACCGGTGCGTTTACATTGACCAGTGTGAACATTGAGTAAGTTAACAGAATCGATAACTAACAATTTTGCGCTGATTTTCAAAATTCAAACACCTACTTGTTTCTTATATTGTGCAAAATCCACTGTTAATGTTATTCTTATAATGTACTGAGTTTTTGAAAAAGCGCTGACATCCATTACCTAGTCATGGGGAGTATGACCAGTACGGGTTTTTTTATAATATATTCTCAACGTTTTAATAAGTTCGTCTCATCAATTTAACATCCGAAATTTATCGCAAAAACGTCATCACCCCTAACTCGTGAAAAGCATGCAAAATGGCTGCGATGTGCCGAAAAACAACAACAAGAACATAATATTACAGATTGCATTGATCGTGTCACAAAAACGAAGCAAATGGTAACATTTTTATAACTTTGGTTGTGTATGTAAAACACACGAAGAAGTCTGAATGGTTGGATTGTCAAAGAAACGAGTTTTTCCCAAAACAAAAGGGGATTCCATCACTGCTGCACTGGTCAAGATAGAGCACAAAAACACTGCGACTTTAGATTCAGCCAGATCGAAAATAAAAATCTAAAGTCGCAGTTCTGCAACTAGGAAACACCTATGGTTGGCTGAAGGTGTATTTCTGATATCGGAACCAGCATGTGAATTATTTGGGGGCCTACTGTTTGTGCATACGCTTGTGAATAAGCTGCTTAACACCAATGTTATGTCCGAGTAAATGTGCAGAGTGCTTGATCCAAGTAGTTTTGTATATTTATAACAAGGATACGGACACCGGGGCCGTATGTGCATGTGGAGAATGTGTGGACCAGTTTGGCTTATATGCGTGTGTGTGTATGAGGAGGATATGCCAACTAATATTGCTATTATGTGTATGTTCAGGATATGGGACGTTGTTACAGTTATACATCTATGTGCAGTTCCTGCTATGCGTGTACACATGTACGTGGATGATTATGGAATCACATCGTGCATGTGCAAGGACCATACCTGACCTTGAACACCGTATGGGAAAGTGACAAAACACAAGAAAACACATCACACAAGAGGGCCAAGATGTCAACCCTTTCCCAACAGGTGATCACAAGGATGTAATGGACAGACAAGGCAGCATAACAAAGATAAACATGAATCGGAAATAACATACAGGATCCACAAAAGAAGCGCCGCCTTGGAACGGTCAGTAACAAAGATCACCGGAGGGCTTAAACAGATTTAATGGTACCAACTTCAGCCTTAGTTCTGATGTGTACCAAGAAATATAAATGTTTGGTTCGCATGAAAGATCTCTAACTTATTGACGTATCATCTCCAAATACATGCATATCAAAATATGTAACAGGAGATTAAACAAAGATAAGGACTCATTAGTACAACTACATGTAGCTAAATACCGGAGTAAAAGAAATCCAATAGTTAAACCCCCGTGGGCCTGACCAAAGACACGGCATCAGGCACATCTTTAAAAATAGGTTGGTTAATCGATTTGTAGAACATTTCGATTATTTTCGAAACATTTTGGCACTGCGGATACGGCATCAAAATATTTATAGTAGTTAATGGCAGTTCGTCTCAATTGTCTGAGAGATTTTATCACTTATGAACTCTTAACAAATATGATCGATTTGTTGCAGCTTCAACAGTTTGTGACTTTAAAATAGGCAGATTATATGGGCCAGTGCACGCGATTTCGGTTCTTATCGCATCGGTGAACAGCGAAGGCTCAGGCTAGTCTGTGCATATGCGCAGACTCACCAGAGCCATCGCTGCTCGCATGCACAAGGTAGGGATGTAGGTGAAGACTCAGACTGAAATTTAAAAATCTAGCTTTGGTGTTTATAAGAGGCATTTTAGCATATGCGATATGTATTAAATTCTCGTTCAACAGACTTGCCATTTTTTGAATACTATTTAAACGTATACAATGTTTATGGTCTACTCCGCCCCTTCCTGTGCTTCACTGTTTGTACAGAAATTTAAATGTTTGACCACTTTAATCACATATTTTGTCAATATTTGTAATTCGCTATTAGGTAACTCATTAAGTAAATCCGTGAAGTTGTCAATTCGGCCATTTCCAAAGGCGCAGTCATGAAAAGCGAGGAGAAAACTATAAATAGGTCACAAATCATATATCATTATTATAAATGAATAAAGTGGTTCACTCTCTGCGCCCTTTCCCACGTAATTCCTTTATACTTACAATATATGATTCATTACCTATACAAAATAATCTCTTCTCACAGAAAACCTTGTAAAAAGTGCTTATAAGAAGAGGGAAACACATTGAGTAAAAAACAAGTGAGTATGACCAGGAAATACCACAATCCGCACACACTGCAGACCAAGCCCACGGTACCGTGAGGAAGAGACATTGCACAGTAACAGTCACACGACATCAGAAAGACAAGCAAAGCAAAGCAACCAGATATCTCTCTCTCTCTCTCTCCCTCTCTCTCTCTCTCTCTCTCTCTCTCTCTCTCTCTCTCTCTCTCTCTCTTCCCAGTTGGTACGAATATGAAAATCTGGCACCGAGGTTATAAAACATTTTTTAATGCCCAGCTCAACTGAGCATGAACTTAATCCTGCTTAAAATATGAAAGCGCCAACAAAGATCTAAGGCAACTACAATGGAAATGTGAATATTTCAATATAAGGAGAAACAATATAAAACAAGTCATCTTGGTTTATGGGAATAAATTTGGGGTTTTATTAATCAATATCAGCTAGAATTTCGCCAAGAAGAGGCAACAAAACAAGATTAAAATTGTTTCGAGATGAATGACGTGTGTTTACAATTGAACAAATTCTTTAAAGTACTTTAGTATGATTAGAAGACTTCATTTATGTTTTGAAATGGACATAAATAATTTCTATGTAGTTGATCTTAACTGACATAAGATGATTCTCATTACATCGTAAGTGAAATGAACACATTATAGTAAACACGTGTTGATTGGTTTAACTACTGTAAATTCTGATATTTTCGCGAGGGTTTTATTTTCGCGAAACTTCGCGTATGCGAAGCTTCGTGAAAATAAAACATTCGCGAAATGGCAAAATCACTGTGTCGTTTGTATAAGGGTTGAGATGATACATGAATTACGTCGCTGGATCATCAATCAATAAGGAACAATAAACGATTCTACACTCAAGACTAACGCAATTACATCTAAACCGGCCATGCTGTTTCCAAACTTTAGAGACTCTCTCTACTTCCTTTATAGTTTGGTTTAAACCGTATTTTATAAGATCAATCACTATTACATAAGTACAATATCATAGAAGTAGGATCTGACAGTAAGCCGTGAGGCTTATTTTGGCCGTTTCCTAGGGAATATATCCTTTATAGTTTACTCCGCCCCTTCCTGTACTTCACAACCAATCAGTTTGCACAGAAATTTAAAATTTTGGCCAACTGTATCACATATTTGTCAATATTTGTAATATATATTAAGTAAATCATTATGCCAATCCGTGAAAAGATCATTGTGACCATTTCCAAAGGCGCAGTCATGAAAAAGGATGAGAAAACTCTTTGTAGTAAGAAATGTGGCAAATATCAGGAATCGATACAATCAAGTACCTCACCTGACCCAGGATACCACATGGAAAAGAGACAAAAACACAATTAAACATCACAAACAAGAGCCAAGCGGTCAGCCCTTTGCCAGCAGGTAAACCACAAGGCAGCAATGAACATACGCGAAAGCATGACAAACACAAGACATAAATAACACAAATGATCCGCCTTGGAACGGTCAGTAAAAATATTTTACTGGAGGGCTTAAGCCGGCTTCACGGCGCCAACCTCACCCTTAGTTCAGATGTGGATCAAGACACTTAGATGTTAAGTTTGCTGTAAATATATGATCTATAACCTATACTAAGAGCGCACGTTTCATCTACTTTTGTTTTAGTTGTATAAATTCAGAACACAGATGCTTATAACGGTTATGGCTCTTGGCATTGTACTTTTAAATAAGTAGAAATATTGCGTTCTTCTTTATAGACTCATAAAACTCCCATTAGTTTTCTGGAACTAAGGATAGAAGGTCGAACCTGAACTCATATCCTGTTGAACATCAAATTGGCCGTCTTTTGAAAACAGTGTAGATCCAGATCAGCGTCTCTTTATGCGCGCATAGTTAGAAAACCTCGTACTAGCGCTTCTACAGGTGTGATCGATTTGCGAAGTTTCGTGAAAATAAGACCCTCGTGAATTGGCGAAATCGTATTGTCGTTTACTTATATAGGTAAATCATGTCCTAGTCGCGAATTTTAACCGTCGCAAATATGTCTTTTAACGCAATTCGCGAAATATTCGCGAAAATAAAATTCTCGCGAATTTACAGAATTGTTCTTCCTGAATGAAGTTTCATTGCTGTAATAAGAGTGGTGTACCATCGAATACGTAATATATTATTATGATATACATGCACGAAAAAAGTAAGTGAGTATGACCAGAAAATGCCACAATCACAAACTACAGACCTACCCTGAATGACGCAAAAACCACAACGTCTCTCATGAAGATTGAATATTTGGGTTAATATCTTGCATTACTGGCCAATGGGTGTCGTCTTTTTTAAATTAAACTGTTAAAAAGCAAACTTGAAAAAATGTATTCAATCTGATATAATAAGGACATTCAACTCACTGTAATGTGCAAGACCTGTGGTGAACGTAGATTAATCAGTATCCGGTGCTAGAAGGAATGTGTGGAAATAAAATTGGTCAATTCATCTAGAATGATGCATACATGTAATTGGATCAAAATATATACCATGTGATTCAAGAGTTGAGCATTTTTACTTACTTGCCACGGACGGACGGACGGACGGACAGACGGACGGACTCAAACACCGATTCACGTGCACACCTGTCGATCGTAAAATACTGTTTGACTTTAAACAGATGCAATAGAGGTTTGGCGAGAATACTTGAACACTCTGTATCAGTAAGGGCTGGTCAAGAATTAAATGTGGGGGAAGCGGGGCGGCTGTCGAATTTTTCGGCAAAGCTTTGTTCCCGTTTTGCATATCAGTGGCCAGACAATGTTAAAATGTATAAGTAGGCAAAATTTGATCGAAATATACCTTATGGTTCAAGAGTTATGAGCATTTTCACTAAATGAGCACGACCGGCCTGACTGGTGCTCGGCGAAGCCTCGTCACCGTTTTGCTTTCCAGTGTCTACACAATGTTAATATGCAAAATTTGATCAAAATATACCATGCAGTTCACACACCGTACAACCGGCTGCTTAGATGACAGGTTACTAACAATGATGACAGATACAGTATTTTATGTCCCATGAAGGGTAGGTTATAATTTTCGGTTAGCACAATTGTGAGAGAAGCCCTCTGGTACTCTGTGGTGGGTGAGCATACTTGTTAGTGTTGGGAGATCCTACAGAAACAAGCTGACGTTATATCTCTCATAAATAAAACCACACTTGATCATCATTTTGGAGGTTTCTCGAGAAAAGTCACAAAAAAACGTTTATCTGTTCAGGTTGTGCGTCTTTCCGTCAAAGTCTGCTGTCGGCACTTATATACAATAAAACTACTATCATTTAGCTACATTTCTGCCAAATTTGAAGCCACAGTTTGATTTTATAAAGTCATTGGAGCCCATCAAAGACGACAGGTAGAGGAGAAATGGCTGCCTTAGTCAACAGATCAATTTTGGAGTGGCTGTCTTTGATGACAGGTCATGAATTTTAGGAGCTAACATTGATGACAGGTCATAATTATAGAAAGTTACTTTAAATCAAAATATTTTTTCAGCCTTTGGTCTCAACTGAGAGCATAAATCATCTTCCATATTGCATTCAATTCAAAATAATAATCGTATCTGCCAGTTGGCTAACTGATATTGAGCATAGGTAAACAGTCTAGATCCAGACCATACACTTTAGAAACAGGGCCCATACTGTTTCTGAGAGGACATAGATACAAAACAATAAGCTCGAAATGTAATTCTAGATCAGATATCAGTAGATGACCAATGGACATATCCACTTTTCAGTGAAATATTGAGCTTTGTCTGTGGGTTGTGGGCCCTTTTCTTTGTTTCGTCATAGTGTGTTCATTTGATTGGAGTGTTTGTCTATGATGATTCATCGCAATAGTTAGAAGGCTTCCATGGGGCATGGGAATTTCTTGTGCTTCAATGATGGCAGAATCTGGGGTTGAGATTTGGTGCCAGTAGAATGCATTTAAGCCCCTCAGTGGCTTGGGCTGCTGTCCGTTCTAGGGCGGTGGTTCTGTTGTTGTTGACTTGTTGTTTATTGTAACTCCCATTGTGGGAGTCTGTAATTGTTCTATGTTTTGTTGTACATTATAGTGCAACCAGGTAATCGACGTTGGGCGTGTCCGACAGCACACTGCCATTTAATGTCAATTTTGACTGATCTACAGTAAATTGGGTAAAACAGCATAGGTACGCTTTAACCCTTAACGTCAGAAAAAAAATAATCCGAAAATTCCGTTTGCATTTATCGTCTGCTGCAATTTTTTGCTAACATTATTTAACAAAGCCAAGTATAGAGACAAACAGTGTGGACAGATCAGACTGCTCGTATAGGAGCAGTCTGATCTGAGTCTACACTGTTTGTTGGAAAAGGTTTCTAAAACATTTCAGCAGACGACAAAAGCAGTCGAATTTTGTTGTGATTGGCGCTTTAAGGCTTATTCGTGCAAAACAACTGAACCGCAGACGACATATACGGTTAGTATGCCCGGTAAACGTTCGCAGAAACCTTAAGTCTTAATTGTTTACAGACACATTGGTTATATACTATTACTCACTGGTCAGTGCCTCCTAGAACCTATGTGGAATTTAGTCAAGATCAGCAAGGCAGACTGGTCTATGTTAGAACAGCTGTTGCTACTACATGTATAAATATATAGAGTCAGGTTACACGGCGTAATGTAGATCTTATTGCATGTAGCATGCCTTTATCTGTAACCTTTGGTATTGTATTTACTATACAGCCATGTCTCAAGTAACCATCTAAAACGCAAAGCTGCATACACTGGTACGGAGGGCGAAATGTTTTACACATGATATACGGATATAAACGGCATACATGTAATATAGGATTAGTGATTACACATTGTTGAACTAACCCAACAAACAGGCTGGCATGAATGACGCCTTCAAAAACCTGCGTTATTATTTGGCTTTTGGGTCACTGTCTAGCCACGCCCACAACTGGTTCATATCTCCATAAGCTTTAAATGAGACTGGGCCATCGCATGACACGTGGCGATACAGTGACCAAATAGCTGTATAATACCTGTAGAGTCAACAAGTGGTAAAATGCTTGACTTGAGATAAAGGGACTGTTGGTTTGAGTCTCTCTGGAGGCACCATATTGTTTCCTGATGCAAGACGGTTATACTCTATTTGGTACAGGTTCAAACCAGGAAACACCCCGACATGGCTGAAAATTTCATAACTGGCATGGGCGGATCCAGAGGGGGGCGACAGGGGGTACGGACCACCCCTGAAAGATCACAAAAAAATAATTTTCTTAGCAAAACTGGTCCGGATCCCCTGAAAAATCGCAAAGCTACTAGGCCAGAATTCAATGTTAGGCTATCCTCCAGACGCCAGCAAAACGCCATTTAAATGACGTTTCGCTGGCGGGCCAATGATGACCCACTTTTAGTGGTATTTTGATCATCTCTCCTCTCATCAACTAAAAAACGTTGTCAAAGTTAGACCCCTCTGACAAAAGTTTCTGGATCCGCGCATGACTGGGATGTTAAGTATCAACTCAAATAATCGAGATCCCTAGTTGCTCAGTGTTAGTGTGTTAGACCTGTGATTAAAGAATCGCTATTTTGAGAAGGTTCAATGAAATCACTTCGAAATGTCCTAAGAAAGACACTTTATTCTCTGCTAATTGCTGGTTCAACCTAGGTGACCAGAAAACGTCGCGTCATGGCTGCAAAAATGTTGGTAGCGACGCAAAACATCATTACAAACAAACAAAATCAGTTCAAGACAACAAAAGAGACATTCTTATCTAATTTTTGCTGCAGTTGTGTGCGTCTACTGGTACACAGGTTTACTTTTAGTATGCTATAAGAGAATAATTGCGTTAAAAATGTTGTCGATGAAAATATTCTTCCAAATTCTGTTTGTTTGGCAAGAAAATGACTTGGTGTAAGCTTTGAATTCGAAAAAATAGCATTAAAACAACAACATAAAAATAGCCCCCCCCCCCCACACACACACACACTCACACACACACATTAAAATTCAGCATGCTAAGGGTGCAATAAATGAATCACAGGGAAAGGGTACACATATCTTTTATAAAACAATAAAACTTGTGTCATTGTAGATTTCATTGTCGAAGATTGGTGTTTTGGTTGTATAGTTTAAGATACACGTACCTGTTTAAGATACATGTATGTACATATTTAAAACAAGGTATCTGGGCTGATCAGATTCATCTTCAATAATTTGAAACGCTTACTTTCCACGATACGGCAACTATAAGACTACAGGTATATACTTTTGGTGTAGAGGGTTTCACAGATGGGTAAATACGCGAACAATGCAACCTGACTAGCCGATTTCCAAATGTATTTGTCCAGGGGTTGAACTTAGCTAAGAACCGCCCAACGTCTCTTATCTGGACAGACTATACTTTATGTCCATTCTAGTTTTGCAATCATCTGTGTGGAGAAGAGAGAGATGGTTGCTTTGCTTAGTTTGTCTTCCTGGTGTCTCGTGACTTGTGTAGCTTTTCCTCGCGTTGCCATGGGTATGTCTGCAGTTTGTGATTGTGGTATTTCCTGATCATACTAACTTTTTACTATTGTAATATCAGTTTATTGCACGTTTGGGTTTTAAGGACGGAGTTTGGTTTGAGTTTTGCAACATCCTGGTTACTGCTTATGTTATTTTTGTTCAAAGTGGTACCAGTACCTGGTGACAAAATTTCTCTTCCACTATATGAATCAACAGAAAGTTGTGAATCACTGTTACAGGTTGAATGGCAACCTGATCTTTCCCAACAGCAAAATATTTCAGCCTTGATTATGGTATGCAAGGTGACATCATGTGCTAAACAGGCATGGTGTCTTTTTGCGTCTTGGCCGGTATCTATTGTGTTGTGCCTTGGTGATCAAAATATTTGACAGATTTTGACGATAGGGATCCATCAATGGGGGTCAATCTAAGGGGTCCTCAAACTCTAATTATTCCAAGTTGTGATCCACCGCCAAAATCTGTTTGACAAATACTTTGGTTACCAAAGCACAACACAATAGATAACAGTCAAAACGCCAGTAGACACAATGCCTGTTTAGCTTTAAACATCACATGGTATCAATTTATACCATATCAAGGCTCAATATATTTTGCTGTGTGGAGAGATCAGGATATTATCTTTTGCCGTTCAGCCTGTAACAGTGATGCACAACTTTTCGTTGATATGTATAGGGGAGGTGTAATATTGTACAAAGGTACTGGTACTGCAAGAAAAAATTAACGAGCAAAAAAGCATATTATTTATTTTGAGGGCCTCATGGAAGATAAGTTGTACTACTAAATGTTGTCACCCTCTTTAAATAAAGACTTTACTTACTTACTTACTTACTTACTTACTTACTTACTTACTTACTTACTTACTTACTTACTTACTTACTTACTTACTCGCAATGATCGTGGCAAAACACAAACCAAACCCTGTCCTTAAAGCAGAAATTACGAAATAACTGATATTACAACTCAAGATTTTTCTGAAAAGTAGATACGTCCATTAGTCATCTAAATGATATCCCGATTTAGACGTACATTTTGATTTAATTTTTGTATCTATATCCTCTAAGAAACAATATTTTAGTTTGTTTTGTTGCTTAACGTCCCAAGTCAACAGCTATGGTCATGGCGGCACAGTCAGTTCACCTAACCAAACTTTTCCTGGGCAAGCTTGAACAAGCAGTTAATCAGTACTTCGTGCAAATACTTTCGCTTGTAACTGACAACAACCCTCTTTTGAATGATTCAGCGGAAAGGAGGAGAATGACCATAGAAATTATTTCATGATCAACTTCCACGAAAGTATTGGACTGGGCCGGGATCAAACTGGCGACCCCTGGATCTGCAGTCACACTCGCATCTGTTGCCATACACGTTACCGGCTGTGCTACCCGGCCCGGTAAAGAAACAGTATAGACCCTGTTTGTACAGTGTCTGGTCTGGATCTAGACTGTTTGCCTATGGTCAATATCAGATAACCAACTGGCAGATAAGATTATTTTGACCTGAATGCAATATGGAAGATGATTTATTCTCTCAGTTGAAACCAAAGGCTGAAGAAATATGTTGATTTAAAGTAACTTTCTATAATTATGACCTGTCATCAATGTTAGCCGCTAAAATTCATGACCTGTCATCAAAGACAGCCACTTCAAAATTGATCTGTTGACAAAGGCAGCCATTTCTCCTCTACCTGTCATCTTTGATGGGCTCCAATAACTTTAAAAATCAAACTGCGGCTTTAAATTTGGCAAACATGTATCTGAATGATAGTAGTTTTATTGTATATAAGTGCAGACAGCATTCTTGGCGGAGAGATGCACAAGCTGAACAGATAACTGTTTTTTGTGACTTTTCTCGGGAAACTTCTGAAATGATGATCAAGTGTTGCTTTATTAGTGAGAGATATAACGTCACCTTGTTTCTGTAGGATCTCTCAACACTAACAAGTGTACTCACTTACCACAGAGTACCAGAGGGCTTCTCTAACAATGTAGCCAACCGAAAATTATAACCTACCCTTCATGGGACATAAAATCCCGTATCTGTCATCATTGTTAGTAACCTGTCATCTAAGCAGCCGGTTGTACGGTGTGGTTCAACAACTATGAGCATTTTTGCTAAAAGACCTCGACCGGCTGAAATGATGCTCGGCGAAGTCTCGTGCCAGTCGCTGGACATTGTTAAAACAAATATGCAAAATTTGATCCAAACAAGAGTTATGAGCATTTTCGCTAAATGACCACGGGCGGACAGACGGACTCACATAGGGATTAAAGTGTAAACCTGCAGGTCGTGCGATATGATTTGGGTTCAAGCCAACTCCGAAAGTCCACTGACGAACGAAATTTAAAGAGCTTTTGTGACCTTTTATATAAGTACATATTATTCAACTATTAAGTCAGTGTCTAGTCATGCCCCCAAACTTGCTCCTATCTCCATTAGCTTTAAAAGAGACCGGGGCATTGTATACTTGTGCTGAGACACATATTTCATTCAAAATGACAATATTTCTCTGATAGGTATACATGGATTATGATCGTCGAAAACCATAGCGTGCGTAACAAAGTATTATAAGAACAATAGTGGTTTGGTCTCCGGCATATAAGCAATTATAATCGCTAATATACATAGGGAATGAAATCAACTGTTCAAAGAGCAATGTCAATGCACAGGGAAATGCAAATGTGTACTTTCTTCGAAGTGGCAAAGGCCAGATAAGGGTCATCTAGTGTCCGAAGCTCAATTGACCAAGTAAAATGTTGCTATGGTAACCAAGCCAAATGTCTTGTCGCGAAGAAACTTGTCTTCTGGGTCTGTGATCAAGTAAGTTTCAACCCAACCTGTTCAGTTACAGAGACTAGCGTGAAAATTCCACTTGTTATAATGCCTCGTTGGGGAACGGCGAATATCCCTTTGAATAAAGATTTTTTTAGCTTTACGTTTGTGTGAAAATTAGCATTATCAAATGGAATGACACAAATATGGCAATGTACATACCTCAATTCCTCCAGGATAGAGTGGATCCCAGCTTAACACCGGAAACCCAAGGTACTTTGCGAGATTTAGGACGTAATCATTGGCTTGCGACGTTAATTCACTATATGAGATCATGGTTATCACACTGGCGTTGTTGTCAAACACTTTATCACAGAATAATTCCAATAACTCATCCGGGGTGGGGTTCTCAGAATTTATAAACTGCAAATCCGCACGTAACGTCAATCTTGCAAACGTAAGTGGATTTCGTGGGCGGTAGGAGCGCCGATTGGCCGCAATAACGGAAGTCCGCACTGCTGTTGAAAGCCTGATTGCTGTTGAAGATCTTTCAGGGGCGATAATTTGCATGTATAAATCCTCGGCTAAGTTCCTGTATATTTGTAGTAATCCAAAGAATATGATTGATATGTACATCCAACACTGCATTTTGCCTATTTTAGTACGTTTTGCTACTAATTTTGTACGTTTTGATACTATTTTAGTACGTTTTGCTACTAATTTTGTACGTTTTGATACTATTTTAGTACGTTTTGATACTATCTTAGTACGTTTTGATACTATTTTAGTACGTTTTATTTGTATTTGTAATTGAAAATGGACGTATTGTTGTGACAATTTCAAAGCAATGCTTAAAATGGACGGATGCTATTTATAATACACTATAGCATTTACATGTATAAGACACTTGTTAATCTGGAAAAAATAACAAATTAATATTTTATTCATTTCTCCTAGAAAACATAATGTTGTGGTGCTAATTAGAAGCGTCTCATAGAGACGCTTCTAATAAGCACCGCAACACATGTTTCCCTGAAGAAAGAAGATAAGAAATATGGCAGTTTTATATCACTTTTATCTAACATTGGCTATGAGTATATCTATCATGTCTATAAGAGCTTGAATTATAAATGCTCTTCTATGCAGCGCTCATTGGTGAAATGTTTCCAATTCCAAGTAATTCACACAATTTCCCCTCCAATAGCACCGGTGCCAATAGAACTGAAGAGAATACCTGAAAATCCGATACGTTTCGCGCGTGTTCAAATTGCTATTTTCTCTTTTTCATTGGAATTTAAACAGCGCCAAATAGTAGCCATTATCAACCAACTACAAAGACATAATGTATATTTCGCATAGTCTTACATCATGTACATGTATCCGATACATGTACGCATGAAATGTACAAAGTATGAAATCTGTGCAAATTGCACAGGTTACATATTTTGTACAGTTCAAGAGGTAGTTCAAGAGGTTGTATCCCTATACTTTCTGAATGAAACACAATAGATCCTACGTGTATTCTACCATTATAATCCTCAGCTGAAAAATATTGTGCTCGTGGGTAACACTACTAATGTTTTCTTTATTTACTTATGAATAAAACATGCTTCGGATACTCTGCACAGCCTAGTAATTCAGACGAGTGGTACAAAATTTACACAGAACCACTGTTAACATGGTTAAAGTGAAAACTGACAATTACAATATGTGGTGCATAAGAGTTCCAAGCTCGATTCCAAGATCCCTCGAGCGTGGTTGTCACGATACGAAACTATATATCCATGAAGTAGAATAAAACATTCCTCGGTGCAGACTGGATCCTAGACTAACTAGATACGGTCACCACTTCAACTCAGTGAGATCTTACAATGTAACATAGCTTTTGGACAGTTGATGATGATCAGGGCCCGGAATTACAAGACCTCCTTAAAGTTAAGGAAGACTTAAGTTAAGTATTGATATTTCATCATGCTATATTAAATTCTAAATAAAATGCCTGGATCGATGCAGTATTTGTGGTCAATGATATCATTGTGCGTGATCTATAGAAAAAATGAAACTATTTTGATTCTAATCAATTTTAAACGTTATTTTTCGCATCCTGAAAAATCAATACTTAACTTGAGTCTTCCTTAACTTTAAGGAGGCATTGTAATTCCGGGCCCTGGTATTGAAAAATAATAACCAATATAACCATTAGAAGCTATCGATGCAATAAGAATAATTCTAATACATGTATAACATGTACTAGCTTATATACGTGTATTAACTATTTTAATTCCACATGTATTTATACGTTGTAGGCACTCGTTAGAAGCGTCTCACCGAGACGCTTCTTACAAGTGCATACAACGTATTGTTCATTCTCCCTTATACCATTTTATTGTATATTTTACCAATGCTCATATCACATATTTTTCTATACAACTATTCATTTTATTACACTATATTTTATTACACTAAATTTTCTTCTCCATGCCTATATCTCCTTTGTTTTCACCTTTCTTGCGTACCAACAGAAGTCAACCTGTTGAGCAATAGTCAATTTGGACTGTTCAAAGTAAAGATGTAGATGTAAACAAATACTTTAAGAAATATGAAAGCTATATTTAACACTTTACCGTCGTTAGTTGGCCCTCGGTACCGGTAGTTTAACAGGTGATCGGGCTCAGGGCCCAGGGGGACGACAGTAAACAAAACTCAAACTTACAAATATTGCAGTATTTATACTGTATTAACTTGGCACACTTTGGCTAGTTAAGAATCGCAGATAATTTCCTTCCATGGTTAGTGTCAGAATATTTAGTATTGGTCTGTAAATCTGTCTGGATCAACATCATCTGTCGAAGCTGAAAGGAGAACAAATACCGTATATAGTCTACATGAAAGGACAACAAATACCGTATATAGTCTACATGAAAGGAGAAAAATATCATATATATTCTTCAAGGAAGGAGAAAGGAATACCAATACATGTATACTCTACTGCATGTAGAATATAAATGGTATCTATTTCTCCTTTCATGAAGAAAAGATACGGTATTTTCCCCGTTCATGAATAATATTTATGGTTTTTATTTCTCCTTCATGTAGATTATGTACGGTATTGTTTTCTCTTTCAAAGGAGAAAAAATACCGTATGTATTCTACATAAATGGAGAAAAAAACATCTATATAAACCACATGAAAACCACAAAGACAGATTTTCTCGCTACTGAACCAATCTGTAGCGCAAAAACACATAGAAATCATCCAACTGTTCGATGTTGAGCAAAACATGTGCAAAAACCTTGCTTTTTGCATTAAAAATAACATTTTTGTGCAACATAAGTTTAACATATTATAAGTTAATGGACTGTTAATTGTTACATTCTGTTCAAGTAATACTATTCTTATAATCGAAACAGAAATTACATGGGCCCTCACCTCGAGAAAATCTGACTTTGTTATTAGCATGCGAACCACAAAGGTGCAGACCAGCCTGCACATACGCGCAGGCTGATCAGCGCATTTATTTGTTTGTTTCATTTGGTTCTTTACGTCCCATCAACAATCTTTCAGTTATATAGGGGCGGGTCTTCCTGGGTTGAACCAGTACTAAACTAGGATTAATGTGTCTTGCTCAAGGACACAACGCAGTGACGTCGGTGAGGCTCGAACCCGCGGCCCCTCGGTCTCGAGTCAATCACTCTACCACTGAGCAACTGCGCTCCCACCCGTCAGCGCATATGTTGCTATATGCAAAAAAACATAAATATTCTAGCTATTTTGTAACTCATGCGCGGATCCAGAAAGTTTTGTCTGAGGGGGTCCAACTTTGACAACATTTCTTTCTCGTTGAGGGGAGAGAGGATCCAAATACCACTACAAGCGGGCCGTCGTCGGCCCTCCACCGAAACGCCTTTCACTGGCGCGCCGATGATGGCCCGACATTGAATACGGGCTTGATATCTTTGTGATTGTCAAGGAATCCGGACCAATATTGCTAAAAAAAACTATATTTTTGTGATTTTTAGGGGGGTCCGGGCACCACCCCCCCCCATCTGGATTTGCAGGTTGGTCTAAGGTTTACCTGGTCGCAAACCCCGAAGTCAGGGTTTCCCAAGGACGAGGCTCATATTATGTATGGGCCTTCTAGCTCAAAAACGGGCATTTCATTATATTATATTATTCAGTATATACATATACCTAAAGTACAACCACATCCAAATCTTCATAATTTAAGATTGTCTCTGTAACAAAGTATTATCTTGGGCCAGTACACGATATTTCATCAATGAGCATCGGCGAACAGCGAAGGTTTAGGCGAGTCTGCGCATGTGCGCATATTCGCCATAGTATTCGCTGCTAGCATACACAAAATTTGGATGTAGATGAATGCTCAGACCAAAATTTAGACCTCTAGCTTCGCCCCATACGTAAGCAAAAGCGTTTATTAGAGGCATTTGCGCATTTGCGAAAAGCTATAAAACCTTGTGTGCTGGCTCAAATGGTTTGGTCTCAGTGTTCTCAAAGCCAGAAGACAGGGGTTTTGGCAAAGATACTCATATCTACTTACGTCGTGTTATTCGTCCACAGTTTGTTGGAGGCCTTCCTAGGCCATGTGCCGCGCTCGACGGCGATTTAAAGTGATGCAGGTGCAATACATTCGTTTTGTTTATTGCCTAAATTCCGTTAATTAGTTCCATGCACAAAAGAGCCATTAAGTAGTTTGCAGTTGGCATGTTCTGTAAACAGATTGCATTGGAGCGAGAAAAACAATTAGGCCAACAAGAAAATGAATGCTAAGCACAAACATAAATCAACTGCGCCTCTGACAATGTATGGGCTAGTGCTCTTATCGCATATTCGACCAGGATTCCTAGACTTTATCCTAAATGCAGCCTAGTCTCAAAGGGCAAATATTCGTCATTATTTAAACCCATTTGAAATTGCCAGAGCCATACAGCTATGCCGGTGTGATTTTGCCAAGAGTTGACAGACAGTCAGCAAAACCATTCCCTAATTTGGGAGAAAATCAACATTTTGGTTTTACGAAGTGTTTTAGTAGGTACAGTTCTCACGTTCCTATGACGTCATAAGGATTTGTAGAGTTCTATATTACTGACTTTGGATAGTAGAATAAAAAAACTTTTTATTGAGCAATAGATGATATTGTAAAAAAATGATATTCTGGTAAAAATAAGCAACACAATCAAAATATACTTAGCCAGACAGATCTAATTGTTTCAACTATCCTCCTGTTGATAAGTTAACCCTTAAAATGCCTCAAAAATATCAATTTTAAATTGTTGTATGCTACATTTACTTGCTAACATTATTGACAAGTGTATGTGTATATGCAAACAGTGTAGACACAGATCAGACTTCTCCTATCAGTCTTATCTGCATCTAAACTGTTTGACAAAGTTGGACATTTGGCTTTTAAAACATTTCAGTAAACAGCAACTGCAGACTATATTTGTTGAAATTGGCGCTTTAAGTGTTTAAATTTTATTGTTTGACCCAGAAACACAGAAACGTTTTAATCTGATTTTATCGTATGCTGAAAAGTTTTAAAAGCCTCTTGGTCAAACAGTGTAGACACAGAATAGACTGCTGCTGATCTGGATCAACACTGTTTGTCTCTACAAATACATTAGTCAATAATGTTAGCAAATATACTCAGAAAAACAATTAAAGGATATTTAGATGCAGTTCCATCTCTAACATTCAATACAATTGAAAATAAACTAATTAGGCATGCACTTCATAGTTCCAGATATCTGCGATCAAAATGAATGTTTGATATAAGCCAAGCTTAAATGATTAAAGTGCAGTACAGGTCCAAAGGAGCAACCCTCTATACTGAAAAGTCACAAACATTCAAAATGATTGGAACCCATTTTTATCGCTTGTATTACATACGATTGGCTCCAAAACCATTGCTTTCTCTCAGTTAAAAGTATGACTTCTAATTTTGTAGTTGTTGTCAGTGTTTTACTTCCAATTTGTTGTCATATTGGCTGTGGTATGCCATATCTGTGCTTTTTTGTTGAACAAGTTGTCACGTTACTAGGTGCAATAACTGACAACGTGTCTGTGGTCGTAATTAGTTCTTTACCAGGTAAAGGTGCAACAAAAATATATACGCTAATATTTTTGCTTGTTAACTTTGGGTAAAAAGGGTTGGTACATTTGGTGTTGTACTGTATCGTAACTAATGACCTGTAAATTTTATTTGCGTTTTGCTTAATTGCATATTGGTAGTTCTATCAGATACGAAAGTGCTTTGTTTAGAAATTATTTTCCCAAATGCTATATAGTCAAAAGAACTTTAATATCCTTCAATTGTTTTTCTGAGTATATATAGAATCAGAAGATTTGAGCATATGACATTTTAGATGCATTTTTGATAGCTTTAAATGGTTAACATTCTCTAGTAAAACAGGTGTCTGGATCACAAATGAAATCTGACACCGTGCTGTTAGTGGTGTTGCCTCCAATTAGAGCACAGCCTAGATTTAGAAACAATACAAGCGAAAGGGAATTTAAACTCCGCCTACTTCACTAAGAAATCTGGGTTAATTCAAAGCCGTAGTTTATTTAAATATTGCATCACACATCAAAGAAAAAAATCTAGACCATGATACAAATGGTGTGTGGATTACAAACAAATTTCCAGATCACTGCTATGACCGTGGGATCAAAGGCCAAGGTCAAATATGTTTATAATCGGTTTTATAGCTTGTATCGGGATCTCCTCATTCATTGTTGCAGTATTCAAATATACTCAACGTCAGTGAAAAGTTACCAGTAAATCACATATACTTAACATAGGACAATGTTTAGTTCATTCTGAATGCAGAACTGCGGATTCTTCAACACTCAATTTTATGGTTTAGGGTGCCATACATCACCACTATAGATAACGGTATCCATCACACCTGAATGCATTATAATCATTCACTGACGGACCCCTGTAGTTTCCATTGCAGTGTATAGGAAAATGCAAAATTTTGGTGCTACCTTAAAGTTTGATCCTCATTTTTCGCGTTTAATGGGATAAGCTAAACAATTTTGGTGGCGTTTTCTATGAAAATGTCTAGGGAATGTTCAGGCATGTTGTCTTTTGAAAATGGTGATTTCAAATTCTTAAAAACTGCAAAAATCATAAAATGCACGTGCATCACATGCGCCATAGTTCCAGGGCTCGTGTAACTGTTTTATCTCTCCAAACCAGCTTGTCGTTGATCAGAAACATGAACGTAACAATATATAAGTAGCCAAAGAGCTGTATTATATATTTTCCGAAATATCGACATTTCGATACTGGTAACTTTTCATTGACGCTGAGTATATATAGCAGCATTATTGCTTATTGTATGTAGATTACAACGAAGGTTACAGATCATTACTACATGTATAAATGTCCAGGTCAGAATACTTAGGATCTGTTTACAGCTCGTACCACAAACTCCTCTTGTATTCTTGACAGATTTGTACACTGATTGTGTGTTGGAACCGTTTGGAGAAATTGACTTTATTTTTACTCTTTATCTTTCATCGCGAACACAGTTTGCCAAAATTGATCATAACAAGTTATTGCCGAAAGTCATGATTGTGAAAAACATAAACAATCGAGTTTTTTGTGTTTTGTTTTGTTTTAGTGTTACGTGTTTATGGTGCTCAAAAGAACCGTCTAATAAAGTTTTGGTTGAGAGATTAGAAAACCACCTGATTAACTTAAAAAGGAGCTCTTTTCCCCTAGTAGTCTAAGATGATAGAATGACGTGTCTGTATTGCAGAATGTCAGGCTAAATTACATCTACAATAGGTTATAGCTAGTACGTAATACAAAAGAATTAGTCAAATTATTTCAGTACAAGAAAATAATATTACAACATGAAGACTCTCCTTTAGAATAGGAGAAACTCTCATTACGCAGTAACGCACGTGTGTAATACAATTTGTATGCATTCAAAGGAAATCATATACAGTAAAACCTGTGCAAAACGGCCGCTCAAAAAAGTATAATATAGACGAATGTTAGCTTAATGAAGGTCGAAATTATTGCAGATGCTCCCCTTGGAGCTTTCTGCTATACTTTTGACCTGCATCATGCGATAATTAGACTTGAAAACCAATTTGTGGTCTTTTTGAGGGTGGCCGTTTTACACAGGATTTACTGTAACATAGAAATGCCATAAGGGACTGCTTTTAAAGGAAAGTATAAGCCCCCGGAGAGAGCATTTTTTCCGATGTAGTCCTCATTTTTAAGGGACACAACTGATGAGATTCAATGATCGTTTAAGTAGTCCGGCTCCATTGCATGTGTCATTTACTAGCAGTGAAAAGCCGGATCAGATATACAGTAAAACCTGTGTTAAAAGGCCACTCTCAAAAAGACCGAAAATTGGTTTTCAAGACCAATTATCGCTTTATGCAGGTCAAAAGCATTGCAGAATGCCCAAAGGGGGGCATTCTGCAATACTTTCGACCTTCATTAAGCTACCATTTGTCATTAAGATCTTTGTTTTGTCTGTTTTCGAGTGGCCGTCTTATACAGGTTCTACTGTATATGTAGCCCCATCTCTTTCCCCATCCCTACCTTCTACTTGTTTGTATTCAAGACTATTCTTTTTTGCGCAAGATACAGGTACAAATGTGCATCTTGCATGATGAGGCGAAAATAATGTCGCTAGCAAGCAAGACGGAAATGAAGCATTGGCAGGGCACACCGTGGCTCTACTTGAGGTTTTCCTTAGCTCGCACTACCTGTGAGTCGTGGGCACTTTTCTTTTTTTTTTTTCATCATAGTGTGTTAATGTGATTAGATTGTTTCTCTGAGATGGTACATTGCATTACTGTAGTTAGCTAAACAATTTGCGAGCTGAACATGTTTTTTTGTTTTAACAACAACATTATCTAGGGCAAAGATTTGGTACCAGTTAAATGTATTTAGGTCCCCAGTGCTTAGGCTGCTGTCCGTTCTAAGGTGGTGGTTCTGTTGTTCATTGTTTATTGTTGCTCCCATTGTTTGTGGGGGGCTCTGTGTTTTGTTTGTTGGGGGCTCTGTGTTTGTTCCTTGTTTTCTTATTAAGGACTTTGTTTTCGCCTGGCTTTGCAATCATCTTGATGAGGAAGAGAGAGTCGGCTGCTTTACTTTAATTGTCTCTTCGATGTCTTGTGACTGTGACTCTTTTGTGACTGTGACTCTTCCTCACGGAAGCGTGGGTTGGTCTGCAGTGTGTGATTGTGGTATTTCCTGATCATACTCGCTTGCACTTTGTAAATAAAAGAAATGAGGGAAATAATGAAACAAACTCAAATATATGTGATTTCCAATAATGTGACATTTTGACATGAATAGACTCAGACGACCCCGTGCAGCCTTCTTTTAAGCTCAGAAACTCCAAGTAGCTAAACAGTCCTAGAATATTCAAGCGACAAGCAAATGCTCTGATCAGACTGCGCGTATGCGCAGGCTGGTCTGAGCCTTTGCTGGTCGCACATACCACATTGTTAGAAATCTCATGTCACGGCTCAATTATATAAGCGAATAGGTAGGCATGAAGGTAGGTGGGTAGGTAGGTACAGGTGTGTTAAGACTAAACATAACACCTAGTGCAAGTCTTGTTCACTACGTTTAAACTAGCAATTGACATCAAAGTGCACTAGAAGTTCACTACCTAGATTGTCCATGTAGGTAGGTAGACTAGGTGGGGCGGCAGGCAGGCAGGTTGGTGGGTGGGTTGGCAGGTAGGTAGGTAGGGTGGCAGACAGGAAGACAGGCAGGGAGGCAGGCAGGCAGTCACTGGCCGCTGACTGAAGAGAAACAAAAACATAAAACAAATATACCTGCATATCTACATATCATCCTTTTTTTCTCCTTTGATAGACAGATATTCCCATATTCCCATTTTCCTCATTTGTCATTCCGATCACCTCTGACAAAATCGTCTCTGTAGTGCATGTTATGATATAAGGGTCCACAGCATGACAAAAGTGCTCTTCTGGAACAATGCAAACCGCACATGCTCATGCAATCCGCGCATGCTCCAGACGAGTCTTCGCAATCTAGTTCACTCGTAGCTTTCTTCACACTTTTAATTTTTTCAAGTTAATTTTGCACGTGCTTAAACTGTATGCGCATGTGCAGACTATTGCTGCAAACGGGTCCCGATCGCGAAGACGGAAATTGTTTCAGTCCAAGAGCGTACTAAACGCTTTGCATGCTGGGTAATTTAGCATGCTTTTCTGTCATCTGCTGCTTTTTTTCAAAATCGACTTTTTCGAAAAAGACATTTAGAAATACATTCATAATGTCAAACAGTTCGGATCCAGATCAGGCCCGACGTTCTGTCGGGCCTGATCTAGATCCAAACTGTTTGCAAAGGTTAACAGCAGACGACACTGGTACATGTAGGCAAGTAGTTTAAGTACTAATCTATTTAGTAGTGAAGTGCCAGCCAAGTTCCATTCTTATACAATCCTATTGTCTGACAATCATGAAGTAACAAACTCTGTGTAACTGACAGACGATTATGATAATGCGAGGTTCCAGAAAGAAAGCTGACATTCTGACCGCTAAACGGAAGTTATTGTATGGCTAGTGCGTCTATATGGGAAGATAATCCACGAGTTTTAGCCAGTAGATTATCGCTCGTACAGACGCACAGACCATAAAATAATTTTCTTATTGCACTAGCATGTTTGTTTGATTGATTTGATTCTTGACGTCTATTCAACAATTGTTCAGTTATGCCTAGACGGGTATTCTTGGGTTAAACCAGGGATTAATGTGTCCGGCTCGCTCAATGACACAGCGCAGTGCCGCCGGTGAGTTTCGAACCCGCAACCCCCCGATCTCGAGTCAATCACTCTACCACTGAGCCATTGCTCTCTCATTATGCACTATAGCATGCATTTATACACTGTGCAATGCGATATATTTGATGTAAAACATTGGGATGTCCGTTTAAGACTCTTAAAGACGAATTAAATAAAAACGAACTTCAATCATTGGCTTTCTTTCTACACCTTATACACTTTGTATACAATGTACTCTCAAGAATAAGCTGAACGGAATTTCCAATTCTTATCAATTGGACCTGTTTTAAGGGTTGTTGAGAAGTATTTTCATTTTTATTCAATTTTTAATAGAACATTCTGTAAGCAAACAGTGGAGAACCTGATCAGATGCCGCGTTCTGTGTTTGTCTATTGTCCATAAAAAGAACTCTAGGCTTATATGGGTTAAAGTAAAGCAACCAGATCTCTCTTCCTCAGCAAGATAATTCCACAACTAAATTCAGCACTAAGAACTAAACCACTAAACAAGAACAAAACACAATACCCCACACACAACGGGAGGATTAACATTGACTCAACAACAGCAAAATCACCAGGGCAGCCGTTGAGGACATAGGGAGCTCTTGAATATATTGACTGAACAGGTCTTCGCCCTAGACTTTGCTATTGTTAAAATACAGAACAAATATTTAGCTCGCAGGAGGTTTCCTAACATATGCAAAGCATCATCACATAGAAAGAAAAAGTACATCTGTATGTTTCAGTACAGTAGAGATTATTTCGTTGTCCTTTTTGTACATGTTTGATAACTGTCTGTCGAACCAGGGGCTCGAATATACTGGTTGGTCGGACTTGAAAAGGTGGTACATTTTCTACCAGCGATTTCGAGCTATTAGGGAAATACTGTTTGCTTCTTACGCACGTAACTACTGACCGTATGGAATAATACGCTCTTACAATGTACTTACCACGTATATACCGTATACTGATCCAGAGCTCTTATTAATTCTGTGGCACGGTAAGCGTGAACTCGCGAGAGTATGCCAAACTAGAACTTTTATTCGACCCACTATCCCAAATTGGGTTTAAATTGGACAATGCAAAGAATGAAGATTACGTATGCCATGTTCATGGGGAGTAACTGTTGAATTGATGGGGAGTAAATGCTACTTCCCTACTTTAATTAAGAAATAATTATATAATCGGGCTGAGTCTTTAGATAAGCGTTGCTAGCATAGCATCTTGGCATGAATAATTCCATGCCTTTAGAGTGTGTATTTAAAAATTAGTTTTCATATTTCTCAACCAAAACTTATGTTGTGGGTGCTCAAAAGAACCGTCTCAATGAGACGGTTCTCATTAGCACCCAAAACACAAGTTGAAACGGGCGGATAAGAAAATATTCCCGCTTTTACGCTCAAAATATTTTTTCTGACCTATAATGATGCCAAATTACATTGATCAATATGAAAAAGTACTCGTTGCCAATGTCCCAGCCAGCACACAAAGTCGAGCCACCATCGGCCCTCCAGCGAAATGCCATTCAAATGCCGTTTCTCTGGCGTACCGGTGGTGGTCCACTTTTAGATGTTTACTGGGTGGACAGGAAAGTCACTGATTAGAACTGTGCGATCTACATTACAAAATATTTTCCTTATAATATAAACGTCGTACACTGTGAAAATAAGTGTTAGTTTACACACAATTCGGTGGCAGCTGGGCTGCCACTGTTCTTGGTGTAATCTTTCAACTGCATTTAAAGTAAAACCTGTGTAAAACGGCCAACCTCAAAAATACCAATTCATGTCGGGACATTTCCCGGGTTGAACAGAATAAATGCCTTGCTCAAGGACACAAGGCAATGCCTCCGGGAGGCTCGAAACAGGAACCTCTCGATCTCATGTCTCTCTATCTCTGTGCTCAGTATTCTTAACCAGGACCTACCAGGAAGTATGAGAATTATTTTTGAATGATAAGGATTTTTTAAACATATCGAACATACCTTGTATCTGTCAGCAATATCTGTTTATAGCTGATCTTTTTGAGATTCCCCAGAAACACCGTTTGGGCCGGTTTGTTTAAACACATTGCCTAATCTAATCAAAAGATGTACTTACACGTGGTCGCTACCAGAAAAAAGCTTTTAAAAGAAAGATAAAAAATCTCAATCTAAAATATTACGTTTTGTTGAAAATCATAGATTTGCCTGTGATCGAATAATCAAGAAAAGATTTTACATCTTATTATCACAGTAATAGTGGTCGTCGACATTTTTTGTGTTTGTGAATTTGCTTCTATGAACAGGCATATTTGAATAATTGCGCCTGAAATTGCTTGTCATTCGCTTAATTTCGTTCCATTTAGTTTCTATTGAAGACATTAACAAAAATAATTCGACTTTCTGTACCAATCTTAACCAATTTATGCATGGGGCAATCGTCACGGGGCACATGTACAACGTTTTGTGCTTTTACGGTCATTTTTTCAGCTTTTCGTGTGGAATTTGTTAAATGGGTGTTTTCATATATGACCCAGTGCAGAATGTGGGTACTGTTTTTAGCATTTGAGCCATGGCATGAGATTTCCAACAATGTGGCATTTTGACACGTGTAGACTCAGACGAGCTGTGCAGCATTCTTTTAAGCTTAGGAACTCCAAATGATGTTCCGTCAGTAGCTTAACATTCATAGAATATTCAAGCGACTAGCAAAGGTTGTGATGAGTTTGCGCACATGGGCAAGCTTGTCTGAACCTTTGCTGGTCGCACATACCATATGGTTGGAAATGTCATGTCGCGGCTCATTTATAAACAACTAACAGCATGTGATTATTATGTCTGAAATATGAGTGATGCCCGGAAAACTGCAATTTGCAGTTTTCCGGGCATCACTCATATTTCACTTGAGATTTCGGAAAGCACTTCTCCAGTAATTAATGTTAGCATTTCTACATGTTACAATCATGGATTTTGAACCGCGAGTGTAACAGCACAAATTAAAAAGGCTCAGTCTGGTTTAGGCGCAATCAAGGCACACAAAAACATTCAAAATATATCTAGCAGTGTCTGCTGCTTTAATTGCCAGTGCAAATAGAATTTTCAGGGTATATAGTTTTCAAGTTATAAGTTTGTACAACACATTTTAGAATTAATCAATGAGAACACCGTTTTCTAGCTTATAATTAAAGAGTGTGTCTGATTGGTTAATAATTTGGGTCAAAAGCAAACGCAGTCAGCTAGCCGCTGAATAAAACCCGTTCAAATCGTCCATGTTGAAAATGTTGAAACGCATTGACCCATAATCTCCATTGAACGTGATTTTATAAAACATACCATAGGCGTGTGCTGATCAGACTGCGCATTCACGCAGTCTGATCAGCGCATTTTGTTGCTGGCGCTTTAATATGTCACAGTAGCAGTACCTGCTACAGTCAAAGCCTCCTGATTCCATCTGGTCGTTATAATTGAGCAGGCTGATTTGAATCTAATGAACCCCCAATGAAAGCAATTCTCTTGACATGGTTCCGATTATTCTCCATTATCGTCTTTTCCTTGCCCATGTTATTAACGCTTTGCATGATGAGTAATTTTGCATGCTTTTTTGTCGCCTGTTGATTATTTTAAAATTTAACTTTTTTCAAAATTGTCTTTCAGGAATACCATCAGAGTGTCAAACAGCTCGGATCTAGATCTGGTCCGACATATTGTCGGTCCTGATCTTGGTCAAAACTGTGTGTAAATGTTATCAGCAGACGATAAAATTAATAACTGTCAGGCAAGGACTCATACATAATAATTCTCGACAGATTATTAAAATGTTCAACATTAAGACTGTTTAATATTGCAATCATGTAACAGCTTATCGTAAAGACAGGTCCCAAAAGAGTACACAAGCTATGGCTTGAGTTAATGTCTCCAACCGGCCTATGTGAAAGGTACCATTGTTTCATTGGCTGAATATTTACTGCAATTGCTGATTCCTATTTTAAGTTTACTTTACCTCAAATCTGTCTCGTTATTATCTCATCATTGGCGCAGACAGAAAGCACTATAGCACGCACTAACCTGTCGCCTTTCGCTCGGTGCACACTGGGATTGAACTGCCATTCACCCGCCATTTTAATAAAATATATTATGCGATCACTGCTTGCATGACTCACGGCTTTACATCCAGAAAATAATTGATAAACTTTCAAAAATTTACTTTTTCCGATTTTTAATAATGAATTCTGTCACTACAAGGAGCGTGAGAAATGAACGGGACTAGCCTGATATCGCTAGCTACAAATACCCATAATTCGAGTGATCTATATGAGGTAATGCCAGGTCTTGCGACATGATTATCTCATAGAAAATTGTTTTGAATTTTAGTTTCGAATTATGCCATTGTAGTTGGCTTGTAAAGTATGCCCTATTGTACGACCCTAAGCAAGATATGCGGTTCGACTTGCAAATATGCTCTATTGCAATATCCTGACTGCAAAATATGACCTCTTGCAATACACTGAGAAAGAGACGCTTGCATGTAAAGTATGCCCTATTGCAAAACCCATAGAAAGATATGAATGTTGGCTTACAAGTATGCCCTATTGCAATACCCTAAATAGACATGATGGTTGGCTTGCAAATATACCCTCTTGCAATACACTGAGAAAGAGACATGAAGTATAGTATGATGCTTGTTATATATGCCCTATTGTAAAACCCAAAGAAAGATATGAATGTTGGCTTACAAGTATGTTCTAAATACCCTAAAAAGACATAATGGTTGGCTTGCACAATATGCCTTGTTGCACTACCTTAAGGAAGACATGATGGTTGGCTTGTAAAGTATGCCTTGTTGCACTACCTTAATGAAGACATGATGGTTGGCTTGTAAAGTATGCCTTGTTGCACTACCTTAAGGAAGACATGATGGTTGGCTTGTAAAGTATGCCTTGTTGTGCTACCTTAATGAAGACATGATGGTTGGCTTGTAAAGTATGCCTTGTTGCACTACCTTAAGGAAGACATGATGGTTGGCTTGTAAAGTATGCCTTGTTGCACTACCTTAAGGAAGACATGATGGTTGGCTTGTAAAGTATGCCTTGTTGCACTACCTTAATGAAGACATGATGGTTGGCTTGTAAAGTATGCCTTGTTGCACTACCTTAAGGAAGACATGATGGTTGGCTTGTAAAGTATGCCTTGTTGTGCTACCTTAATGAAGACATGATAGTTGGCTTGTAAAGTATGCCTTGTTGTGCTACCTTAAGGAAGACATGATGGTTGGCTTGTAAAGTATGCCTTGTTGTGCTACCTTAAGGAAGACATGATGGTTGGCTTGTAAAGTATGCCTTGTTGCACTACCTTAAGGAAGACATGATGGTTGGCTTGTAAAGTATGCCTTGTTGTGCTACCTTAAGGAAGACATGATGGTTGGCTTGTAAAGTATGCCTTGTTGCACTACCTTAAGGAAGACATGATGGTTGGCTTGTAATGTATGCCTTGTTGCACTACCTTAATGAAGACATGATGGTTGGCTTGTAAAGTATGCCTTGTTGCACTACCTTAAGGAAGACATGATGGTTGGCTTGTAAAGTATGCCTTGTTGTGCTACCTTAAGGAAGACATGATGGTTGGCTTGTAAAGTATGCCTTGTTGCACTACCTTAAGGAAGACATGATGTTTGGCTTGTAAAGTATGCCTTGTTGCACTACCTTAATGAAGACATGATGGTTGGCTTGTAAAGTATGCCTTGTTGCACTACCTTAAGGAAGACATGATGGTTGGCTTGTAAAGTATGCCTTGTTGTGCTACCTTAAGGAAGACATGATGGTTGGCTTGTAAAGTATGCCTTGTTGCACTACCTTAAGGAAGACATGATGGTTGGCTTGTAAAGTATGCCTTGTTGTGCTACCTTAAGGAAGACATGATGGTTGGCTTGTAAAGTATGCCTTGTTGCACTACCTTAATGAAGACATGATGGTTGGCATGTAAAGTATGCCTTGTTGCACTACCTTAAGGAAGACATGATGGTTGGCTTGTAAAGTATGCCTTGTTGTGCTACCTTAATGAAGACATGATGGTTGGCTTGTAAAGTATGCCTTGTTGTGCTACCTTAAGGAAGACATGATGGTTGGCTTGTAAAGTATGCCATATTGCACGACTCTAAGAAATACAAGACATGAAGGTTGGCTTTCAAAGTATACCCATTTGCAATACACTAAAACTACCATAAAAAGACATGCTGATTGGCTTGCAAGTTGCCATATTGCAACACCTTCAGGAGGACATGATGGTTGGCTAGCAAAGTATGCCCTATTGCAAAACCCTAAGAAAGGCGTAAAAGTTGGCTTGAAAAGTATGCCATATTGCACAACCCTAAGAAAGACGTAAAGGTTGGCCTGAAAAGTATGCAATATTGCACAACCATAAGAAAGACGCAAAGGTCGGCTGGCAAAGTATGCCCTATTGCACAACCCTAAGAAAGACGTAAATGTCGGCTGTCAAAGTATGCCCTATTGCACAGCCCTAAGAAAGGCGTAGAGGTCGGCTGGCAAAGTACGCACTATTTCACAACTCTAAGAAAGACGTAACGGTTGGCTTGAAAAGTATGCCATATTTCACAACCCTAAGAAAGACGTAACGGTTGACTTGCAAAGTATGCCCTTAATGGTAATGCCAGTCAACGACACATACTTTTGCAAATGAGCTGGCTTTACTTAGATTGAATTACCTTTATCCTGATTGAGGTACCCCCTCTTTGTTGCAGAAAGCCAAATAAATGCTAAATGAACTGGATGGTTATTCAAACCTCTATTAGAGATAGGGTGGATCTGAAGTGTACCTATTCAGTTTAGCGTAACCATTAATGCCTGATTCTCTCTGAAAAAGCTTTTAAACGAAATGGATAAAACAGAAATGTATCGTATAAAAGAAATCAACTTAATTAGGCAACATGGTTAAGTTCCAAGAAAACATACATACGCGTGTTTCGATAACCACTGTCTCTGGCACCTAATTAGCAATGCTTGCCAAAACTGCCAAAATAAATGATCAGCGTCTTACGAAAACCTGTCTCTGTACATACACTTATGCGCAGGTTGGTCAGTGCATGCATGTACAGGTCGCTTCAAACATGACGTACGTACGTCTAGGGTAAAGCCGGGTAACTTCGGACATCAGGTAATTCGGACATACATTTGCAAACAGTGGAAATTCGGATGAATTCCTTATGAGCCGTCTCATCAGGGTTTTCACTGTTTGCTTGGTTAATTTATTTTTTTATTCCAATAATCAAAATATGATACAAACAAGGTCGCTGTCGGAATTTAGCCGACCGTCCGAGTTTACCCGACTTTACCCAATGATTTGGGCCAAGCCGCGAGAAACCCTGTGTTCGGGGTTTGCGGCCTGGTAATGCTCAAATCAACACGCTCAACTACAGAGACTAGCTAGAATATTTCATATATGCATCTAGCAAGTTTAAGTATCATACTTTCTAAAAAGCGAATGACAAAAGTGCTAAACAGACTGCGCGGATGCGCCATCTGTTATGCGCCTTTCATGTGCGGATCCAGAAAGTTTTGTCAGAGAGGCTTTTTTGTTTTGTTTTTTTAAGTTTATGAGAGTAGGGAGATCTAAATACCACTAAAAGCCCACCAGCGAAACGCCATTTAAATGGCGTTTCGCTGGCGTTCTTGGTAGCTTTGTTTTCGTTCAGGGGATCCGGACCAGTATTTCTAAGAAACCCTATATTATTGTGATTTTACAGTGGGGGGAGATCCGGACCCCCCTGCCCCCCCCCCTCTGGATCCGCCCATGCCTTTGTTGTGTGCATGCAACAAAGTAAGGCTATTTTTTCTAACGGCGAGGCCAATCTTCAACATGAGAGGTTTGTGCACTCTAGGCAGTTTTACGCATGCCCAGGCAACATCAATGGAAAACACTTTCAATTAAGATACCATACCAAATATTATTACCTAGAGGTAATTGTGGGTGGAAGCAATTAAAGGGTTAACCAACATAAACACGATCTTGCACAAACGAACATCTGGGGGTCATAAAACAACAAACACACTTTCCATTAGTTTCAGTACTATACGGCGCTTACGACAGTCCATATGAATACGGACCAGCGAGGATCTGGCCAGACTGTGCCCCTGTGAGTCTCACCAGAACTTTAGCTGTTTGTACATTCAAAGAAAGGAAGTATGTGAAGAAAATAGCAAAATCAAGTTATTAAAATGTAGAAACTTAATGCAGCCTTAATGAATAACCTAACTTTGGTCTTCGGTGTTGAATCATTCATTTATTTAATCATACATTATGAACAGTGTAAGTTAACACCAATAGACATTTTTCAGTTACACCTTACATTACGATTTGTCCGTCAACGGAGACTTACTTTGGACTTAATTTAAGAGGGGCGATGTCAGCAGTAACTGGAATCTATCTTTTTCGTCCGCTACTAAATATTATATTTTTTGTCCTGAGATTTTTTTGTACCTTAACAAACAGTGCATACCATGATGAAATGCCGCATGATGGCATTTTACCAGTTTACAAGTGTAAAAAACATGTACCAAAAATTATATTTCACAATTGAAATGTAGCCGAATATCTTTTTTAAAGTTAATTCTTGGTCCATACATGTATGCATTCACTGGTTGTAACTTGCGAGTAGGTAGATTCGGTGTTTCTGCGTCCAATATGATTATTTTTTGTGACAATATTTCACCAAGCTCAGGTTAATGGACAGTGGAAATGCATAAGTCTTGTGCAAGCCAATATAGCTGGACCACAGTAATTGAAAATCCTTCGAATGTTAAGGAGATATGGAGGGACATGGAATTCAAGCATAAACGTCCATATCTTGTTAGGATGATTCATGTACCAAACTACTAGGGAATTTGGGTTTCCCCTTGATCCTTAAGAGGACTTGAATATATGCACTAGTCATTTCTAACAAGAGAACAGCGAGGACTTTGACTTCGCAGTTTTCTCCACAGTCTGTCATGTTTTACTTTATAGTGCCATATTTGCCTTTGTATATCAATTGCCCCACATTTATCCACACTCAGGGGACAACGCAAAAAGTAAAAAAAAATGGTTCATTTGCCCGGCTATATCCCTGTCATGTCAGAGGATAGGGTGCGTGGATAAACCGACTGGTACATTATACTAATTGGGAGAGAGCTCACTTGCAGTAGAAATCTGATGCTTGAGATTTAAGGATCACGTGGGTTCCAAGGGCATTTTATAGAGTTCGCACTCTGGATAGTCCCCTTTTATGAAGTCAGGGGTTTGGCCCTTTTGCGGGAAATGGTTTAAGAGAATTTCATAGGGCTAAAATGAGCTATGAAGACATGCAGCATAAACACAATAAACTAGATTTTTCTTCCAAAAATCAAATTGAATGGCTAAAACCCTATACTTGCATCGTCAAGTTGGCTCATGCGCATTTTTATACACTTAAGTATGCCCCTGAGTTTGCAAAATGCTTCCGCCAGACATTCAGACAAAAATCTAGTTTTCCTATGTTTCAGAATCTAAGAAGCCATGACGCATACTGGGAAATTGCTAATGTTAAGTTAAATCAGTGGCAGATCCAGATGGGGTTCAGGGAGTTCGCTCAAACCCCCCCCCCCCAGTTTTTTTAAAATATCCTGTGAAAATGAAATAATTTGCTCTCAAGGAGGCCAAATGATTTCATTTTCATGGGATATTTAGGACAAATGAGATAAAATCAGAAAAGCGAACCCAGCACCTTTATACATATGAACCCCCTTTCCAGAAATCCTAGATCCGACCCTGTAAATACACCAAAAGTCATTATAGTCTAACTCAGTAGATTCTAGTAATTCTAGTGTCATTATAATTGTAACTATTTTTCCGCTAGTGGCGACTGTTGTCATCTATTGATCAGCCACATTTTGGAACAAGATAAGGCCTGACAAAATATTGGGCTTGATCCAAATCCAAACTGTTTGGCACTGTTATGGTAATCCCCAAGGATTCTTTTAAATGCATTAATTTAAATAAAAGGAAAGATAAAAGAAACAACAGACAATGAAAAAGCATGCAAAATTACCCAGCATGCATATAGATCATTGTTGTGTTGATTTGGGTGAACTTTATATGATATTGACTGTTCATGGTAGTGATCATAAAAAATCAAAATGCTTTAAATATCATAAATGAATACAGGAGGGACAGGCAGACGGGCTAACTCATGTATGTGATTAAGCTGCATCCTATCATATCAAGCTCCTTATCTTCAACATACTGAAGGAGTTCACCAATCTATTATAATTATTCCTAATCATTATTTCCCATCTTTGAAAAGGCTAAAACTGATTAATTCAATACACGCTTAGTTGACCACCCTTAGAAATTCAGAAGGAGTAAAATACGAAAAGACAATAAGTATAATAGCTTTTTACCTCATGTTATTAATTTGCTGAAGTGGGTTTGGGTGGCACCACAAATTTTTATGACAAGCTTGTCTAAGCGGTTTAACAGTACTTCATGCACATACCTACGCTAGAAACTGAAATCAACCTTTCTGTAACCAGCAGAACTCAGTTCTGATCAATGAAAATTCCCTAGGAGTAGAGCTGTAACGAGGCCTTGATTTAATGTAGCTCAATGCAAGGGTAGAGGTTGTGCCTTCTGGCAAACTATTTGCTACCATGTTGCTGCATATACCATATTGTGAAAAGTTGATTTTTGGTCAACGACCCACCCCTACGTCTACCCAAAGGGTTGGACCCAGGCCTACAAACTAAAATTTCACTTGATATGTTTCAATATCTATTGCACCTCTGCCTGCAAACTAAAAAAAAGGTAAAAAAATAGTTACAATCTGACTTAGTTATTGCGAAATTATTTCATGATCAAATTCCCCAAAAGTATGGGGCCAGGTCAGGAGCGAGCTCATAGTCCCTGGATTATAGATCTGCAGTCAGACTCAATAGATTGAATATAATTTTGATTTCTAGTGCAGAGATGGAGGTTGAATTTTTTTTTATCTCCAACAGAGTCGAACCGTTGCATGAGTTGCAGTCTGTTCTGGATTCATTATGTTTGCTTCCATCATAAACGTATTCCAGAGTCCATTTTAATATAATCAGCAGACATAAAAACCATGCAACATTTTCACAACTACAATACATCAGCACTTTAAAAGAAAATATTAGTTTGCTGAAGATGACTTTATTAAAGCACTTCGTATGATTTCCTAACAAGAAATTTACCGAGTCACAAGTTACAACTAATGAAGTTGTTAAACGTTTCTGAATTACACTGCTGAGATCGCCCCTCTTAAATAACGTAAGTCTAAGGTGTGCTACATCTTACAAATCCTAAGGTCCGCGGTAACTGAAAAATGTCTAATAAGAGGTGGCAGCTGTAAACTTTACACTCCTAATAAAATCATTTGAGGCTATCATATCTCTAGAGATAAATATTAGACATTTCTACCTGTTACTGTTGTAGTGATTGTTGTAGTTATTCGCCGAAAAACCTTGAGGCAGGTGAAAAGTTACTCCAAGACAAGTAGCAGTTCAGCTGCCACCAAATTTGGTGTAATATTGTACTTTTTGTAGTGTGTATAGGAAACACAGAGCCTATATATTGCACTGAGATTTCAGAACAGCGAAGCTTACTAATTAGCGCGTATGAAAATTCTTACAGTAAAACCTGTGTATTACTGTCACTCAAAAACGGACAAAACAAAGATCTTAATGACAATTGGTAGCTTAATGAAGGTCGAAAGTATTGCAGCATTCTGCAATACTTTTGACCTACATTAAGCGATAATTGGTCTTAAAAAACAATTTTAGTCTTTTTGAGAGTGGCCGTTTTACACAGGTTTTACTGTAATTTAAAGGAGACAGCAACATTGAAAGCAAGTGCATCTGAAATGCAAGCCCTTATTAATAAATGCAAACTTCCGCAAAACCGATCAAAATGGGTGTAGAATTAGAAAGACATAGCAATCGAAACATCATTATTCTATAATCTAATACGCCTATGGAGGCCGCCATTATGAATATCTTATGAATTTCCGGAAAATTTCGAAAAGCCAATAAAATTCTCACTTGTTTCTTGTTTATTATCTCAATGCATGCTGGGTAATTAATTTGTTCATGCTTTCGTTGCTTTTTTCAAAATAAACTATTTCAAAGAAATCTCTGAAAACACTATCAGTGTGTCAAATGGTTTGTATCCAGATAAATACCGACGTTCTTTCGGTCTTTATCTGGGTCCAAACTGTTTACAAGGCTTTTAGCAGATTCTAGCAATGAAAGAGTTATGTCATAATAAATTATTTTAGTACAACTTACAGAAACAGCAATTTGAAAAACTTAAGTCGTTGGCTCTTGCAAAATAAAGTTTCCGAATACTACTTATCGCATTTGTTCTATTCCGTTTCATTCCGTTCCATTTCGCTAGAATCCAGTAGCCGTATACTAATTACATGTTTGTTAATTCAATTATTGAGGAAATGTCTGTAATTAATAAGGAAACACGTGTAATGTACTTTCATGTGTTATTGGGGCATTATCACTGTTTGTGTTTTATTATGATCATATATACGTATGTAGGCACTCTTGTTTGTTTGGATAACTACGCGAGTTTATGACCACAATTTAGGAAGGAATGCTAAAAGGCATTGAGAGAGAGAGAGACTGAGAGAGGGGGAATGAGAGTACCCACTGGGCTCTGCAACATTATGGATGATACCCCCTCCCCAGTCATTTTAACAGGAATGTTTCATTTTAAATAACCATTTCACTTTTAAAGTTTACATTAACGAATGGTTAGAGACACATACATGCATATTGCCATATATAATGTACCGTGTGCAACATTTACTTCGAATGTTTATAAGGCTTGGTGCTATCTGGATTGACAGCAAACATATTCTTTCTTCAAGAGAATATGACCAGAAAAAGTCACAATCACAGACTGCAGGCCGACTCCATCACAATGAGGAAGGACACAGAACACTGAAAGCCATAACACAATTTAAGTAAGGCAGCCAGCTCACTTCCTCCGCAAGCTTATTGCTGGTGTAGAAGAAGCATCGAGAACCAATTTAGATAGCAACGGGCTAACACAAAACTCCCACAACCAATGGGTGCAACAAACAAAGTTTCTACCATTCATACAGTATCCAAATTAATTCGTAGATATTTTATCGTAAATGAACCTGATTTGATAAGTACACCTATGTTATTTACTATTTTTGTATAATGTGATCGAGTGTGAACTGATTTGACATAAAGCTTTGGTTGCTTTTAATAGTTGATTATATTTTTTTTCAATTAAAAGAAAAAATACCCAAATAGCTAAATCTGGTTTAGGTTTCCAGGCTCAGTCGTATCCTGAAAACAGTTGAGACCAATAAATAATAATAATATACATTTCAGAAGTGTTATATGTTACTTTAGCAAATATGACAGAACAAGGAAATGTATCCTACTTGATATAATTCATCAGATTTATTTTGTTAGTTTAGAAATTATATAGCATATATCTGAAAAAATTAGCAAATAAAGTGTTGTTGTTCATAAGCTAAGAAATATAAAATTTCTTAAAAAGAATATATACACCCATATACACTTAGCCTCCCAATTAGAACTGACACATTTTTTTTTTTTTAAAAATGTTAATTTATGCCTATCAAACACAGCTACGTTTTTAATGAAATAAACTACCCAGTGAAGTAAAGCTTAAGTAATTAAGCAATATTTGTATGCCTTTAACTTCGTTATATACATGACCTATTGGAAATCGAACAACAGAATGATAGTTTACACCAAAAATGTTGTTAAGTATTATTCTAAGTCGAGTGATATCAAAACAATGGTCATAAGGTGTGTAAAACTGACAGAAATAATTGCATGATTACTTTCAAAATTTAAATGTTCTAAACTTATATAACGTTACATCTATGGTCTTCCAATTGAACATCTTATAACTGACAAAGAATTTATGTTAGAACATATCTGTTTGCAGTTTGTTTATTGTCAGTAAGTTGTCTTTTCAATACATATTATAATCAACTAAAATACATGTTAATAATTTTGTCAGCTGCAACTATTTAACAAAATATCATGGATTTTAAGGGTATAGTTGAAAATGTAACGAAATTGTCACCATTATGGATCAAAAAATCTTTTGCAAACATCAATATGTGTAGAAAATAACATCTTCGTACAGATAACATAACTGTTTTGTTCATTTAAACATTTCAACTGCTACCTAGATATACGTAATTACATATTTTGTTTTTAAGAAAATGAGGGGTAACGTAATGAACGACAATTTTGGAGACTTTTGCCGGTCTAATTTTTAATACACTCACCTGGACTATAGACTTCTAACATATACCTACCGAAAAACTAGCATCAAAACTTCTGGCCAATATCAAGTAAGGTAATTAGTTGATGAGGTAGGAGAGGGGCCCAAATACCACTATAATACTATCAATGGCGTTTCGCTGGCGGGCCTTTATGCAAAAAAGTGTCCATAAAAATAAACCAATATGTTTTTTAACATTGCATGGTTCCTTGGCAATCCATAATAGCATTCTAAAGAATAGGGTGTACCTACAAAAGTACTCATATCGCAGCTGTTAATTGCCATAGAGTACCAAACTTGGTACCAAATAAATGCTTAGACATGGGTGGCTAAAATACGGCATTATGTCAGCGTAAATATGTTAACAGAGCTGTGTCATGCAACAACCTTTCTTCGGGGCTTGTGACCTGATTATACATTGTACTCAACTCAGCTTGTTAGCCCACACACGTTAGCTAGAAACTTCACAGTTTAGACTTTGCAAGTATATTTATTATTCTATATAGGCAACGAACAATAAATGCGCTGATCAGACTGCACAGATGCAGTCTGATCAGCGCCTTAATTGTTCGGATATGCATAACATTTTTGTCATGACGAGTGCTAATAGTTATGGTACTTGTAATAACAATATTTGACAGATGAAACAAAACAATGTATAGATGCTGTCAAGGGTATTATTAAAACTCCCCGAGAACTCCCCGAACAGCTCCAAAAGATGATAACAATCTACCAACTGACCTCAGCTATCATTGCGCCCATTGAGAGATGTAATTGTTAACTAAGAACATAGAGTCGAAGTTTTTGTGGTTTTGACCGATTGTTTCATTTCGGATTTCAAAATACGTAAAAGAGTTCCATGTAATCTGTAAGTCTAATGCCATGATGAAACTTTAGAAGTTTATTTTCACGTTTGGGCCTCAAAGTGAGCCAAAAGACCTTCCTCTGGCTAAATGCACGTAGCTTTAAGCATTTTTGAATGTGACTTTGTTTTATAATTGTACTTATGAATCGTTTAGAGGGTAAAAGCCAGCTAGCAGCCATGTTTGACCAAACAGTGTAATGTAATAAAATACTACCCTAATTAAGTTAGTGTACCATAAACCAACCTGGTGGGCGGCAATCGAAAACGTTGATACTATCGACGAACGTAGATCAAAATCGTTAGAAACAGAGTTTTTGATTGCCATTTATCGCCTCACTGGCGACAAATGGCAATCGTAAACACTGTTTCTAGCGATTTTTGATCCGCGTTCGTCGATTGTTTAGAGCGTTTTCGATTGCCGCCTACCCCTTGTCATAAAGATATCAGAGGATGTTCAAAAAGTATACAGTCTGATCCATTCCACCATTTACATGTAACTAGTACGTTTTTTATCTAATAACAACGTTCGTATCTTCTCCATATGGTTTGAAGCTATGAACACATGACAGTGCCATCAAACGGATCCAATATTAAATTGGAACATTTTGATAGATGTGTTTACAAACACCATCAGATTGTATTGCTATGATAGCGTGCTCAAAGGTTTGTACTTCTGGTATTTATCACGTAATAATACAAATACATGCGTATAGTCTCGCCAGAGCATTCTCTTTTCACAGACACAAACTGTGGAACTAGATGGAGGGTAAGCCCAGAACGGCCAAACTTACAGGATAGACTGGCTCCAGTCATTACAGCATTTTTTCAGCAATGTGTCATTTCATATACTTGGAGCTAGTCTAACTCTGATAGTCTATCTCAGATGGCTCTGTTTTAACACAGAGCCATCAGAGTAAGACTAGCTCCAAATATATGAAATGACACATTGATGAAAAAATGTTTTAAGGACTGGAATCAGTCGACTTAAAGGGGAACAGCAAGTACTATATGCTCATAACATATATGGCCATCTCATGTGATTTTGATACTAATCATTTTATAACTTTTCAATCTAATGGATTTTCCCAAACATATTGATACAACACGTATGTGATAGTCCGGGTTGTGAATATTTGGCTTTCGGCAAGTTCGAAGTGGCTGTCTTATAGAGAGTTTTGGGAATGATTTTACTGGTTGCTGGCTGGTTTATGGGGATGGTTGTCTTATGCAGAGACAATATATAGTGAAAATATTGCACGTTAAAGAATAGTAAGTGAGTATGATCAGGAAATACCGCAATCACAAACTGCTGTCAAACCCGTGGCATCGTGAGGAAGATCCACACAACAATCATGAGACACCAGGAAGACAAACTAAGCAAATCATTCAGCTCTCTCTTCCCCATCAGGATGATTGCAAAACTAGAATGGACACAAAGTAACGCACAACAAAACAAAGAACAATTACAGACTCCCACAAATGGAGTAACAATTAAAAACGAATCCACAACAACAGAACCACCGCCTTCCAACGGAAAGCAGCCAATGTCACAGGGGGCTTAAATGCATTTTACTGGTACCAAATCTTCGCCCTAGATTCTGCTGTTGTAGAAGCACAAAATATTAAGCTCGCATGGGGGATTCCTAACTATTGCAATGTATCATCATAGAGGAACAATATAATCAAATTAACGCACTAATGGTGAAGAGTGGTATTGCTCAGTAGCGAAACTACATTGAAGCTTTGTGACTTTTTAGGGGATCCGGACCAGTATTGCTAAGAAGCCCTATAATTTTGTGATATTTCAGAAGGGGTCTGGACCGCCTACCCCCTCCTCTGGATACGCGCATGTAATAACATAGTCTATTAAATGCCATATACAGACACAAGTTAGCCTGTCGGCTTTTTTTCAATATGACTGAATTATTGTTGTAAATTCTATGATCTGCTGATGCAATTAACAGAAACAAACATTGCGGAAAATTAGCAAATGCACATTACGTACTAGCTGTCGATGATAGCGCTTTGTTAAAGAAAGATTTGTTTTTGTTTTTGCGTACCAGACAAAGCATCTTGCAAACAAAACACCGAAATTGCTACACAACACACTTAAAATGGGTGTAACTTATATAATTAAATTTCGAAGTTACTAATGCGAGGAATAAATGCAGACTCATTGTACGCAAAACACGTGTCATAAGGTACATACGCATACATTATAAATAATAGAATGAAACCAGTCATATAGAGGGCCTCGACCATGTTTTGATAAGGGCGTTATTTTTTAACAAAAACAACAACAACAACAGCAGCAGCAGACGACAAAAAGCAGACCCCGTACAAAAGTACCCAGCGTATAAGGCCAGCACTAAGGCTATTCTGTACATTGAATTTTATTGCAGAAGAGCACTGTTTTGGCGGGAAAAGCGGACTATTTCAATATTTTTTACCAACTTTATAGGAGCGCAGTGGCTCAGTGATAGAGCGCTTGACTCGAGACCGAGAGTGCCGCGGGTTCGAGCCTCAACGGCGTCACTGCGTTGTGGTCCTTGAGCAAGACACATTTATCCTAGCTTAGTACCCGTCCCTATATAACTGAAAGATTGTTGATGGGACGTAAAGAATCAAATCAAACAAACAAACAAATTACCAACTTTACAGCTTTTCTAAGAAAGACATGTCTCCATATCGGCACCAACTCTTAATTGGTTTACCCTCTAAATTTATTTAATTCCTTAAAGCGCCACTGTGAACACGGCTGCAGCAGGCGACAAATTATGCGACATCTTTCCTAATTTTCGAAAAAAAAGTATGATATTTCATGTGATTCGTCTGCCAGCAGACGATTCTTATGAAATATCATACCTTATTTGTTATTTAAAAAAAATTGAAATTGTCGTCTGCTGCAAATTATAGGTGGCGCTTTATGGGCTAATATCCTATTCTGTCAGAAGCAATTTATTCAGGTTGTACAACTTCAAATATTGAAAACGAATCAACTCCTTTTGGCTCGAACTAATGATAACTCGACTTCCATGGACTTTAGAAGTAGAAGTTTAACACTTTACATTTCGTTAATGACCATGGTAGCGGATAGATACAAAGGTCCAGCCAATACAGTAAAACCTGTATAAAACGGCCATTCTCAAAAAGCCCATAATGGTTTTCAAAACCAATTATCGCTTAATGCAGGTCAAAATTATTGCAGAATGCTGCAAGGGGGGCATTCTGTAATACTTTCGATCTTTTGCCGTTAAGATCTTTGTTCTGTCTATTTTTGCGTGGCCGTTTAACACAGGGTCCACTGTATTAATTAAACGGAACCTCTAAAAGTTAAAAAAAATATGTATTACTTGAAGCAGGGTTGTTGTTATTTTTAGTGCCCAAAAAGCAAAAACAACCAGTTCGAGTGAAAGTGTCTTTTTTATTTTCATGTTATCGTTATTTTCATGGTCATATCGGTAATTTATCTGAAAGAACTATTGCATAACGAAACGATTATACAATAAAATGTGAAAAAAGTTTGTGGTCAAAAAATATCAGAATTTAAGCAACCTGTTAACGTGAATCGGTCATATTTTTTAGATTGCAATTATGATTTAAAAATACATTACTTTGACTTAGACATGACTAAATTAGTTACTTTCACTTCTACATGTTAAGTAGCCTAACTTTGAAGTCGTTGTTGAAAAGGCACGATTTTACATTCTTCAAGTGATAAATTTACCTCTAACAAGTCCCTGACTGTAAAGTTTTCAGATAGCTTAAAAAAGCCCTATATATCGAAATTATAAATGGCTAAACTTACATGTATTTGGGTGTCAAAGAGATCCTTATAAATACATTCCAATGACAAGTAACCTATTGCACTGCATTAATTCCGAATAACAATGCTGGAGTCAATGGATTAGCCAACTAGATATCGCGCCTCGTGAAATCGCACTTATATAAGTACACATGCCACAAAACGTAAACATATTAAAGGGGTGCAGGAGTTTGTTTGTTTTTTGTGGCTGCCAGAACCAAGCCTTCAAATCTCGAAAAAAGCAGAATTCCGTCTGCTTAAAGAATGAACCAGCATATCTGTTTTTCTTGCATTATCGCATTGAAAAGCAACGGGCAGCTCTATTGTCCGGATAGAGGCTTGCCTCCGCATGGATCTACCATACTTTGTGGTTGTAAACAGCGAAGGCTCTGACGAGACTGCGCAGATGCGCAGGCTCGTCTGAGCCATTGCTATTGCATATGCGATTAATATAAATCTTTAAGCTTCGGCTTTAATAAACCTGACTTTGTTTTAACTCCAACCAGTCACTGCCATGTAGCTACAGAGACCTTCTGGAAAAATAATATCAACATCATTGATGTAATCAGTAAAGCTATTACTGGACTGCGATCAGCAATGACGTATATCAGACTGCACAGATGCGCAGATTGATCAGCACATTCGCTGTTCTATCTATCATTAACATTTTTTCCGATGGAACTGCTATTTTTTCTCTGCCCATGACATAACTCCAATATACCAATCCCTGCCAGAAAAATGCCATGATATGTGCTAAAAGCGATTTGCAAGGTTTACATTCTTTTTTCGTTTGTCAGATCGATAACTAGCTACAGACTGGAGACACTTGTAGGATGTAAGGAAATGAGGCATACACTACAATACAATACAATACAAAATTTTATTGGCAACTAAACATTCTGCCATGCTTGTGGCCAACAAAGTCAACAAGTGGATTTTTTTTTCTCTCGAAAAGGAGTAATGTGCATTCTCACACCGCTCCATCCGCGACACGACTCCAGCAAATACGGCATTGAAAGTCTTGGTCCACACCCTGTGGCACTGTGTTACATGTAAGTCACAGGCGGTCACATAGTCAAACCGTTTTTAGTTTAAACTTTTTTAGAACAAAACATAAGCAAATATACAAAGCAACACACTAATACTAAAATTAAAGGATTCAGAAAAAAGTTTAGAAACTGCAAATGATCTTCGGTCAGTAGGCTAAGAGTCATAGAATATTCAAGCGACAAGCAAAGGCTCTGATCAGACTGCGCGTATGCGCAGGCTGGTCTGAGCATTTGCTGGTCGCACATACCACATTGTTGGAAATTTCATGTCGCGGCTCATATATACATTACACCACTAACAACAGCAGCAACAACAACAACAGCAACAGAAATAACAATAGCGACAACGACAACAACAACAGCAGCCGCCGCAGCAACAGCAACAGCAAATTAGTGTAAAAGTTAAGTACTATTCTGACGGGCAAAAGAAACGCCACAATAGAATTTTGTCAAGCTAGACATGTGGTTCACAAACTCGAGCTGCAAGAGCTTACCATGGCCAGAACCTTGTTTAAAGCATCAGGGTTCTTTGAATTTATCGGTTTTTGTTAATCATGCATGTTGGCTAACATACATGAGTATTTTAACTGTTGTTACTAATTTCATTTCCTTCTGAGTAATTTATCGAACATACTGTATGTAGCATTTCTTTTACTCGTCAGTATATATATGTAGGAATCTCTAATCTGTCTGTAGGGATGTGACTAAGTTATGTAAAATTATGAAATCTGTGTGTAATAATGCGACATCTGTTTGTAGGAATGTGACATGCATGTATGTATGTATGCGACATCTTTGTAACAATTAAACATCTCTGTGAAAGGATGTGATATCTGTATGTAAGACTGTTACATATATATGTACTAAATCAACATTTTTTACAAGAATAAGTTCTGCACTAAATGTAAAATGGTGCTATTTGACAAATGGTACCTTTTGTCACCTAATACTGTATTGCTGTAATCATTTTGGTAAATGCAAAAAATATTATTTGTTATGTAACACCTTTTAACTCTAAATAACTTAAACAATAGCAGCACTTTTCTTCCAACTATAAGATGTTATGTGACAGATAGCACCTTCGGCTGCAAATTAGATAGCAGATAACTCTTTTTGCCGCTAACAAAATTAGAGATATGCACATAGAACCAAATGAAATTTGGTTACCATATCTTGTGTTAAAGGAATATAGCCATGATAATTTGTGAGATAATAGATACAATGTAAGAATCATGAAAACTAAAATAACTCAATTTTGTTAAAATATTAGATAGCAACTTCTACTACTAAGGGGGCGATATACCACAAGGTCATTAATTTCCTCAACAATACATGTAGAAAATATGGAACCTATCAATAAGTTTTAAATGAGGCTTTAAAACTCATATCTTAGAAAACGTTTATCTGAATTTAGCACTGTATTTGAAAAAAAAAACCTTTTCTGGAACGATTTAGAGATGCTGTAGCTCGTTGTTTAAAAAGAATAATTGTCAATTTTAGAGATTAATTCAAATTTAAGCCTACTCGGGAGGACAATTTCCTATATTTTTTCTGATCAAGAGACTAAACCTGATTACTGTACATTAAGTATTGGATTACATGCCCAAACCTGTAAACATTCATTTACTATGTAAAATCAAGTATGCAACATGCATATCTTATTTACATGAAAACAACACAATAGTGGGTTGCTTGGCTAAACAACCCCACTACATTTTCAACAACTCATTTTGAAATTTTGCGGATGTGATGTTTTTATTAAACTCGTTGCGTAAAAGAGATGAAATGCTCGGCAAGCCTCGCATTTTATCTCTTTTACTCAACTCGTTTAATATAATAAATTCAATAAAACATGAGCACCCATGTAAGATCCTCCATCAATACATACTTATCATGATTATTATAACATTTTTTTTCAAAAGTATAGCTTATTTCCGTAGCTGGCTGATTTTAACTGTCCATGAACACAAACCACGAAACACACTTTTCTTGTGACGCGACACAAATGTCACATGGGTAATTACTGCATTCAGACTTCAAATGCAGAGACAGATGGTATGGCTGTGACAGACAACTGTAATAATATATATTCTAGATACAGGATAATATTCACAATAATATACACGATGAACTAGTAGTCAGGTTTCTCATGGTACTATGGTTGTTAATGTAACTGATTCATCCTGAAAGGTAATCAGCACTTGGTTTTTCTTATTGTGCATTTTGCTAAGTAAGTAAGTAAGTAAGTAAGTAAGGCCCCATTCACATGCAAAAAAATTACACCGGTATTTTACTATATGGAGCTAATATACACACATAAGTAAAAGTATATTTAATCTTTATTCACATTCTAATAGCGTCCACATGAGTATTTTATAAGATACACAAACTTGTTACAGGCCAACTGTATTTTGACGGTAGAAATGTACAGATTGTTGACTGAAAACCACAGTAAGCAGCTGCCATATTGTTTGTGCATTGGTCTTGTACTAGGAGATGGTTCATTGATAAGTTGGGATCTTTCATGCCAACCAAACTTATATGTATCTTGATCCACATTAGAATTTGGGTGAGGTTGGTGCCGTTTAAGCCCTCGTTATTTTCTTACCGGCCGTTCCAAGGTGGTGCTTCTTTGTGGATCTTATTTGATATGTCTTTGCCATACTGCCATCTCTGTTTCTTGCAGCCTTGATGACACCTTTTGGGAAAAGGCTCAGGTCTTGGCTATCTTGTATGTGATATTTTCTTGTGTTTGTGTCACTTTTTCCATACGCTGTCTTGGGCCAGGTGTGGTACATGATTGTATCGATCCTGATCTTTGGCTTCTTTGAAAAACTATTTGAACGAAAGAGCAATCCTGTGGGGGGTGGACTGATGTTGGTGACAGGATATGTACTGACTACCAATCGATGTAAATTAAAGGAGTAAGATTAAAGAGCTAAAATAGCTACGCCCAAGTAGTCAAAAATTAAAGTAGTGTATCTGAGGAAAACTATGACATCCACCAAAAACAAAACAAAAAAATCAAAGTTAATTGAGTCTGCAAGCATGCTTTCCCAAATTATATTCTGCTCATTTTTGTGTCACAAAGATGCACTTTAAACGAATAATATTTATTTAAAGAGATAGCATGCGGAAGCACAATTTTGGTCAAAATATGTGTGTGATCACAAAACTAAGGTCAATGCCACCAAAATCTTATTATTTTCTCCCTCCAAACGAAGCATCAATGCAAGTTTGGTGACAATTCGTCCACAGGTTTATAAAATACTACTCTAAAAAATGCTACTTTTTACAGTCTTTAAAGGATGGTGGCCTCAAAAAGTAAGTCAAGGTCACACAAATCTAATCAACTCTTCATTTTGCCACAATGATACAATACATATAGCTTAGCTAGAGTGCCTTGTTCGGTTCAAAAGATAAAATGAGGTAATCCTAGTTTTTTCTATATATAACAAATCAAGAGTGTTGAATTTAAAATTCAGGTCAAGGTCATCAAAATTTAATCAACTGTTTCCACCCTCCCAACACTTTATCGGTGAATGGTTAGTCAAAATCCAGTAACCTGTTAAGAAAATAGTGTGTGAAATGGGCTGAACTTTGCATTCTATACAATGGTGTCTTTGACAATAAGGCCAATATCACCAAAATCTACTCAACTGTTCATTGTGCCACAATAAAACAATATATAAAGTTTGGTCAAAATCTATATTAAGTTCATGAGTTAACATGTGGAAACCCTAGTTTTGGTCGAAATTTAGCATTTCGAAGTGCTCATGTGACCTTGAAAATAAAGTCAAGGTCATCAAAATCTAATCAACTCTTTCCCTCCTCCCAACAATGTATCTATGCAAGTTAGGTCAAAATCCATTAACTGGTTCTGAGGATAACACGCTGAAACAAAGCTACACAGACGCCAATGGGATCCACATCAAAATCAATTTGTCCCCCCACCTTGGATTGGGGGTGGGGGACATAAACATAAATTTGCTTATATATGTAAATCTGAAGTCTGTTCACATGACATATTTACTTATAAGTTTGCTCATGGAGTATAACTACTTATAAATAAAATAATTTTACATGACCTCCAGAGGTGGTGAAAATTTACTATTACCTAGCCCTGTTTACTCCAGGAGTATTCTAACTCACGTAAGTCATCCGTTCACATAACACCTTAAGTATAGTTGCATACGTAAGTATCCTTACTTACATAAGTAAATGTGTGCATGTGAATGGGGCCTAAGTAAGTAAGCAAGGATAGCTTCCTCAAATTAATGACGTTTATTCCTCACAGCACTCAAGTGAATGTTTGCAAACACATCTGATTGAGGCCAGTAGAGAGTTTTCGTATATAACATGTACAAGGCGTGCATGTATATCCCATGGTACCAAAGTAAACAAAACACGCATGGAAAATTAACTTTACAAAAGTCATTAGTATTTTCATAGTTTCAATCAAAGCAATAATCTTCACATTAGTATTTACATAGTTTCAATCAAAACAATATAATCTTCAAATTGGTATTTTACATAGTTTTAATCAAAGCAATATTCTTCACATAAGTATTTTACATAGGTTTAATCAATGCAAAAATCTTCACTTAGTATTTTACATAGTTTTAATTAAAGCAATATCATTAACGTAAGTATTTTACATAGTTATAATCAAAGCTATAATCTTCACATTAGTACTTTCATAGTTTCAATTACGAGGGTTAGTCAAAAATAACTGAGCCCTACCTTATAACATTTACCTCAAGTAAAATGGACACATATTTAAATAATATTTCATCGCAGTTATATTTCATCTATCCAATAACCTAAATTATATCTGTTGGTAGGCTTTATATACTGGTTGCTAGGCAACCGAACATGACCTGTCGAACGGGTGCGTTCACGCTGTAATACATCAATATCTAAGCGTTGCCATGGAAACGATATTGTCAATGTAATGCTGCATTCACTGGCGTTTGATTCCCCTTACATGTACCTACTCAGTGCCACAGAAACGAAAACAACTGACCCCAAATTATAGATGCTGTGGTAGTTTGACTTCAGAATTTAGCAATTTTTTACGTGCCTCAAGTCCTATAATTTACCCCACCCACATTCACGCTTAGGGATGTCTGTTACAACGCAAGGTGGTTCTGGACGACAATTCGTTACGGGTCCCGGACGAAATATTTTTAAATATAGGTTTGTGTTATTGAATGTGTGTCGTTTTTGGAAGACTTAAGACAAAATAAACCACAAGTATCTTATTTCGTCTTTGTATATTTGTCCACGGCACTTATCTAAACTTAATTAATCCTGTAGAGCATGGCGACTGTATCTTGTTAACGCGTATATGATACATTATTATTCTTGAAACTGTATTTTACTACTACACATGCCCGCATATCCTTATTTAGTACTTTCACTTTCGGTTTCTTTGAACATTTTGTGACTTGATATGATTAGACATTGCATTGTCCATCACATAGACCAAGAAAGATTTTTCTTATAAATCTGCTTACTATAGACGAAGACGTTTTAAAAACCAAAACGAATGTACTGCAGTCATTTTCCATGTTACAGATGTGTAACGACTGCAAATATTTTGTTACAAGTTATTGTCGACAGCGTCGCAGGTGGAGACGACAGTGATGAATTTATTACTTATATCTTACACTGAAGAAACTTCTGTTTTGACCAAGGGTTAAATGTTATTCAGTTATGTCATTGAAGAGGAAGTTTTAAAATGTTATGAGAGTGAAAACATGGATTCGAATATGTGCAAAAAAAACTAAGTATATGTACATTCTTTGAAGAAAGTGTTCCTGGCCCATCTTCTACAATTAATTAAGATACTTTAGTTCAATCAATTTATACCACCCAGTCAAATACTGAGGCCCCCAGGGGGGTCTTTGTCATTGCTCCCTTAAAATAATGTATTGATCTCCCCAAATCCCTGAAAAAAACTTCCTCAGCTCCCTGAAAGTATTTTGCCACTGCTCCCCAATCCCTGAAAATAATTCAACTTCTCCCCCAAATCCCCCAAAATAAAATAAAATCTGAAATTATCTCCCTATGATTAAAGTCACATACTTAAAAGCTGCGAAGCTACACATAATGCATTGTACACGTTAAAACAGGGCTGAGTTCAACTTTTCGAGCGTTTGTGGGCGCTTGTTGTTCTGGTACCTATCTCTATTCGTAATGTCTACGTGTAAAACCTGGCACCCAGTACAAAGAGCGCTCAACAGCACTCACATCGTTGAATTCGCCTCTGGTTTTGTATAGTTTGTGCGTATACCGAACCCAGATAGCAGGCAAACGTTTACAGAGCCAGTGGTCTTCTGTTGTTCTTTTTATCTCTCTAAAGCAAGATTTCCCACCGTATATTCGGTAATAAACACTCAAAAATATTTATAAAAAACTACGCTACTCCACTCAATATACTGTGTCAAATTGTTGACGATGTACAATTGGACGTCGCTTTAAATAACAATGGATTTGGATGGCACGGTGGCTCAGTGGTAGATTGTTTGAGTCAAGACTGAGGAGTTGCAAGTTCCAGCTTCACCGTCGTCACTGCGTTGTGTTCTTGAGCAAGACACATAAACCCTTTCTAAATACTGGTTCAACCTAGGAAGACCCATCCTGACATAACTGAATAAATGTTGACTCAGACGTTTAGAGTCAAATCAAACAAACAAATAACTATTAGATGTTTGCTTATTAGGTAATGTGTAGTACTTTCCAGAGCTTTATCTAAGAATAAAAAAAAACATTCGGTGGGAGGTCGCACAATGCTGAACTACTTCTTCAGGCGTTGAATAGGGTTCAGGGCAGTATTTACATCTTCTCAAGTGTTCATAAAAGAAAGAAAAATGTCGTCTCACACCTGTTACAGAAAAACTGACGTCGTCTATTGCCGGTTACACAGTCGTCTCTAACCAGTAACATTAGAAAAAATGAAATTTTGAGGTTTTCAGTTTTCTTTGAAGAAGGACATGTTTAAATTGACTGAATAATCATGTGAGATCTATTGCCTGCCCATTTATGCTTATTTCATAATGGGAACGCAAGTAATTAATCTTAAATTACATATTTCTGAAGTTTCTGTTCCATGCCAGAGTTTAACAATTTAACAACAAATATCTATGGTGTTTGTACTTCTAATGCAGACCTTACAAACACTAATATTACAGAAATGATTTAAAATAGCCAAACACACTATATTATCATTTTCTGCGACGTATGTGTGTGTTGCCCCTTTCCACTGTCGTCCAAAACCCTAAATCTGTCATCTAAAACCCGTTACCTGTCGTCCAGCACTGGTAAGCAGTCGTCATAGGCCCGTAACGATTTGTCGTCCAGAACCACCTTGCGTTGTAACAGACATCCCTAAGCGTGACATTCATATTAACACAATTTTAATAGAAAACATAAAATAAATGCCTAATAATGCTTATGCAGTACTGCATACACAAACAAACCCACAGAAATATTAAATTCCTTGTTTGGAATAAATGATTCTGTTTCCATGGCAACACAATCATCATGTATTTGAAAATTTGTGAAATTTTGACTTATTTTGTTGCTAGGCAACGCATGCAATCAGTGTTCACCCAAACATTACGAACCAAGTATAATGAAAGGACGATATGACATATGTTATTCAAATAAATGTCAAATATGTCTGTCTCAAAAACTATCAAGCCCACAAGCTTTTTTAAGACATACTATATATTCCTGGTGGCTGAGATCGTGAACGCATCGCTCTGACTGACGATCATTAGTTGCCTAGCAACCATATCAGAAGCTTCACCTGGGTAATTATTTTGGGTCAAAACGTCTATGACATGTTATACTTATAAAGGATAATCACATTTCTTGTCTACAATGTGAAGCTAAGATATAAATAGGTAGGGCTCAGTTATTTTTGACTAACCCTCGTAAAGCAATATTTTCATAGTTTCAATCAAGCAATAATCTTCACATACGTATTTTCATAGTTTCAATCAAGCAATAAGCTTCACATACGTATTTTCATAGTTTCAATTAAGCAATAATCTTCACATTAGTATTTTCGTAGTCTCAAATCAAAGCAACATTCTTTACATTAATAGTATTTTTTAAATTTCAATCAAATTTTGTATTTTCTTAGTTTCAATCAACACAAAACTCTTTACATTAGTATTTTTATAGTTTCATTCAAAGCAATATTCCATTGTATATCACAAAAGTTGGCTCCATTTCTTCAAAAAAGATAACATGTGTTGAAAAATTGCTGTAAAATCATGCCTTGAGGTTATAAATCTTTTCATACTCAACTAAGCTGAGCAGGAAATTTGTCCTGCTCATAAATGTTAAAATACCAACACTTGTTTGCATGTTAACATGTATTAGCCTTAAAATACAACATCTGAGAGACTTAAAGCAAGAAACCTCTTCATTTGTCGTGTTTTGTTTTTGTTTTTATGAGCATTTGAAATTTTATGCTCAGTTGAGTAGAGGATGAACAGAGTTTTATAACCTCAGGGCCAGACTGCAGTAAACTTCTGCTGTGAAAACAAACTAAACAGGCACAAGCAGGAATATGGGATATGTATATTATGTGGGGTATCATAACAATGTTCTGTCTAAAAATTATGCGCTTTGAACAAATGTTGAAAAATATAAGCTATGGATGGATCCTATGAAAACCTAGTAATTTTCTTAGTCAGCCCTTATATTGGTGTCTTAAGCAGCATAACCAGTGATACAAAAGCGTCATGATTATTTTCAGTTGAAAGTACCATTTGGGGTCACATTTACAAACATTTATTTTTTAAGAAGAGTTATCCTATAAGTTTGCATAAATGTTTGGGTGCCCCCTTATAACGCAAACTTTGACGCAGGAGTTTGGTATTGCTGGGTGCTGTTTTTTTTCAATTTGAAAGAAAGACACATTTAAAGACTAAATGCTTCAAACACACATGTGTAGTACCTAGAAATACTGATACTTGTTGCTAAGTTTCCATGTGGATTCATTCGATAGCTTACTTTTTTGAGTACGGGGTACAAATACCCCACCCACCCCTAATATGGCGATGAGAAATTAGGAAGATGAGAACGCGTCTTGTTCTCAGCTCACAATTATTACATATTATCAACATTGTCACCAAACATATACAGAAAATAAGAAATGTCTGTAGCCATAGGGAAATGGAAGACGATTAGGACCCAACTCAGAATTTCTAACTATATAATAGTTATGCCATGGGTTGTCCGCCTGTACTTGGAGATAATCTAGTGGCTTTTGCTCGTAGATGAACTAACGTACAGGTGGACAAACATGATATACCTATTTTATACCACCTACATCCGTGTAGACCTTGCACATAACAATTAATGTATTTCATGCTAAAGTTTGTAAGGGTGGTATATTGAGAAATCAGCTAGGGGTGGTCGAAACGAAAAACGCCCACACCCTTTGGATGATAGTATTTCTAAATAATCTACCATTTGAAAATTGAAAAATAACAAATGGTGATATATTTGAAATTTGATATAGTTTGCATTTCTTGTTTTCAAGAAATCAAAATTATAATGTACTTAAACTTTTGCAAATGAAGCAACGTAAGGGCAGGCGGGAATCATTACCACGTTACATGATTCTCCTTCTACTTTTTCAGAATGTGGTCATGTTGCATATCAAATTATAGGGAATGAAAATTGCGACAACATACAAGCAAATATTTTGACCTTACGCACAATCTCAACCTCAGCGGTGAGGTCAAAAGGTCAAGGTTAATTATTAGGCGAAAAATCTTTTTTTTCTGGATGTGGTCATGTTGCATATCAAATTAAAGACAATGAAACACACAACAACATACAAGCTGATATTTAACCATACGCACACCCTAGACTCCAGGGGTGAGGTCAAAAGGTCCAAACATTTTTCTGAAAATGGTCATGCTGCATATCAAATTAAGGGGAATGATACGTACAACAACATGCATGCAACACTTTTGCATTTATACACACACTCGACCCATGGGATGTGGTCAAAAGGTGAAAACATTTTTTCAGAACATGTTCATGTTACATATCAAATTAAAGGGAATGAAACGTACGACCAAATGCAAGCAAATAGTTTGCCCTTACACACACTCCTGACCCCTGGGGTGAGATCGAAAGGTAGAAACATTTCTCTGAAAGAGGCCATGTTGAGGAAGGTTGGTCATGCATATACCATGGTCATCTATACCATGGCTGGGTTGTTGGGGAGGTTTTTATTAAGCCGGTAGGGGACTCATGTATACGACATAAGCTTGTTTTTGTCGCTTTTTTCACAAGTTTAAACTTGTTCAAGGCGTTATCACATTCAAATGAAATAGATTGTGGATACCTTGTGTGCGCAACTCCTTCTACAGTTTTTATGTCAATTGTTTTTAAACTTTGCTGGTGTTATGGTCATGACCTGAAGATGTGCGCGTGGTCTTGATACAATCCTCTGACTTTTTTGTGTTACTTTTTTCACAAAATGGACTCAGTAATTTTCAGGCGTTCTACATTCAAAGTGAATAGATAGTGGGATCATAAACCAGTTCTAAAGAACAGCATAAAACAATCTAAATGTAAGGTTGCTGATAGTCCATAGTATGCCAAAACATACAATAATATTGTGATACAGAGCAGTCATTCCCCATTATTTGTTTTCTGGCACACGTATGCTAAACAGTGAAAGCTGTCTTAGTATAGTTAAGGGGTAAAAACGCGTTTAATGACCAAAGTAGGGCATAGACGCATACAATTTCACCCAATCTGGTAACTATCTGGTCTTCTGCTCTGCTAACTCTGTCGGCTCTGATCAGCCAGCGTACCTTTATATACTGACAAATCAAAGTGGAGGCGTTTGCATGAGTTCGTAAAGAAACAATTTTTTTTCAGACACGGCGCATTTTATGGTGGAACAAAACGATATAACATTTTGCCTCAGCATTTTGCAAGCTTCTGGTTAATTGGCCTGTGATGAAATTAGGAATCGTTATTCAAAACATGATTTACGCATTTGTACTAATTTCCAACCAGATACCGAAAGGAATAGACACATTCTAAACCGCGCATCCTGACTCAGTGAGAATGACCCCTCTCAGAGCCAGCCGTCTAGCCTGTAATCAGTCTGTATATACAGGTACGCATATGAAAAACTTACATGCAGTCTGGTCTGCGTTATTTTTTAGCGTACGTCAAATGTATATGAAAAGGTCTTTTCCCCAAGACATAGAGCTCTATTTTGCGTTTGCTTGGACAAAATGATATTTACTCCCCTCTGACATGCTGGAATGTCAGAAAATATTATCAGAACTTGGCTACGTAAAAAGGTTCGTGTTGCAAGGGAAAACGTCAGCGATTAAATACGTAATAATTGTGTTTACTGAGGCAGCATATGAGAATTTGGATAGGCAACCACCGAAGGCACGGACGAACCTGCATATCAGCGCATATTATATAAGAATGCGTAATTAAAAATAGTTTTTAGTTTTCTTATATATCAACCAAAACATATGTTGTGGGCATATGTATACATTAAAATGCATATATACATACCAAATATTGTTTTACTTAAATTATCTTGCTTGCAGTTACTTTTATCGTCTGCTGATTACCATTATAAACAGTTAAGATCCAGATCAGGACCAAACAAACCGTCGGTCCTGATCTGGATCCAAACTGCTTAACAATAAGGTAGATCAGCAAACGACAAAGAATATAGCATGCGAAGATTTAAGGGATTTGCTACAATACCTTGGAATTCATTCCGTCTGGATGAATGGTATTTAGACGATGCATCCAGTAGGTTTCTTTCAATAATCTAGGCCATTCAGCCTCAACTTTATCAATAGGGGCAAATGAGAAATCCCTTGGAGTATGGCCATTTTCATTGAAATGTAAAGAAACTTTTGTGAAATTATCTTGATAATGACAAATATCAAAACGATGACTGTTCATTCTCTTTGAAACCTTTTGGTGCGTCTGACCAAAATATTGTGCATGACATTTTTTACTTGTTATTAGATAAATAACATTTTCAGAAGTGCAATCAAAATCATATTTAAGCAAAAAAGCTTCATTTGTATTGGAACAAACAAATTCTTTCGATTCATTAATACTCTTACAATGGGTACATCTGCGTCTTTTGCATGAAGATACTGACCCTGTATGAGATTTACTGAAATTCATTTTTGAATGAGTTCAAATGTCAGCAAGGTTTTGTGGTCTTTTAAATGCCAATACAGGTTTATGTTGGAAGATATAATTAACACTAGATTTTTGAGATAGAGCAAGTAAACCCCAGTATTTGTTCATGATTTCACCAATCCTTGGTAGGGAGGGGTTGTAGGTTATCACATAAGGGATAATTTTTGCATTACTTTTAGCAGTTTCCATTAAAGCTACATCTCTTGAAAGAGATTGTGCTTTCTGAAAAGCATGGTCAACAATGTGCCGTGGGTAATTTCTTTTCATAAAATAACTTTTGAGTTTATCAAGCTCTTTCTCAAAAGTTTCATCATCAGAGATAATACGTCTGTATCGTTTTGCCTGGCTAAAAGGTATACCTTTTTTGCATGATAAAGGATGACATGAAGAGTATTCTATGTACTGATGGTTGTTTGTCTTTTTAACATGTATTGAAGTATCTAAAGTACCGTCAATGTTTTTACTGATGTCAACATCCAGAAATGTTGCTTTTTCGGTTGAATATTTATATGTAAATTTTATAGATGGATGTGCACTATTTAGATACTTTATGAAATCAAGAAGTTCATCTTCAGAATATTCCCATATCAGGAAAATGTCATCCAAGAACCTTAGCCAGATGAGGGGTTGACGGTGATATTGGTTCAATTTATCTTCTTCAAATTTACCCATGAAAAGGGAAGCGTAATTAGGGGCCATTTTTGTACCCATTGCACATCCCATAATTTGTAGGTAGTTATCACCATTAAACTGAAAGTGATTCTTAGTTAATACTGTTGAATTTGTTCACACAGAGATTCAGTAGATAGTCCACCATTGCTAGGTTTAGAATTTAGGAAGTGTTGACAGGCTTTAATACCATCTTTATGTGACATGTTACTATACAGTGATGTAACATCCAGTGTCACTAAAAATGCTTTCTTAGGTACTTAAGGAACATTTTGCAACTTGCGTAAAAAATCTGTAGTATCTTTAACATTTGAACCAAGATTTTTGACATGGGGCTGCAAAATTTCATCAATAAATCCTGATATATTTTCTGTATAAGAGGTACAGGCAGATACGATGGGACGGCCAGGATAACCAATAGGAAAAGTTTCATTATGTTCCTTATGTATCTTAGGAAGCTCATAAAATTGTGGAGTCATAGCATCAGTAGTCACCAGATTATTTAATTCACCCTTTCTCTCTTTTTGTGCATCATTTCAACTGTATTTTTGATATCTGTGGCAAGATTTTCAGACAGGTCTTCATTCAGTTGTTTGTAGTATTTTTCAGTTTTCAGTTGTCTTTCCACCTCTTTAATATAATCACTACGATTCATTATTACAATTGATGAAGATTTGTCAGCCTTTTTAATGATAATGTTTTCATCATGTGAAAGGTCAAATAATGCCTTTCGCTCTCCTGGGCTTAAATTACAGTGATATTTGTACTTTTTAGTGTGCTGCAAAATTTCATGAGTAATTGCTTCTAAATAGAAATCTAAACTACTATCTCTGCCTGCAGGAGGAATGAAAGAAGACTGTTCCCTTTTCACGTTTGGGTATTTGTCTTCTTCAGTGTCTGAATCATTGCTGTCTTCATATTCTTGGTCAGGAGCGAAAAATTCTTTCAGTCGGACTCTTCTCGAAAATTTAAAAGTCTCTTCTGCCAGTTTAATAGCATCATGTGGTTTAGGTTTTGGACAGAAATTTAATCCCTTACCAAGAAGACGGAATTCATCGCCAGTTAGAGGTCTTGAAGATAAATTTACCACTGTTTCTTTCCCCCTCTGTAATGCGGCTTTCTTCCTTTTGACTTTCCTCCATTCTTTTCTGCTTTGTAGTCTGACAAACCTTTTGTTTCTTGGAAGCTTTGTAGACAGGTGATTAGGTTTGAGATTGCTGTCTGAAGGCTGGCCTTTTGGTTTCCCCTCCTCACGGCTCCTGCATAGCTGATCTTCTGATTGCTGCCAAGGGGTTGGTAGTTTTTTGGATGGGTATCTCTATTAGAGCTTTTCCCTGTTTCCTTAGTCAAGTCAATGACGGAGCTACCCTGATTTTTTGTATCTCTGTTTTTAGGATTTTCTGGTTTTTGGCTATATTTATCATGGTTCATATCACTTCTTGACTTAGTGGTGGATACTGTTTGCTTATTAGTAGATTTTTCATGTTTACTTCTGTTAGGGTGTTTCCTTTTCTTTCGATCTTTGACTGTGATTGTCTTTGCAGTTTTAGGGAGATCATTTGTCTGTTTATCTACAGATACATCAGACGAATCTCTAGCAATTCTCAGACGAGAAAGTTTCTTGTTTAGCTTCTCTAAGATTTCATTTTTCTTCATTTCCGTTATTTTGAAAATTTGAGAGTCAATTTCAAAAATCTTACCTCTGTCTTTGACTTTCTCTCTCAATTGCTTCTCAAGTTCCTTCACTTTAGGTTTGGAGTTAACTAGCTGTTTTTGGTGTTCATCTCTGACCACTCTGGTTATTTCTAACAATGTCTTTTCAAGCATTTTGTTGACAACAGTTTGAATCTCGTCTGAGTCTTCTCCAATATGAATTTTAAGGTTTGCCTGCATTCCTTTCGGAACAAAAGACTCACTCGTGCAGTTCTCCAGGAATCTAGTGTGCATTGAATGTCTCATTTGTATGTCCGCCATCTTCATTAGATCTTTCACTGTGTCCTTGGCACAATCTGGTAGATCAATGTTTATTTTGATCCATTTTGAATAGAAAAACTCTTGAGGATCATAAAGATAGTTAGTACTGATGATTGTTCATAAAATTGGAGTAGAAAATCAGTACAACTCAAATTTTTCTTCCACAAACTAGTTTCCGATTTTATTCCTTCTTCAGTGCAAAATGGTTGAATGTATATAATACCACTATGTGATGTCATAAGCGCCAAATGAAATGACGTCAAAAAACGCCAAAATAAGTGACGCTCTTTAGTGACGTTATAGTGAGATGGCAAAAGTGCATATAATGATGAATACAATTAGCTGGATCAATGATACAAAATGTCACTAAAAAGACTTTACAAGTGGAATTATTGAACATGAAAATAAGTAGTGACAAACAGCATATGCATACATTAAATATACATATATCCATACCACATATTGTTTTACTTAAATTACCTGGCTTGCAGTTACTTTTATCGTCTGCTGATTACCATTGTAAACAGTTAAGATCCAGATCAGGACCAAACAAACCGTGGGTCCTGATCTGGATCCAAACTGATTAACAAAAAGGTTGATCAGCAGACGACAAAGAATATAGCAAGCAAAGATTTAACTGTCAAATAATGCCTTTACGCACGTCCGTAATGAGAGCTACGCCAATGAAGTGTGAAGAGTGACCTAACTAACATGCGATACAGGTACATTAGCTGATCCCTTTAAGGTTTTAGCTTGCACTAGAGGATGCAAAACCATGTCTGTGGAGCCCAAATGCTAATGTTTTGCACCATCAATGGCCAGTGCAAGCTAAACTCTGAATTTCAATTCTTACATTTACATTTTACATTATCAATCAAATATACCATATGATCTTATATCCAAATCCGCGTGTTATCCTTTATATAAAATGGTGTATTTTACTTATATAGAGGGTGATGGGACAACCAGCCAGCGAAACTTGTGTAACGTTTTTTTCTATATATAACCGAGCGGTACACAATATTGACAATGTTTAGATATATATCAATTTTCCGTGGGTTTCCTTACCATGTCTGATTAGAAACTAAAGTATAAAAGGTCTTGCCAATGGTAAACGATCATCAAATAATTGGGCATATATCAATCTCACATTAATGAACCTGATCCCTGATCAAAACTCCCAATAAGCCTCTATGATCCTTACAGGTTCTAGGAGCCTATCTGTCTTGCTCCTGCTTCTTAGCTTTATATTCAAGACACTGAGTTCACCTTAAACTCTAAGAACAATACTAGTACAACAGTCCCAGGTTTTGCAATGATCCCAATGAGACTAGTGCTGCTAGTATTATTACCTATATGTATGTCACAACGGTGTTCTCAACACGACGCCAACTTGCAGACTCTATTATACCCGGTTATTATACTGTCTTAGTGGGGAGAATCCATTTTAGAGGTGTGGCAGGTTGTACCCATTTAATGATTCCCACTATTCTCGTGTGCATTGGCGTTTAAAATCAATCCCAATTAAGATAAAACATGATATTAACGGTGAAATGTGGTTTTACCAAATGAACTTAAAGCTTTTGATTACTTGTTTCAATGGAAATGCAACCCAGGACCCCATGTTCCTTAGAATGAGATCGCCGTGCTATTCAATGTGCTTCAAGCGCTTGATCTAAGCGTCTACATGTAACTAAAACGATCAATAATGGCTGCGCCCAGCAAGTTGTCATTTCCTGGTTCAGAAATGCGTGTTTTATAGGCTTTAAGCTTAATTAATGACTAAAATGGAATGAATTATGACAGTTTAATGAACAGAGGAGACTGTACATAATCTGTGACATCTTATGACCGTTCTTGACCTTTGTTGATATTGTTTACCTACATTTTCGTCACACTACTCACGCCTCCGAGTTCATGCGTCCCGCATGCATCAACTAAAAAGAAAAAGATTCCATGTAAAACCCAGCTTTAATTGACAACTCAGTCAATATTATTTCTATGAAACATTTTTTAACCTTCATACTTCTTAAGGTATTGTTTTTCACTCATCAACAGAATATACTCAATGAAAGGATACAGTAAATAAAAACTTCCAAGTCAGAATAGCTGTCAAGTTAGAATCATAATCAATGGTTCTCCTGTATATTCTAGCTTGCCATGGGCATTGGCCAAATGAGAATGGAATTCCTATTTGTTCTCACATCCCTTTCTACACATATTACGCAAAAATGGGTTCCCATGGCTGTAGAGAGAATATCATCATCAAAACTGATGCCACATGGTTCACATCGATGACCAGAAACTTGTACAACAATATGATCCTGTTTTTGAACCATTGGCTTACGAAGATGGCTTACTGACTCTTTGACAGTATTGGTGGCCTTGCTGTCCAACTTCGGTTTCTTTGCCTCAAGCTCCTTTGCTACACTGTCCTTCATCTCTTGGGCGCTCTTACTTTTTCCGGTTCTGTAGGCTTCCTGATTGTCCTACCAAGTGCCAGTTCGTCAACCTTCTCTTTAGTAAACTTAATTGTCTTATCAACATCTGAAGTCTCAGATTCCGAACTTGAATCACCTGATTCCTCTTCCTTGTAATCCAATTGGATGGCAGGGTCCCTATCCCACTTCTGACACCAACTGTAACGTTTATATCTATATATAACCGAGCGTACACAATATTGACAATGTATAGATATATCTTTATTTTCCGTGAGTTCCCTTACATAACGTCATAATACAAAGAAAGCTATTGGCCAACTTTAACCCTAGTCTGCCCATAGGCGCGTGCCAGATCGCGTGATTGTTCAATGTTTTGCATAGATAACATGCGCAGAGGGGGTGCAGGGGGTCAAGACCCCCCCCCTGAAACATCACCAAAATATTGGGTTGTTTAACAATACTGGTCAGGAACACCTGAACAATTACAAAGCTTCCAAGCCAGCATTCAATGTTTGGCCGACAGCGAAAAACGCCATTTAAATGGCGTTTTGCTGGCGGGCCATTCAATGCTCCGCTAAAAACGTTGTCAAAAATGGAAAAAAGGTGAACCCCCTCTGGCAAAACTTTCCGGATCCGCGCTTGGATAATTGCAAACTGCTGAAATGTTGAGTTGTATCTAAGGCAACTACAATGGAAATGGAAATTTTGGTATTTAAATTATTGAAGGTATGACTAAATAAGTATGTATGTGCGCACGCGGGTGTTCATGAAATGCAGATCAGATTTGATTGAAGCCACAACACGTGTTCAGAACTCGTAGAGAACCAACTGACCTTCAATTAAAGAATGAGACAAATCGTATACTGGGATAATCAGTTTTCGCCAACGTAAGCAGATATGGCTATGAGGATAGCAAAATAAAATACAACCTGGCCAGAAAATGATTTTATCATAAAATTTCAACCTTTTATAATAATGTGTGATACCTTTGAACATTAAAATATGTTATTTAATTTTCAAAAACTTTGATTTGTTTGTGCATCCGTTTTTCAGCCATCTTGAAAATAGTAATCTAAGTTCGACAACTCTTGTTGACCAGAAAAAGAGGCCTCATAAAGGGTTGGATAGATAAAAAATCAATAGGTGTTATGAGACAAACCATTTTTTTCTTTCAATGAACAAAAATTATTGTAAATCTTTTGTGATTTAATCTATTGTAATCAAAAATATTTCAGTCACGTTTTTTTTCCAATATTCAATTCAAATTCAGATTGATTTGGACCCCTAGGTTCATTGGGGTGCTACCACACAGACAGTAAATGAAAAAGTAGACATAAAAGCTTTCTGTTATGTACTTTAGGGATACATCAATCCATTGCAGGTGGAAAATTGATACAATTTATCAAAAAATCATTTTTAGATATATGGTCCATACAGCTGCTTATTAGCCAGACCATTGTTTCTGAGTCAAAACATTGATAAGAACCCCCTTATGATAAAATCAATGATTTCCCCACTTGGGACCCCAATACACCACTGAGTTTTCTTACCTCCATCGTGAGGATGTCAGCAGAAATGAAGATGGAGGAAGCGATGTATTTACCCAATAAAAAATATCAGGATCATGATTTAAAGATTGGGGTTAAAAAGAATTAGTGAAAAAGGCGAGAAAACATTGATGCAGGCAAGTGATCATTATTTTACCACTCATGTAAGCATTTTCTTACTAATTAACAATTTAACAGACAGCTTTTCTTCTGCCCTTGGATATCCCCTTTTCAGAATGGGCCTGTGACTTCACACAAGTGAAAAAACGGTGGGAATGTTCAATTGGCGAAATTACATTCTTGGCGAAATTAGCTTACTCCACTATATGTATGACATTGTAACATTAATTCAACAAATCAGAACTTTAACGAAAACAGAAAAGGAAGAGCGAGATTTGTTGTCACTAAGATAAATTCGATAACAAAGGTGTCTCTTTGATTATTTTGCTTCGCTGAACATTTGATGATCCCATTATCGAAAAGGAGACATAACGCCATTTTTGCGTGACACCGTTCATATTGTTAAGGAAGACCTTCTAGCCAATGACTTGAACACATCTTTTACTACTAGAAGGCTGTTAACAAGTTTTGAAAATTAAGTTCGAAATTTCAATAGATTTGACTATGCAGTAACAGAGACGTATATTAGGTCTGATATAGGTCACTGGCAGTAAGTACTTCGTTTGACGAACAAAGATTGCCAGAACACACCAGTGTACCATGTTTCTATAATATAGGAACCAACATTGTTTTTCATGCGTCGACGTTCGCCTGGTCCCGAGGTGTACATCTCCCAAAGGACCCGGAGAACGTTAATGCGCTGTTGATGTTTGTTTTTTACATGTAAATGAATAATTGCATAAATGGAATGATATACAGTAAATCCTGTCTGTAGCGGCCACACAAAAAGAAGACCAAATATTGGTTTTCAAGACCTATTATTGCTTAATGTAGGTCAAAGGTATTGCAGAATGCTCAAAGGGAGCATTCTGCAATGCGTTCGACCTTCATTAAGTAAGACCTCTGTTCTGTCTACTTTAAGTGGCCGCTTAAGACATGTTTTACTGCATTCACCTTTTATCCCTTTAATATGAACACAAGACTATAAATGGAAACATCCAACCGCCTGTTGACTGTGAAACAGCGACAAACTACATCACCATAAGTTGTGTAAATTTAGGTGAAAATATCTTTACATTGTGCAATGATCACAACCAAACTGCATCCATGTTCGCCGGGTCGAATAATAACGTTAACGTTTGATTACATTGTCTCCGTAGGGAAACGTTCTTTAGTATCGCGCCTGTGCAGATAATGTGTTTGATTATCTTGATGACGAGTGCATGTACATGTAGTGATCGAGCGATTGTCCTCCTGCTCCAGTTTTGAAAATTAGTTTGCAAAAAAAGTCTGAGATTAAACGTTTAAGCGACAGACAAAATATCTCAAAATGTAACTGCTTAGGAAAATGAAAAGGCAAACAATCCATTATCAGGTTTATCTAGTTGAGAAGGCGTTAAAGAGACTCCAGGGAAATCGTTATGTACAATGCATATTCATTCAGCTAGGACGTTAATCGTTAAATGGACGATGATTGTAATTCTCTTTTACAGATAAACTAACAATTATCATCACGTTTATAACACGTTTTCGTGAAAAATGCCCATAAGTTTGCAGCTACGTGCAAAATGTAGTACAACTTTTATACTTTTATCTCCGATAACTCGAAGTACCCTCTACCTCGAATTAAATTTGCAATACATTGATTACAAAGAGAAGGGCGTATATATGAACTAATCATATTCCCCATATCATATCATATGTTCTTGGTACGCAAAATAAATGTCTCAGTGAGACATTTTTTTACGTACCCAGAACATAGTGAGACGTTTCAGTGAGTCGTTTCTTTTACGTACTCAGAAAATATGTTTTTTCCTGGGTACGTAAAAGAAATTAATAATAATAATACAAAGTTTATTTGCATTAAACATACTACAGTGCTTTTCGCTAACTAATACAAGACGTTTCTATTACGTTACCTAAGGTACGTGCAAGAGATGTCTCATTAAGTTTTGTTTAACTTTGTTTGTTTGATTTGATTCTTTACGTCTAAGTCAACAGGTATGGTCATGTCGAGACGGTCAGTTCACCTAACCACACTTTTTCCTAGGCTAGCTTGACTAAGCGGTTAACTGACAACAACCCTTATTGAATCAGCGGAAGGAGGAGAATGACCGTAGAAATTATTTCATGATCAATCTCCACGAAAGTATGGGACAGATCCCGAATCGAACTTGCGACCCATGGATCTGCAGTCAGACGCCCAACCGATCGCTATTGCGATATTTTATTGAAAAATACATAAACTACATTTATTCTGCTGATAATAAAAAAAATGGATTTGAATAGGGCTGAACCCACATGCTACAGAACTAAGTTTGCTTTTGCCAGTTCCGGCTAACAAAATGGAGCTTTTTCGTACATAGAGCATCGCGTAATGCGCCTTATACCCCTATTCCACACAGGCCACGAAACGCCCGAATCGCCACGAATTGATTTTTTTCTTATTCGGGGGGATTCGTGAGGTTTCTTTCTTTTTTTTCTCCAATCGTGATGTTCTACGAGTCAGTCCCGATTCAGATACGATGTCTTTACGAATATTCGGGGAATCGATTCAATTCGACTGGAATCGCGCAAGAATTCATTACGATTAGCAAAATAACATTAGAACATGCTGCACGATAGTTTAGGAATCAATTACGAATATGCCGAATGCAGCAAGAATTGGGCATGAGTTAACAGAAATCCGCGACGCTTCGCCACGATTCGCGAGATTTTCTCTCACGATAGTTATAAAAAAAAAGCCCATACATGCTTCAGGCCATCAGTTCCAAAATGAATGTTCCTCGTAAAGCAACAGTAGAATTGATCCTGTAACTTGAGTGTTGAAAACGGCTCCTTATATAGCTAGTAGTTTTAACTACGATAAAGTCGAGAATCCTTACCCAGGCTCTTTGACTTGGAAAAATATGGCAGTTCGCCATTGGCAAAATCACCAGCCAGGAGCTACTGACTAATTCTGATTGTGCACCAGAATCTGCCAAATCTGTTTCAACTTCTAGGACTGCTCACATGCGCGTGACGGGGTAATTAATCTTAGGGAAAATCTTTCTACTATCTCTTCCTTGTTTTTATTGCTTGGCTTAATCTCCCGAATCCCCACGAATGAGCTAAGAGTAGCTAAAAATGCCCAAAACGCCCCCGAATCGATTACGATTCAGTTACGATGTCCAAGAATGCCTTAGGATTTTGGTACGAATCACAAACGATATTTCGAATCGGGGAATTCGTGGCCAAAGTTTTGAACAGTTCAAAACTTTTAAGCTGAATTCCCGATATACCTTCCAATTGCAAGAACTCACTACGGACTATGCGAATCAGTTAAGATCTTCACGAACTGAGTACGATTCAGCAACGAATCCAAATATTTGTCGATTTGTGTCAATTCGTGGGATTCGGGGCCTGTGTTGAATAGGGGTATTACATACACCCGAGACTTGATTAGATTCTTGAATTGTGCCGGACTTTACCGAATGAACAGAACGGATCTATGTGTAAGTTCGAAAATTATCGCTACCGTTTCTGATGAAATACTGCGTCTTATCTCATCCCACAGTGTGACACTTCCTCACCTCGACCCCCTGCCTCTGTGCCTTTATCCATGTTTCATGTTGTGTAGAAACACTGTCGGTCTATTAGGGTTAAAACAAGCGTTAACCGTTTTAATTCTGGAAATATGTAACGTTAAACAGGTATATGTACTTTGGCAAACCCCTTTCATTCTGGATCCGGTAAACAGTACCGTTGACAAACCCTTTTCATTCTGGATACCGATAAACAGTTACCGTTGGTAAACCCTTTTCATTCTGGATACCGGTACTTTGGAAAACCCTTTTCATTCTGGATACCGCTAAACAGGTAATTTGAAAAAAAAACTTTTCTTTCTAGATACCAGAAAACAGGTACTTTGACCCCATTCATTCTCGACACCGGTTTACAGGTACTTTGACACACACATCCATTCTCGATACCGGTAAACAGGTGTTTCGCAAACCCTTGTCAGTTTGGAATACCACTAAACAGGTACTTTTTGGGAAACAGATTTACAAAAGTCAATAGACTTTCTCCTGAATCCCTTTTTTGTAATTCGACATTTGATCTGTATGTGAACTTATTGTACATGTATTGTACATGTATTATATGTACACATGTTGTTATACAAAATGAATTAAACGTTTAAACTAAGCATGTATTTTTGATACCCTTTTCATTCTGGATACCAGTAAACAGGTACTTTGGCAAACCCTTCTCATTCTGGATACCGCGGTAAGCATGTATTTTGGCTAAAGTGAAGACCCATATGCATTTCACCAGTATATGCACTGTTTGCGAAGATTTAAACAACTTCAGGGACAGAAAAAAAATCCAATTTTATAGAGCCCCTTCAAATACAAACTATATCATTATGTAAGTGATAATCCATCATAATGAAAAGGGTTACTCGATATGGTTACCATTGCATATGTAAGCCAAAGGTACATGCATATTGCCAATCATATCCACATTACTTTTTTTTTTTATAAATTTTCAACAATTCATCGCTAAAAACTAGCTCGCTGTGACAGACAGCAATATAATCATTATAGTGCAAGCAATTACCAGCAAACTGATCTTGCTAGTTCCTATTTATGGCATTGCTTTTAAAGATTAGCATATATATGTCGTTAGTTTTTATTACTTTGTACATCGAAATGAACTTAAAAGATAAAACAGTCAAGAATATGTCATTGTTAATGTTCGTTTATTTCAATTTTATGGCCATACGTGTCTGTTTAGGAAGCCATGAAGACTGGACGTGGAACAGCTATAATAGCTTATCCAATACTGAGTAGAGCATAGTAAGCATATAAAGCGGGCCACTATCGACCCGTCAGCGAAAAGTCATTTTAATGGCGGTTTGCTGATGGGCCAATAGAGGTCCGAGGCTGTAAGCTAGTCGCCATATTTGAAACGTAAAGCTAATAGACATAGGGCCACAAGCAAACGTTTTGCGCGTCAACTTGTTATTATTTTGCTGTTCATCAGTTTAAACATATATATGTTTTGGGCGTTCAAAGAACCGTCTCACTGAGATGGTTCTTTTGATAACCCAAAACATATGTTTTGATTCTGAAATATGAATAAACATTTTCAATTATGCATTCTTATCTGCCTGGTAGAGCATTTAACTTTAAAGATAGATTCCAGATAAGCATATTTTGCGTCCGAAAAAGTGTGATTATTTTCTAATCTGTAAGGTGTAACATGTATTTTGGGTGATCAAAAGAACCGTCTCACTAAGATGGTTCTGTTGAGTACCCACAACATATGTTTTAGTTGAGAAATTAGAAAGGCATTTAATCACGCACTGTTTTCTGGACGTATGTAAGATTAAATTGTAACCCAGATCTGTCAATTCTTCTATAGACTACATGTACCAATATGTTTTGAAGTGAATTGTGTTTTTACAACTTTAAACCCCACAAGATGATCATAAAATAATCGCAGACTGAGTTTTTTTTAAAAACTGTCAATAACAATATTGTAGTACCACCGAGGATTTGGAGCATTTTGTTTAGTCCATTCAAACAATTAAATATAATGCCAGAAGTTTTTTATTATCCTTTTTAAACTAATTTGCTTTATCTAGTTCTCAGGGCTAGAGGGTTTTATTTTGAATTATCAGTAGTTCAAATCAAAGGGAGGAAGACATAAAAATTTATCCGCCACCCACAAAAAACAAGATTAATATGATTTTTTGTCCTCTATCAGACATAAGTTTTGGACGCTGGAAGGGATATATGCAATTTACAAATATATTAAAGCTTCAAATTTAGCTACTGTCCAATTGCATGACATTTTTGTTTCTTAAAGGGGTTATTCTTTTGAATCAGCGAATACATCAAAGAGCTGAAAGTGTAGAGTGGGCAAGTTTTCTGGGCCAGACTAGCTAGTTTCAGTCATTCAGGTCTCATCAGTAACCCTCTAGTAGTTTCAAAGTTACACAATGGAACTCATGATTCTCTTCGGCGACTCTGTGAGGTGTCTATCAGCAAGGCACATTTATTCTTGCTTAGTACTGGTGCAACCCAGGAAGACCCGTCCCAACATAACTGAAAAAATGTTGACTGGGATGTAAAGAATCAAATTAAACAAGCAAAACAACCCATGATCCCAAAATACAATAAAATAAAATCTACACTATAGTGGAGGGCAGGGAGAAAACAAGAAAAAAACAAAGAGAGGACCTTGAGATTCATTAACAATTACAACCATGCAACTAGCAAATTAGCAATATACTCCCATGAAACATCTCAAGATAAGCTGCCAGAAGCATAAAATAGACAGTCTATTACTGTCATCTAGGTGCATGACAAACTACATGAAAAGTTGTTCATTTCTACATACTCATTTCTTTGAATAAATGGAAGTGGTTGAGAATTTTGTTTTTAAAATAACTTATGGTAAAAAACTCAGTTATTGAAAAAGATATACATGTATGCTGTAGGTACATATTGGAATTGCCTCATAGAGGCAATCCCAATGTGTACCTACAATATATATTACTGAAAATAAGGAAGAAAGCTCTATGGAAATTTACACTTTCCAAGTATCATGTCCATTGTCTTTACCTCTTTTAAACATCCAATTAAAATTCCTGTCACTCTAACGCAAATTGTCTATATTTGCATGACAGCTATATCTCCAAATTCGAGTTCATGTACTACCTCTTTGCTAATACCCCTATACCACACAGGCCACGAATCGCCTGAATCGCCACGAATTGATTTTTTATTGATTCGGGGGGATTCGTGAGGTTTCATTATTTTTTTTCTCCAACGGTGATGGTCTACGAGTCAGTCCCGATTCAGATACGATTTCGTTACGAATATTCGGGGGAATCGGCTCAATTCGGCTGGAATCGCGCAAGAATTCATTACGATTAGCAAAATAACATTAGATCATGCTGCACGAAAGTTAAGGAATCAATTACGAATCAGTTAAGAATATACCGAATGCAGCACAAATTGGGCACGAATTAACAGAAATCCGCGACGAATCGCCAGGATTCGCGAGATTTTCTCACACAATAGTTATAAAAAAGGCTCATATATGCTTATGGGGCATCAGTTCCAAATGAATGTTCCTCGTAAAGCAGCAGTAGAATTGATCCTGCAACTTGAGTATTGAAAACGGCTTCTTATATAGCTAGAAGAAAACAACTACGTTAAAGTCGAAGGGCCCTGGCCCAGACTCTTTGACTTGGAAAAATATGGCAGTTCGCCATTGGCAAAATCACCAGCCAGGAGCTACTGACTGATCCTGATTGTGCACCAGAATCTGCCAAGTCTGTTTCAACTTCGACGACTGGCTCACATGCACGTGGCGGGGTAATTAAACTTAGGAAAAATCCTTCTAATATCTCTTCCTTGGTTTTATTGCTTGGCTTAATCTCACGATTCCCAACGAATGAGCTAAGAGTAGCTACTATTGCCCAAAAATGCCTCCGAATCGATAACGATTCAGTTACGATGTCCAAGAATGCCTTAGGAATTTGGTACGAATCACGCACGATTTTTCGAATCGGGGAATTCGTGGCCAAAGTTTTGAACAGTTCAAAACTTTTGAGCTGAATTCCCGATAGGCCTACGAATTGCAAGAACTGACTACGGACTGTGCGAATCAGTTAAGATCTTCACAAACTGAGTACGATTCAGACACGAATCCAAATATTTGTCAATTCGTGGGATTCGGGGCCTGTGTGGAATAGGGGTATAACCTGCTAGTTGCGTGTATTATTCATTTTCTCTAAATGACCTTCTCAAAATAACAAATACACTTATACTTCATGTTTGATGATTTGACAAATACCAAGTGAGATGGTCAATAATCAAGTTGTCACCTGAAAACATAAATTACCTTGTAATAATAAACCCCCAATTTATAATGTCAGGACTGAAAGACAGACAAGAGTAAATACAACTGGATATTGGCATGGGTCATTCAAGCCAAGGCAGCTCGGGTATGGGGCAGCCGTCCAATCGAGTTGCGGGTTTGTTGAAACTTTATTGTAATTGTATAATATATGACAAGTATACAAAGCATCACAGAATACGATTGCAAGACAACCACAATACAAATGGGACTCAGAATAAAGTCAAATGACTTATTCGAATTTGTATCCCTAAAGTTCACATTACTAATGTGTTTACTACAGCGTATCATGTCGTAATTGTCATTTATGTAGAAAAAATGCTTGCACTTTATAGCTGTTGAGGGCTCCATCGGGAATGGAAGGTAAAGTCATATTTTTATTTGTGTTGTTGGACTATAGTTTCATCAAGAACATGTCGATTTTTTAGTAAAATACTATTGGGTGTGTGTGCACCCGCATATTAGAATTAAATCAGGTTTTATTTAGATTTTGATTCATTGTGTGTGTGCATATTGTTAAAACTTTCAAATTTGTACACACGTTCTTTTGGTCATTCTCCTAAGCAGTAACGTTTGATTATATTGCACCGCTGAAAAGAAGTCTGGATTTTCATCATCTCTGATAGATCAGTCCTACCATGTAAGAAAACATTGACGGTTGGCTGACAGAAGATCAAGACTCTATTTAGCAAATCATGCCTAAGTTGTAAGTAGAGATTGCAGTGTAAGAAAAAGTGTGAAGTGTTCTCAACCTCACCACACACAGGACTGTCAATGATATTTTTCTGGAAAAGATGATACCTCAGCGAACAACAGTCCAGTTGTATGCGGGCATGATATATTTGTCCTAGTCTTGAACCAGAAAAGTAGTAAGGTGGTGGTTTGATAATGTCGTTATTGAGTTTATGTTTAAAGAATTCAACAGATGGAGAGTTCTATGTATCGTCTGAAAGAGTGTTTCAAATTTCGCGTGGTTGAAGTGAGAAATGAGTTATAGTATTGGGATCTTGCAGGAATTGTCTGAAGGTTCATCTCTTTATGCAAATTATATCAGCTTTATATTACCAACAGTTGGTGGTACAAGTGAAGACAGGTATTCAGATGCCAAAGAATTAATCATCTTATAAAAGAGGATGAGCTTGTGTTTTTTCACTTCTCGATACGAGCCTTTCCCACCCTGTGTCAGACAGAAAGATTGGATTGATACAAGTTTAGCTGCTCCTGTGACAATACAGGCAGCTTTGTTTTGAATTTTTCGTTTGCCTCTTGCTTAGGACAATTATCCCATACAACATTGGCATATTCAAGAAGAGGCCTTATGAAAGATATAAAATGTTTGGAGAGATTTCCTCTCAAGCTGGAGTTTAGTCTGCGCATAATATCTATGCGATGCCATGCTTTAGCTTTCACAAATTCTAAATGATCGTGCCAGGAGCTGTCCTATGAGAATGTGAGTGCTAAATGTTTGTGGGAGTTCACGGTGTTAATGAAGTTCTGGTTCATGCTGAGTGATGGGTGTGAAGTTTTATTATGTTTACGTGATAGTGCCATGGACTCAGATTTGGCTTGGTTAAATGATACAGGCCATCTGACTGCCCAAGCATGTATTTTGGCAAAATCAGCGTTTGTTTCGTCAGTCGCAATTATCGGGTTGTCTACAATAATATAGAGACTAGTATCATCAGCGAAAAGCTTTATGGTATAGTGTATATCATCTACAATATCATTAATATATATGAGAAAAAGGAGAGGGCCTAAAATAGATTCTTGAGGTACACCAGCCTTAAGACGGATGCCAAGAAGATGCAGATCCCGGAAGTACAACTCTCCATTTCCTATCATTTAAATAGCCCTTAAACCACGACAGAAGAGAACTTGAGATCCCAATAGAGAAGAGTTGCGGGTTGCAGATTCAAACCCTAAGTTTGGAAGGCTGATCCATTGCTCGCTAAAGCTCGTGGAGTATCTCCCCACAAACGGGCACAATATATACAGTAACTTCTGCTTGAGTAAAAATAAACCATCGCGTGACAAACTTTAACCAAGTGTAACAATACTCACTGTACGTCGAGCGAATGGTCTGTCTAATGAGTGCTTCGCTAATCTAAGGGTTGATAGTTTCTTAGTTTAAAAATGATTAAGTTATGTCCTCATGCGGAAGAAATTATGAATTTTACAGATAATAAAAGATAATCAATCAAAGAATTAATGTCAAGTTTGAAGGTAGCAAAATAAATTTATTAAACAGATGCTATACTGTGTACATTGTGAATTGTGATCATGATCTTAACAAACTGATAAATAAGCCAACTCTCTCTTTTTCTCTTTCTTCCCCTCTCTATCTCTCTTTTTTCTCTTATTCTCTCTCTCTCTCTCTCTCTCTCTCTCTCTCTCTCTCTCTCTCTCTCACACACATTGATTTTGATTAACCCACGTACGATTGCCTGATTTACACAAAACTAGAATTATTAATTTAGAGTTCTTGTCTAATCTATTGTATGTGCAATGCATATTAAGAAACGTTATATTTGCTGCTATCTATTATAGACGAATGATAACTGACGTGTTAGAATTTGAACGTCCCAGTGGTAATAATCACACACATAGAAAAATTAAGATTAAATATTGGAGAGACAACATACAGCTATGTTCCGTATCGACATCTGCCAAAACGAGGCTCAGCTCAAACGAAGATTGATGAGCTGTTTCGTGTTGTTTATTTGAACAGACGTGTATTTCACTTTTTGCTGTTGCTGTTGCGAATATATAAAGCCTTCCTCGTAAGTATCGGATGCATCCCTGATATTGCCAAGTAGACAGAATGGCAATTTAATGCATAACCATGACACGGAGCCCAAAAATACACACCTACCCCCTTTAAATGATTATAAACCTAAAACGGGTGTATATTTCAAGAAATTATCCACAAATAGCTTTTAAGCACCTATTTTAGCTTGATAACTGGACTTTATAAGTTCTACCATGCAAGTACCCCATATAAAATTTGTCCTAGATGAAATGTGAAAAGCAAATCCCAAAACTCAAAGCCGACTTAACCTGCTTAAGATCTATGAGGATATTATGCAATCCAAGATGTGTCTTCATCTTCGGACGGATCTCTGATATTGCCAAGTATACAAAATGGCAATTTAAAGCATAACCATGACACGGAGCCCAAAAATACACACATACCCCTTTAAATGATTTTAAGACCTAAAACGTGTGTATATTTCAAGAAAATGGGGTCAAATGTACTAAATTGTGCAATTTTCTTTTAATTTTAGAAAAAAAAAACATTCAGCCATTTTTTTTAAAAAAAAACCCAGCTTTTAAGCACCTATTTCAGCTTGACAACTGGACTTTATAAGTTCTACCATACAAGTACCCCAATGGGCATTCCAAGTTTAAATTTGTCCTAGATGAAATGCGAAAATCAAATTCCCAAAACTCAAAGCCGACTTAACATGCTTAAGATCTATTAGGATATTATGCAATCCAAAATGTGTCTTCATCTTGCAATCAAAGATGCATTTTGTGATTTGTGATTGTGGCCTTCCTGGAATATTTATTGGGTTTAAGGCTTTAAAGCGATAGAGATGAGCAGAATTATGTCATTATAAAACAAAGCAACATCAACACCAATAACAAAGAAATGCACGGCTTGATGTGTGCATTTCCCCCCACAATAATTACGTTTAATCTCCTTCAGCGCTATTCCTCATTAACTGTTTTTTAATTAAAATTTCTATTCGATTTTAATACAACGAGGGTTGTTCGATACGAGGTGAATATTGTGTTATCACACTGTCAATTATCATGCACTAATGTGTTTGTAGGTTATAAGTGACCCCCGTTTTTCTTTTTTTTTAAACAGCTTTAAATTGAACTTAGAAGAACAGCACTTAGCATGTTGATTTAAATGCACACCGCGTAACTAAAACTTATTTTTGGGAGACGCCCTTATTTGTAACTGAAGCCCCAGTCCCCTGTACAAAAGAATAACTTAGTTGTTTTCCCTGTGAATATACCTATGTGTACCCCAATAGATACACGTGGTATATTTGCATTGCTATGATGATATGTACTAGCCTACAGGACTATCTATATCCGATGATTCATCGAAAATCTATTCCGCAAACCTCACTCGTCATCATTTTGACACACACACGCACGCACACACGCAATTGTAAAAGTCTATAGGGGTCCTAGACCCTGCCGTATTTAAAGCAGGCAAATATAAGGCTTAAGCATGAAACATGCATGTACATGTAGCACCTTCCATTTCAATTCATTTACTATTCTTGCCTACGAGGTAATTTGTCATGATTTTGTCGTTTGCTGATATTTTTTTCAAAATCAGTTTGTTTCTTGTTGTTGCTTTTTCTAAAATGATCTTTCGGGAATATCAGTAGAGTGCCAAGCAGTTTGGATCCAGATCATGCCCGACGTTTTGTCGGGCCTGATCTGGGTCCAAATAGTTTGCAAAGGGAATCAGCAGACGACACTAGTAAGCAATGAGTTTATGACGACAATTCAAGCAAATAGAGAGTTGACAAGAAATAGCGAATAAGGAATATACATTAAACTTAAAGAGCATCAAATTTTTGCCTGCTAAAGTTATTTCGCTGATAAACTTTGTCAACAGCCAAAGGCAAGTTCAGGTTAAAATGTTGGGCATTATCTGGATCCATACTGTTTGATAACCTACAGGTATTCCTGAAAGACATATCTTTAGGCAAAAATGATCTCGAAAGAAAATTCAGCCATTATTTAAGGGTCAAACAATACTGTTACTTGAATCGTTTTTTTTAACACAGGCCATTTCAATGCATCGCCTTTAGATGTACAGTGAAGTTTATGAGTCAGTATAAGCAGTGAATCATAGCTTAATGCACGAAGATTGGGCCTATTTAGCAATTTTAGCGTGAAATTGCGATTGTTTTATCAGTTTAAACACGTGTTTTGGGTGCTCAATAGAACCATATCATCGAGACGGTTGTTTTGAGTACACACAACATATTTTTTGGTTGAGAAATAGGAAAAAATTATTCTCTGTTACGCACTCTTATCTGTGGGACTGACGAATTACCTCCACTGACCTATATAAGCCATGTTTTATTTATATCGCTAGGTTCACTAGGGGACTTAAAGAAGAGCAGCAAAAACACAGCAAAATTCCATCTAATGCCAGCCTATACAAAAACTCATATTTATGTGGAAATAATAAATTCAATTACGCGGTATATATCTAAATTCATTTCTCTAATTAATTTTTCAATTAAAATCAACATTAAAGAATAATTAGCAAAAAACGGTTGTCACTTAAGTCCTGGAAACACTGTAGTTGCGAATTTTTAACGTGGCAATAATGACATTTAATGCTATTCGTGAAAATAAAATTCTCGCGAAAATTTCCGAATTTAAGGACAGATACCATTGTAAACTTATTAAATGGAGCTGTCTATATGTATCAATGGCCCACTTCGAATCGAACTATAGTTCCTACTTAAGTTCTATACTTAAGTTCTGACGTAAAAGATGCGCGCGCACGTTTACACCCGAACGGCTACAGTTAAAACTTTCGTTGGTTGGCAACTAAACAGATTTAATAGCTCTGTATGTCCCCTTACAATTCTTCATTGTAAACGAAAAGGATGTGCATACACCCAAGAAATCTTCTAATGCATACACTTTTATTCTTGCATTTTCATGAAAACTTGAATTTTGAATTTAAAAGTATTTTGGAATACATTAGAACAATGTTTTCCAGTAATGCATGGTTATTTTCATGGACAACTCAGAACTTTTAAAATTTGGAAGTTTGAGTTGAAAACTTCAAAATACGAAAATCGCAAATTTTCCATTTTTCAAACAAATCAATACGGAGAACATAATAGCAATTTGTCACTGTATTCCATATTCAGAATTATTGTCAAACGAACTTGTAAGTCAGTTTGCATTCTATTATTCATAAAATACAAAAAATCTTCAAATTTCTATCTTCTTTATCAAAAAATTGTACAGACAATACGCACACAGAAGTGATTAGATAATTCCTGACAATCGTATCGCATATGTGCTCGATTGGGTTTCGATCAGAGTAGGATGGCCATGGTAAAACATGTATCTTTTAGCTTACAGCAGAGCCGTGCGGATGGTGCTTACAGTGGGGATTTTGAAACTTAAACTGAGCAAATCACATGAAAAAGTAAGTGAGTATGACTAGGAAACGCGACGATCACACAATGTAGACTAACCCACAGCAACATTAGGAAGAGACACAGAACACTAATAACTGTAAAATGACATTAAATACAATTACAGGAAAGCAACCATCCTTTTCTTTCCCAACAAGATGATTGCAAAAGTAGAAACAAAGTAGTGCACAACAAAACAAGAACCAACCATAACACACACACACACACACACACACACACACACACACACACACACACACACACACACACACAAACTGGAGGCAACAATAAACAATGAATCAATAACAACAACAAAGTCACCACCTAAGAATGCTCAGCCAAAGTCACTGGGGGCTTGAGTTTATCTTATTGCCAAATAATTGCCCTAGGTTCTGCTGTTGTCAAATAAGAAAAAAAGTTAAGCTCGCGTGGAGGCTTCCTTACTTATCAAATGTATCCCTGCGGGGAAATAATCAAATATATAAACATACTATAGTGCTACCACGATATTATGACCATGTTTACATTTTCGTGTTTGTAAACATTGAAATCAAAACATTGGAACTGTTTACCTGTAAGGGGTGGCTGCACACACTTGGGCTTTAAGTGGGTATTTTGAATTTTACTGGTAATCATCAAGGATAGCTCAGTAGGTAACGACTCGGACAACAGAGCATCAATATGTATAGTTTTTGCTTAGTCAGGGGTTCGAGTCCCTGTAAATGAATGATTTTTTCTCTCTTTATTTTTTTATTCCTTACTGTGTAATATTATATTTATTGTATCTCTATATATAGTATAATCATATTTGCACAATAATACATCCACTTATGCCAAGTATTCCTTAAATTGCTCATCAGCAAACAAGAACACCCAGGTGAGATTCCACAGAATATGGCATGTCATCAGGGTCTACACGGTTTGCTTTAACAAACGCGATACTCGACAACAGAAGTAATTTGGTCACAATGAGCAGCAGACAGATCCAACCTGATGCAAGTGTTATGGCTTTGAGGCTCAAGATGGCATAAATGGTCAATAACGTACATGATAACTTGTGGCAAAATATTGGTGTTTCTTGTAAACAAAACACACAAATTCACAAACATATAATATGGGTCCCGTCCCTAGAAATTCTGTCTTCGGGGTTAGCATTAAGGCCATGCTTGTCTCAAAAAGATCGTGAGCAAAAAGGCGCGCGCAAGTGAATTGTAATCACATTCAAAATAAAAAATGATATAAAAAATACCCTTGTATGGGGATCGAACCATTAACCTTACGGATAACGGTTTAGAGGCCTATCCACTACACTAGGAAAACACACGATCAAACTGTTAGATATTTTGCGCTTAATTCGCATCAAAATACCTGTATAATTCTATAAATAGTTATCTAAAAATATCTTTGTTATTGGTAAATATTTACGATAATACAGACTGTCAACAAAGACAGAATATCGTTGTAGCACTATACCAGAATACGAAGAAAATGGCTCTCAACTCACAGACAGACATAGCTAAAGAAAAAAAACGAGTCGATCCGCAGTGGGCCCAGCTAAATACAAACATCAGGCGCTGAACCAGCGATGAAAGTGTTATACCATAGTCGTCATGGAGTCTGACCTATCGTGAATTTCATGTATTTCTTATTCCAAATGACGTTTTTTTAATGAAATGAAAAAAAAATATCTCACTGAAACAAAGACTTGAGAGTAAAATTCCATATTTTGTGACTTTCGACTTTGACCCTTTCAAATTAAATAAGCTCTATTTTGCATAATACTCATGGTATTTTTCTGAAATTTTCACAAATGATGTGAATAAAAATGAATTTTTGTTTAACAACAGAATATTTAAATCGTTAAACATAATTAAGCTTTTGTAGTAAATTGTTTACTGTATGCGTTAGAAGATTCCTTAAGTATATACTGCACAGCCTACTCTAATTAACAATTACGAATAAGCGGAACCGCAAATAGAGCACAGCTATACTTTATTTTGTAAAACATACCGATAGATCTTGAACCAATCTTGCTAGATAGGTGGAGGGGATCAGACAAGCTACTAGAGTAACGGTGCCCTGACCCATCGTTGATCTCTAGTAGGTTCGTGACGTCACTATAGTAGCGAATCGAACTATAGTTACTATAGTAATCGTGCACACAGTTCTCGTGATTATTGAACAACCCTCGTATAAGTGTCTTTTACCCGGATGCAATATTCGATCAATCAATGCGATCGCCTAAAACGTATCATGGCATGCAGTTGCATTCTGATTGGAATCTGCATGACGTTATCCTTTTAACAGGAAATGCATAGCAGTCAACGCAACGAGATCAAGTAAGGCGATGCGTTCAGAGCTCCAGAAAACGTGTATAGGTTTACTATGTCTCTCAATGGAAACAGTGATTGCTGAATTTTCGTCGACTTCAAGAGACACCCTTGCATCAGCTAATGACATAATGGTATTACTCGAATATAGGCAACATTGTTAGTAAGATATATGCAAAAGATGACTTTAGCAGACGGTACCTAGTTCAGATGCATTTTAGCAGGCGCTTGGAGGGTTAACTGTTATACATTTATACATGTATTATTCAATTATTTGGTCACTGTTTATCTCCGTTAGCTTTACAAGAGACCGGGACATTGAATATCAAGTGGCGAATCAGTGACCTTATTGTTGAATAATAGCTGAATTGTTACCAAGAATACTTACATTTACGTAGTTCTAACTTTCATAGCAAGTCCAATATGCATATACCACATATTATCCACCAAAGGACTTATATGCATGGGCGGATGCAGGGGGGGGGTGGGGGGACAGGGGGTCCGGACCCCCACTGAAAAATTACAAAAATATAGGGCTTCTTAGCAATACTTGTCCGGATCCCCTGAAAAATCACAAAGCTACCTAGCCAGCATTCAATGTTGGGCCATCATCGGCCCGCCAGCGAAACGCCATTTTAATGGCGTTTCGCTGGCGGGCCGATGATGGCCCATTTGTAGTGATATTTGGATCCTCTATCTACTTATCAACTAAAAAAGTGATCAAATTTGGACCCCCTCTGATAAAACTTTCTGGATCCGCACATGTATATAATTATGTCACAAACTTTACCGAGATAAAGTTCTGCGTTGACCAATATGCATATAGGTATATTCCAGACATAAATGTTGCTTTTTAGACAAAGTTGGTAATAAAAACTAACGATTTTTACATTCTGGCTGCAGTTATATACTACTTGCTGCAGCCTAATTAGCTTTTACAGGCTTAGAGAACTAAAGAGGACCGTCCTAGGTTCTCTGGTGTGCAATGAAACCGGTATTTATTGCTCTTATGGATTCAGAAAGTAGGTATTTATGTATTTGTGTCTGTTGTCTATATGGGCCATATCATGAGAAACCAATATGCGAGGTTATAGAACTTTTTCGTGCTCAACCCAACTGAGCATGCTCATAATGTTAAAATGTCAACAATTGCTTATCATGCTCATAAATCTTAAAATGCCAACAATTGTTTATCATGTTCATAAATGTTAAAATGCCAACCATTGTTGGCATTTTATTATTTATGAGCATGATAAATGCAACATCTGAGCCTCTGAAAGCAAGAAAAGACTTTTTATCGCATATACGCAAAAGCCTCATTTACCATTTACCTCATAGAGACGCCTTTTAGCACTTTTGAAAGCAGAGCAGACCCAGATCAGGCAGCTCTTGTAAGTTAGAGCTGTCTGATCAGGGTCTACACTCTTTGCTTATGGAAATATGATTACTGTTGATTCAAAGCTATACGAGAATCGTTGTAAACAAAAAGTATGAACTAATCCAGGTCATGGGTGACTTTTACAGGTATATATCCTAAACTACCTATATCTGTAGTAAAACATTTACCGTTATTTTTCAATGAAAAATTGTAGAGTCCTATCATTTTGCATCTTTGAAACATCAGTAAATATAAGCCTGACAAGTACTGTGGATTCAAAGATATATTAGAATCGTTGTAAACAAAAAATATAAACTAATCCAGGTTATGGGTACATTATACTACAGTATAATATACACCGTAATTTACCTGTTTCTATGAAAAATAGTATAATACTATTTTTTTAAAAAAAAAATGTAGATTTAAATATAGGTGAGAATTGTTGTAAACAAACACTGCCAAGTTTACCTTGATTTTGGGCGTGCAGGTAGTCTCAGTTTACAGTTATATTGAATCTACCTCATATTATTGCATATGCGCGTAGCAGTGAAAAGTCATGCTTTACCTTTTTATAAGAAAAATAGAATAGCCTCATTACTATGCATCATTGAAACTAACTTCTATAACCATCTTTATTTCTTTGTACTATGTACAAATGTGAACCAGTATCGTATCGGGTGGACCTTAGCATGAATAATTCATGAGGAAAGGGTTAAACGCCTGTGCTGACGTGCATGTATCCAGCTGTGCCAGATGTCTATATTTTAGTCTGAGTCCTTAATCTTAATCTATACCTTGTGTATTCTGTTTATTTGGTTTCATTCTTTATTCTTTACGTCTCAGTCAACAGTTTTTCGATCATGTCTGGATAAAGTGGATAAAGTGTTCTGCTCAAGGACACAACACAGTGACTCCGCCGGCGTTGAGGCTCGAACCAGCCACAATTCGATCCCCAGTCTAATGTTCTACCAAGGCTGAACCACTGCGCTCGTATGAGAGCAGCGAAGGCTCAAGCGAGTCTGCGCATTAGCGCAGGCTCGCTTGAGCATCCGTTGCACGACAATGTGATAAGTATCAAAATCTAATTTTTCTGTTCCAATTATGTGGTATAATAGTATCGGTATTTCATTTTTTCCGTAGCGACGAAATTGCATGTCTTAGCTGTGCGAAATATCATTTAGATGTAATAAAATGAAACAAAACATGATCAAATTTCGAAATACAGATCAATACACCAGAGTTGAGCTACCGGAATACCAGTAATCAAATAGTTTTGCGTATCACAATGGTGTCATAAAATTCTCTAAGTGCTTACAAGCTCAAGAAAACCTCTGAATTAAGTACAAAACGGGCTCTATGTCAGTAACCACGGCTAAAAATGAATGTTTCCCTTTGGAATCCATGATTTTAAGTCTGTTTGAAATCAAATCCTAGTCTACTGAAAAGGGAACTATGATGTTAATTGTCATAAAGCTATTGATAGAGGCTGCTACGAGGGATGATCCTAAAGTTCTGATCCTGGCGTGATATCTGTGTAACCAGCGATGCAACATGCCTGAAAATTGACTCAAATAATAATATATTCTTTGTTTATACACAGCTCTGACAAGTTTTATGTAACTTGAAGGAGCGACCAGAAAACGACCCCAAAACAGCCATACCTTCAATGCATTGACCTATCAGGCAGGCTGTGCATATAAGAGACCTCACAATTTAGACAAGAGCAGTCTCAGCAATTCATATTTATGGCTACGTAATGTTCATCCATGCAGAAGTCAATATGTCCAGTATATATGGTGAAGTTTCTATATGTTCTCGGATTCCTAGGCCCTTAAATGTATGGCTATGCAACTGCCAGCTATAATCATATTTTGGACCACTTGAAATTTTGATCCACCCATACTGCAGTAAAAACAGCTGCTTTAAATTTAGGCAATCTTAGATGAGCTGACTTTTGTCTGAAGCAATTATGAATAGTCCGGAAACAAATAGTAACCCACATAAGAAAATTCAAACAAGTCCACAAATTAGGTCAATATTCTGAGGTACACAAATTTGCATGTGTATATCTAAAACCAAAACCCAATCAATTGTCGAAATGTGCTCTATATCGTAAAATGATGCAATATGGGATTAAATGAAGCACAAAGCATCCGTCTGAAACCAACAACAATTTTGAAAATTCTTATTTAAAATCAATCCTTTTTTAAATAAAATTCAAACTTTTTACAATTTCCAATGATTTTGTAATCTAAATAATACTGATGTTAAATATTTTGCCGATATTAGGTTTGGTAATATGTTTTTAGTCCAAATCGATAGACATAAATAGAATATTCTCCGAAATGTAAATTCTGCAATGTACTTAAAATGACGTCGATGTCAATTTCAATGACGTCATAAGAAATGCGCATTGTGCTTTAAATAATGAATTGAAACAACCCGTCGCCATTCTTATATTTTAATTGGCATTATAAGTATCATAAAGTAAAAATACATGGCAGTTTTACTTTGTAGTTTTAAAGATGCGGGGCTTGAAAGATTCGGATTCAAATTCTATTATAATTCTATAATATGAAAACAAGCCGGTGGTATGGAGTGGGCCATATAGAATGTGCTGTAATTATCAAACGAGACAGTACAGCGAGAAAATACTAGCATCATTATAAAGGTCAACGATTGTTCGTTTGAATGGTGTATGGTATGTCTCTCAAAAAAGTCTCTGGACAAAGCTACAAGGTAAAGATCAGAACCTTTGGATCATCCCTCGTACATGCACAATGTATATCAACAAAAACGATTATTGTTCGTCCTCTACAAATTTGATACAATTGCTCAAGATAATTAATAAAAAAAATGGTGGAATAAAGATAGAATAAACATCCTACTCCGTGACACAAGTGCGGAGCAAAACGGTCTGGACATCCTACTTCATGACACAAGTGCGGAGCAAACGGTCTGCACATCCTAATCCATGACACAAGTGCGGAGCAAAACGGTCTGGACAGCCTACTTCATGACACAAGTGCGGAGCAAAACGGTCTGCACATCCTACTCCATGACACAAATGCGGAGCAAAACGGTCTGGACATCCTACTTCATGACACAAGTGCGGAGCAAAACGGTCTGCACATCCTACTCCATGACACAAGTCCGGAGCAAAACGGTCTGGATATTCTACTGCAGGACACAAGTGCGTTTTGCTCCGCACTTGTGTCTTGCAATAGACTGTTAATTGTGTTCTATCTCAACACCTAGATGCGCAGGCGGAATGCCACCCAATAGCGTCACTTGGGATATGGTAATATATGTAAAATGATATTAATGCTAATATTCTTTATTTCCTCGACAAGCCTGAGCTTCTCTTGGTATGAAGCGATACTGCTCTTGTGGCACTCGGGAGGTTTCTCTGCTTAAAGACCCATTCTCACTGTGCCGATGTCGCCACGGTTCATCCCGATGCAGGACAGCCGGTATACCGTGATGCACCGGGACACATTTCATAAAAAATGAATTGCGTTCTCACCTTGCCGACGTTACCCCGGTATAGCCCCGGTTCTAGAGGATGCAAGACGCCGGTTGATCCCCGGTTCGCCACGGAGCATTTACGGTGCAGCACGGTGGAGCCACGATTCGTGCCGGTATACCCCGGTGTTACCCAGGTTGTTTACGGTGATGTCCCGGTAACTGCCGGTTGCGCCACGGTTACATGCCGGTAGAGCCACGGTTGCGTCCCGGTGCTACTCTACACTATAAAACCAGGATAAAAACGTGGAGTAGCATCAGTTTTCTCCTGTCTCTATCGCATAAGTTATGACACAAATTGGACTGCAGAGCCATATACGAGTTACTAGAGGAATCATGATCTGTGTAGCGAAAGCAAATGCCTAGTAACCTCGCAGCTCATTTGCATGACAATTAAACAGAAGCAGACCTGTTTTCTTACGACGAGGTATAAATGTTGTTGATCTGGACCCAGAATTACAATGCCTCCTTAAAGTTAAGGAAGACTTAATTTAAGTATTGATGCATCAACATGTACATTAAATGCTTAATAAATTGCCAAGACTGATGCAGTACTCATGGTCAAAGATATCATTGTGATCTACAGAAAAAATGAAACTATTTTGGTTTTAATCAGTTTGGAAACGTTATTTTTCGCATCCTGGAAATTCAATACTTAACTTAAGTACTCCTTAACTTTAAGGATACATTGTAATTCTAGGCCCAGATTGTTTGCTTTTTCGTAAAAATATATAAACACTTTGAGCGGGGCATGTGATTTCCAACAGTGTGATAATTTGAGAAGTGTAGACTCAGACAAACCTGTGCAGTCCCCAATTAAGCTTTAAACTTGTTCGGTCAGTAGCTTAAAAGTCATAGAATAATCAAGCGACTAGCAAAGGCTCTGATCAGACTGCGCCTAGGCGCAGGCTGATTTGAGGCTTTGCTAATGACAACTACCACATTGTTGGAAATCTCATGTCGTGGCTCATTACGGTCGGCCGTGGCCGGCCGTATATATAAACTTTGTGCTAAAAATACATCAAATTCAGGTTTTGACCGAACCTTTATGCCGTGCTCAGGCTAGTTTTTATGCGCTGCCGAACAACGAGCGGGGTACCAAATATCGTGGGTTAGCCTACAGCGCGAGGCAGAACTGTCCGTGAATCTGTATGCAAAATCGTTTTCAAATTTGATCTGTTAGCATAGCCGTCGTGCGGTCCATTGAAACACCCATAACCACCCAAAACCACCCCAAACCCCACCAAAGCATCACCGTACATATAATGCGCTAAATTTCTTTTTTTGGAAACCTACGGCCTCGAAATACCCCAAACCTACCCAAAACACCCCAAACCACCCAAAACACCCCAAACACCACCAAACCATCACCGTACATGTAATGCGCTAAATTTCTTTTTTGGAAACCTACGGCCTCGAAATACCCCAAAGCACCCTAAAACACCCCAAACACCACCAAACCATAACCCTACATATAAATGCGCGAAAAAATTTTTAGGACACTCACCGCGGCCTCTTTGTGGGGGGTAGGGGCACGTGCCCCCAGTCTGGCACTGGCATTGTGCAATAATACATACAGTGATAGGGCTAAACGACCGCCAGCTTTTTTGAAAAGCTAATACTTGTTTATGCTTGACTCTTCAGTAACTATAAGTGCATTTATTCATAAGCTTGGTAAATGAGCACATTTATACTGCTGACAATTTAACCAACTTGTGACGAATGGACTTTCCAATCCTGATCATTTGGATGAATCCACTTTCATTTTAGGGGCAGCAGGATTTTATTTTGTATCTTATTACACATACATAGGCAGTGGAACCGCACGGTTTATCACGGTGGAGACACGGATGATCCCGGATTGCGCCGGTATCGCCCCGACGCCGTCCCGGTGGAAACACGGTTGCTCCCTGCGTCTTCCCGGTTAATCACGGTATTTGGCAGCCTTCCCGGTTACTCCCGGTGAGTCCCGGTTGTTTTAAACATTTTAAAACAACCGGGGACATGAGCCGGTTCAACACGGTTCAACACGGTTCATCCCGGATCTCCAAGGTTGTCCATGGTGCCGCCACGGTTGTAACACGGTTCATCACGGTCCATCCCGGATCATCAAACCGGGATGAACCGGCACCTTAAACCGGGACAGTGAGAACGGGGCTTAATGTAAGTACAGTCATGAACTGTATCTCACACTCAAATTAAGCAGACAATATTGGTTTACAAATTTCTGAGCATTACATGATCTGCGATTGCGAATGTAATAGGAGGGAAATGGGAATTTATAGGCACTTAAGCACAAAACACTTTTACGTCAAAATGTAGATTTGGGTGTTTATATATTTACTTTCTGAAATCTAGGGACTTAAAAAAATAGAAAGTATGTTTCATACCTGTTTGACTATCATCAATCCGCCATTGTTTTAGGAGCCTATGCGTTCAATTTGAGAAGCCTAAGCGTTTCGCGAGAAGCCTATGCGTTTCAATTGACCAGTATTATAACCTTTACAAACAGTCTGCTCACAGATCAGGGCGACACTCTAATGGTATCTCCGAAAGAATAGTTGAAAGTGTTGATTTTGAAAAAAGCGGCAGACTGCAAAAAGACATGCAACATTACCCAGCATGTATTTTAGAGTTAAATGCACTCACCTTTCCAACAACGGAATTACGACTTTATATTCCAAGCTCGTTAACGAGAAAAGTAAAGTGTCCATCAAAGAGCGACTTTTGACCATGAATGATGTCTCACTTCTTGATTATTCTGGAAATTTCCTTATTTAACCTACTTACAGAGCAATCAGACACAATAATTACATTTTCTGCCTGAGACATGTAACAGGTCTGAGTTTAGACCTCAAAATGTTAAGTTTCGTCTCTACATTGTAACTTGTTGCCTCTTATAGATCACCTTCTGCGACTAAAATAGATACGACTATATAAAGCGATCATACAAACCGGTGCGTGACACTTTCTCAAACGACTCTCCTCAAATCAACTATTTTGAGTCGAGACGACATATGTTTTGGTCATAACCTTTCGATGAAATATTGTCTTTAATTTGTCGACGTTCACGACCTAAAGACTCAAGCGTTTGTTAAATGGTTACTTAATTATGAAATGCATAGTTCAGAATTTGACAAAGGTATTAAACCGAACAGTGGTGCTTTTGCAGCGCCATATCTGAGTATTTTTACAGAAATGATAAGTTAAACGTGTTTTAGTCTTCAAATGAGAAAAGTCAACCAAATCTATCAAAGATACCTGTGTAATCAAGAAACCACTAAGGTTCACTATTTTCAGTTCCGAAATGCTTACGCAGATGCGTTTTGGGTATCGACACACCTGTCAGTTCTATAAAACCAACAAAGAAAGGTTGGACGAACACGTTCCTTTTAAGCCTGAAAATTGTTCTAGTAAAAAGTAGTGTTCAACCGAACAGTATTGCAGCGCTATATCTGGGTATTTTCACAGAAATGATAATTTCAATGTGTTTTAGTCTTCACAACAATGCATCAACAGCAATAGTCAGTTGATATATGTACCACTGGAGGCGGGGGCGTAGGTGAGTGTCTTTTAATATCAAGTTTACCAGGCAAGATTTTGAGAACGCTTGTTGAATCACGAAGCTTGCCAAGTTTACCAGGCAAGGCTTTGAGATCGCTTGTTTAATCACAAGGCTTGCCAAGTTTACCAGGCAAGGCTTTGAGAACGATGTTGAATCACGAGGCTTGCTAAGTTTAACAGGCAAGGCTTTGAGAACACTTGTTGAATCGCCAGGCCGATTCAACATGCGTTCTCAATGCCGAGCCTGATAAACTTGATACCAAAAGACGCGAACCTGGTACATGTATTTTTATCAGTGCGTAAGTTGGTCCATGCTTCAAAGTAGCGGTTATAACTATCAATGTTCATGTCGGATTCAATGTAATTGACGACGTCATTCAAAATATGCAACGTAATGATAACCTGATAAAGACACATGCATTGAGATAGGCAACGTTTATCAGATCAACGTGCAACAATTCAGTATTATTGAGAAGCAACTGATAATATATATTTATCAGTTACCTCTCATATACATGTGTACACTACATTGCTTCACGTTGACCTGATAAACGTTTACGATCTCAAGGCATGTGCCTTTATCAGGTCATGATGACATTGCACTTTTTGAATGACGTCGCCAATGACGGTGAATCGACACAAAATCGAAAAATACTTCACAATCGCTGGTTTGAACAGTAAACCAATAAGTAAATTGTAAATAGAATGCCGCGTTGGCGTCTTTTGATATCAAGTTTACCAGGCTCGGCTTCGAGAATGCATGGCTAGGCTCGCAATTCCATAAGCGTTCTAAAAACCTTGCCTAGTATTCTAAAGTTCACAGGCTCAATATTCGCCTTAAAGCAGTCATTTTCTATCTATCTAGGTGTCATTTCTAAGTAATCAGTCTAGAATATTTAGAATATTGTACCAGCTTCCGTATTCATTAATATTCCATTTACGTATTAAAACTGTCTGATAGTCGTATTTATCGGCTGAGAAATATGCTCTGCATAAATGATCTCGATGAAATAACAGTAAAACAAATAAAGTTTGGAGAATTTCAATAAATGGCGCTTGGATAGGGCAGAAAAGTGAGCTAGGAAACACGTTTATGGGCATTTTAGTGGCATGAAAGGCGACCATGCTTACGTAACAAAGGAACGTGCCCTATTTAAATTTTTGCCTGCTGCCCAAATAAAAGATCATTATAAAGGTCAATAAATGAGGTCAAAAGTCAACAGGTGCAAAAATATATCAAATGTATTATGCACAATACTTAAACGTAAAGAAAACAAACTGACGTTTTGCTGCTAAAGAGCATTAATACAATACTTTTAAAAGTAACCAAACGACATGGCCTTTTTCAGTTTTTGCCTATTGCCTAAACTTAAGATCATTTTTAAGGTCAACAAATGAGATAAACAGCTGCAAAAATATGTAAAATGTATTAAACAGAGTACTTAAGCCTAAATAAAACTGGCATTTTACTGCAAATGCTTTCAAAAACAATACTTCATAAAGGGGCATGCCCTTTTTTCAGTGCTTGTCTTTTGCTCAAGCAAAATATATCGTTATTCAGGACAATAAATGAGGTCAAAGGGCAACAGGTACGGAAATATGTTAACTGTTTTAAACAATCGACTTTAACCTGAAGGAAAGTGACATATTGCTGCATATGATTTTAAAAACAAAAACACAGAAACCTTGTAAGCTATTTGGTTGAAAATCATTTATCTCGATCTTGTATCAAGGTCTAGATATTTAACTTTGATGTTGTGATGCAATATTTGAATAAACTACAGCTTTGATTTGGGCCTCGACGCGAGAAAACCTGTCTTTGGGGGTTTGCGAACAACACAGGCGCAGACCAGCCTGCGCATCCGCGCAGTCTGATCAGCGCCTTTGTTATTCGCGTTTTAACAAGTACCATATCTAAGCTTGCTACAAGCAAAATTTCAGTTTTCTAGCTAGTCTCTATAGCTGAGGAGACTGATTTTGGTCTCGCTTTGTCGGAAACCCCGAAGACAGGTTTTCTCGCGACGAAGCCCATTAAACTCAGCTTTCTTTGTGAAGTAGGCAGAGCTCAATTTCCATTCACTTATAACATGTATAATGTCTTTAAATGTAGGTCATGCTCTAACTGGAGAAGGATTTAATAAGAATATGGTGTCATTTATCATTTGCGACGTAGACACCTGTTTTATCCTAAACAATGTTAACCCATATAGTGTCAGCAAAAATGCATCTACTCAAGTATTCTGCTGCAAAATATTTGCTGACATTATTGGCTGGTAAATGTGTAGAGCGCAAAAAGTGTGGATCCACATCAGAACCAGTCTGATTTGGTCCACAATCTTTGCTTTTACTGACATTAACCGCATATGCAGCAGACGACATAAACACGTGACATTTTCAGCAGGAAGTTAGCTGTAAAAGATATGTCAGTCTTTGTAGATTAACCAATAAGGTGGCATTAAATGAGTGGGGATTATAAATGCTTGTTTCTGGTTAACCATGATGCAAACTATTTAGAAAATGGCTTGTTCCCATAACTGACATAAACCCACTTGGGGGCTGCGCCTCCTCGTTTGTTTATTTCAATCACTCATACAAGCCGTTTTCTAAATATAACATAAACGCATCTGTCTGTTCACCTGTATGTATGTATGTATGTATGTATGTATGTATGTATGTATGTATGTATGTATGTATGTATGTATGTATGTATGTATGTATGTACAGGTATTGCCTAGAGGCTGGATTGGATATGTACATTTATGGCAGATTTCAACTTTATGCAAAAAGCAGTTTTAAATTTATTGTAATTCATGAGCGAACATGGAATGAGACAAATTTGATTCTACTCGTCCACATTGAATTTAATCTAATTCAAACTCAAACGTAAAATAGGTTCAAATTACAACATACAACCGAACTAATTACTTTTGTATGGATGTGCTATCAACAGTTATGAGTGATTTCAGTTACATGTAAGATATAATTTGAAGGTTTGACGCAAAAAAGATGCTATGTGCATATTTTAAAGTTTCGAGAAAAACGCATTTTAGGTTTGTATTGACCCATGAAGTGTCATAAGCAATGACTTGCGCACATATGGGATATAGTTTGGCCTCTATTTTATAAAAAAATATTTCACACAAAACCGCATTATAACATTCCCAAATAAGTAAAGTATGAACATAGTCCCTTTTTACATCTGCATTTATTTAAAAACAAAATAACAAACTTTAATATAAGCTCTTTGACAGCATGTAACATCTCTTCCTCATGTTAAATACATAAACTGTGTGTATGTTTATCACTATCTTTAATTTTAGTCAGAGATAAAAGAGGCTATATGCCATATAGCACCTCTTAATCCCCATGCACTAATTTGCAAAATGCTGAAAGCTAGAATGTGCTATGTGTGTTCATATAGAACTTTTTGCCCTTATACGAGTATCTATGCAATTAGCACCCTTTGTGTTCTCTAACTTAGGCAATAAACATAATGGTATGCGCGACCAGCAAAGGCTCAGACCAGCCTGCGCATACGCACAGTCTGATCAGAGCCTTTGCAAGTCGCTTGAATATTCTATGAGTATTAAGCTACTGACCAAACATAATTTGGAGTTTCAAAGCTTAAAAGCAGGCTGTACAGGCTTGTCTGAGTCTACACATGTCAAAATCACATGTCGCGGCTTATATATCCCTTTTGTGTTCTGTTGAAAATCTCTGTGAATCCTTAAGATATAAAGGCCACTAACGCAACAGGTCATAGAGAATTAAATTTGTAGTCAGAAAAGAAGAAAGAAGTGAATACACCAGAACTGAAGATATCACCTTTTTGCGACAAACCCTGGAATTATACTTTGCTTACTGGTTCAAGATAAAACAATGACCTTGTACAAACTCTATAACGTTCATGTATTTGAATTAAATGAGCCATTCACGAGAAACCCTGCATTTGGACAACCAGCTGTTGCTGATACTTGCTGGTGTTATTACTTTATTTCAAACATCATGTGCCAAATGGACAGCTGGTTCATTTCAGGGACAAAGGAGATTCAAGGTACATGTATGAGTCGGTCCATGAAATGATGCTGCCTTACGTTCTGTATTACCTGCTTTCCATGCTGTAACTGGCTGTAATACAGTAAGCCAGTTTGCTGGGCATGACAACGCGACAGCCTGGTAAGCGTTTGAGAGTAACAGTCTGCTGCTGATTGGATTAGGATGTGGGCAACCTACAAATGAAACAGAAGATAACGTTGAGTTGTTTGTTAAATATTTGACTCATTAACCGAGCTCGCAAATGTTGACCAAATGTGAGGGTTTTTCTTTTCAAAAACGGAAAGACCGAGATAGCCTTCCTCCGAGATATGATGCATTGAAACTGCTTAATTGAGCCCATTATCAGACAACTATTTGGCTGGACGCTACAGTTCAATCCCCAGAATGCGTTGATCCAGAAACGTGTGCACGGGTGGTAATGTCGTAAGGGGCAATCGAACGGTTATGCAAATGAAATCTTTACGAGATCATCCGGACATGAGCTACGGGAGCAATAAACAATGGAATCAGCTATGTGAGTAGTCCTGTTTTAACTGTTTTACCGTTTTGGAGCCTAATATAAGGAAACGGAGTATGCTATTCCCAATAATGTCCATTTCTGTACAAGAGGCAAAAAAATCTGACGTAAGAAAGTTTACATCTAACGAATGATATACTTTCTCCTGGGTAAGGTATTCGCATAATATCATTTTAGTGGTTATTAATGAAAGAAGTTCTGTTCCATAAATGTTCTTAAATGCCTTACTTTTGTAAAAAATTCATATCCTTTCCAACTTATTTTTCAAGCATAAGCCGTATACACCATCTTCTTGACGTCACTTTGCGTCTGCGACGAGTTTTTGGTGCCCATTACCACTAACGACATTGGTTGCCCCTAACGGTACGATTGCCCCTTACAAGACGAATAAACTTGGATAGTTCAAAGAGAAAGTAGAACAGATAAGTTTCAGAAAATATTCTCGTTGTGATGCATGACGTGTCACTGATATAAATTCAATTTATCTTCATCATGTGAAAACCTGCTTAATGTCAATTGCAACCAACAAATGCGCAGATCAGCCTGCCTGCGCAGTCTGAACAACATCCATCATTTCGCTTCTTTGAAGGCAGGATATCTACTGATGTTAAAGCCAGCATAATCATGCTAAAACTAGAATGTCAATGATGCAGCTTGTTTCTGTGGCTGAGGAGGCTGGTTTGAATTTTACCTCATCGGCCTAGAAATCCCTAAGACGCATTTTCGCATGGTATGGCTCCATTTCAAGTTGCTTATATTGAGGAGCGCGGTGACTCATTGGCGAGCTCGAGGGGTTGCGGGTTCGAGCCTCAGGAAAGGCGCTGTGTTGTGGCATCAAACAAATACTTGATTAATTGATTGGCACTGGTTCAACAAATACTTGTGGCATCAAACAAATACTTGATTAATTGATTGGCACTGGTTCAACCCGATTTTGAGATCAACGAAGTTTTGAATAGTATTATAATTGTGCGTGTGGGGGTGGGGGGAGGTGTTTGCCATTGAATGGGGATGTTTGGTCATTTTAGGCTCTCATTAAGTTTAAGGTAAGATAGGAATACTTTGGGGAAGGGGGTAAGCTGAATTTCGTGCGTGTGTGTGTGGGGTGGGTGCGTGCTAGAAATGTATTATATAGTTGAGAGGGAACCAATACTGTAGACGGAAACTTTTGAATATAGCCCCCCCCCCCCCCCCCCCCCACATCCACCACCTCAACCAATGTGCATGTTTTCACTTGGTGATTTTCTTTATTTATTCTTTTTATGCTGGGTGCGGGAGGGGTGTGTGGGTTGCTACTAAATGGGATTTTTTTTTTTTTTTGGGGGGGGGGGGGTCATGATTGGTCCACTCTTAGGCTAAGGCTAAGACTGGGAATAGTTTCAGGGGTGGAGTATACTCAAATTCAAATGTTTTTGGGGCATGTTTGATACATATATCTTGAGGAAGAGTTGTGGGGCAAAGTAGTCAGTGGATTGTAAGCCGACCTGATAGTTTAGCCAGAAAACAATGAACATAGACCCCCCACACACACACACACACACACACACACCTTCCACTGGACGTGTGGGTCATTATCAGGTGGTGGTTTATCCCAAGTGATTTCGCTACGTAACCTGGTATTCTAACATACAAGGATTGGAACTGAGCTAAAAGATGCAATTGCAGCGAATCTGAGAGCACCACAACAACCAAACTCTTTCCTATACCCCAACTCCTCTGCTAGCACTTGCTTGGGCTTCAGTTTCGTTTATATTTTTCCCTGGGTCAGCTTAAACATCACCTCATACATCTAGGAGCTGCGTGGTGTAGCTGATGAACCCGGGGGGGGGGGGGGGGGAATGGGTAGCAGGTTAGATCCCCGGCTTCACCAGTCTGTCAGATGAGAATTTATGCCTGGGTCCAGTCTCCATATGACCGTTGTTGTTGGACGGACGTTTTAAACACTGCTCATACATCTATCAAAGGTACGTGTGTTGTTGTTTTGTTATAAGAAAGGAAATCGTGCTGTCCCTTTCTGACAAGATCAGGCAAATGTTGTTGAAACGTTCAATTCTACTTCAATCTTGATTTGGGAGAGCAGTGGTTCAGTGGTAGAGTGCTTGACTCGAGATCGAGGGGCCTCGGGTTGGTGCCTCACCAGCATCAATGCATTGTGGTCTTGGAGTATGACACATTTATCCTAGCTTTGTACTGGTTCAATCCAGGAAGACCCGTCCCTGTTTAACAGAAAGATTGTTGATGGGACGTGAAGAATCAAATCAAACAAAAAAATCAATCTTGATTCTTATATTGATAATCCTTATTTCAAACAAATTGCCCTTTTGGTATGCACGAGGTCTTGTCCCCGCTGAGTCAACCATCAAAATATGTTTCAAAGCAACTCGCCGTTTACAAAGTTGTGAAAACTTGCATTTTCTACCCCCGCAACTTATGTGTCATTCTTACGCCTGGTGCTGTTTCGACCATGAATGCAGTACTATTTTTTCAAAGTGCAAACGTGCTGAATTACATTGTATTAAGGAATGGATAGAAGTGCTCTTTGAATCAAAAAGTGTAATATCTTTTTTCTGCGCACCTATCCTTAAAATTTTAGTGCATCTTACTCTTCTAAAAAAGTCAATGCATTCACTCAGTTTGGTCGAAAATGGGTACCCAGTTTGAAGATAGAAACTGGGAAATAAAGGGGAGGGGTTATAAAATCCAAGTTTTCCTGGCTTTTGCTTTAAGGGAAGATGTTTGAATTTTTCCTTTCGTCACGCCTCCTGGTGGCCATGTTTTTGACAGGTCATATTCGTTTATAGCGTTTTTGCTATTTTGTAGAGGGTGAATTAGTGTTATATTTTTTCAAATTCTGATCAATATTTCAAAGAAGATGTTTTTAGATTAGAAGCACCCTGGTTGTTATGTCTTTAATTTGTAATATTTTCGTTAGTTTGGAACCAGATCATTCAGTAATCAATTATTTTGCATTCTGATTACATGGTTGCTCTCGTAATGGTTTCAAACCATGCGGTACTACTGTCCTAATTTTCTCTTCTTTAAACAAAGAACAACAGAAAACAGTCTCAAAAGCATTTTATTCTTTGCCGAAGGCTTTAAAGATGAGATGATTAATTTCAAGTGCATATCATGAGGGTATCAATGGGGTTTAATTTTTAACAAAGGCCCTCATGTTTAACGGTTAGCGAATTTTTAGGGTAAATTTAACCAAAAGCGGAATGAGAGCTTCTAGTGGTTAGGGAATTAAGGCATAAAATGTAATGATAAGCGATATTGGGGCAAAGAAATACCGAATAGCACAGTGGCGCGTTTTATCAGTTAACGATCTTGATGGAAAAACGCTATTCTGCTATTCCACCTCGTAAATGCCTCCAGACAGGCTAATGATTTTTGGGCCTAAAATTTACTGATTTCTGGGGCCAAAATTTAACGGATTAGCGATTTGGGGCCTCAATTTTACTAGTTGGCGATTTGTTGGCATAACTTATAAATTAGCGATCTATGGGGCCGAAATTTTTCTGATTAGCGATTTCAAAGGTACCCCATTGAGACCCTCTATCATGTATGGATAATGTGCAAGCGCTAGACCAAGAATTTTCTAGCAGACACTTAAGAGTAATCGATTGTCTATCAGATGAAGGGCGTTTACCATACTGGCTCGTAAGGGTTATCTGACTCGTAAGGGGGAGTCAATGTCGTAAGTGTTGATTTTTGTTCCTATTTAGTCTATGACAACATTTTAAACCCGATTTTGACTAAACACTATTGAGGCATAAAAGAAAATTCATGTAAAGTATATTTGTATCACTAAACCTGCCAGTAAACATTTTAAAAAGCCCCTAAACCATGTTTATTTAAGATCAAAACCAAAAAATTAACACACCATCGTTCAGGAGAAATTGATTTTTAGACTAACTACTCGGTTTTCCACTTACGCTATTGCTTCCCATTACACAAAAATGATAACTATTGGGAATAGCATTGCGTGATTTCTAAATATTAATCTGCAAACATTGAAATAATTGTAGAAGTCGCTAACTTACATGTTTTGCTCGTTTTATTTTCATCCCGTCACTCATATCTGGACGCTCTCGTAAGGCGATCGTTTGCATAACTTTTGATCGCCCCTTACGACATTACCACCCGTGGTGTGGCTTGGGGGGCGAAACCCCTACATCAACCAGCTAAAATCAATACTGTCGCTGTTAGCATTGCAAAACACATGTTTGTGCAACAAGTCGGTGCAAATATAGATCAAATAGTATCAAATGTCTTCCATCTTGTGGCTGCGGCTTGGTTATATGTGGCAAGTTACAGCTTGTTGTGGAATAGGCAATTGGCGAAATGAAAAATTCCAGCTAGAAATGACCGTAGGGGGGGGGGCTGGTGTAAATGAAAGGCACCGATGCTAAAAAGCTGGGTCATACCTTCCCTAGAAAGGATTAGGCCAGTGCATTTTTTTTTCAATTTTAGTCAGCATTCTAACATTTATAAGCATGATAAATTCATCATCTGAAAGCAAGAAACAACATTTTTTCAGCATTTTAGCTTTATGAGCGGTTGAAATTTCATGCTCAGTTGAGTTGAGCATGAAAAAATTAATAACCTCAGGGCCAGGTAAGATAAAAGTCTACCTGCTCTGCTGCAGTGACCGTTTAAAATTTCAGAATCTGCTTGTAGCCATTTTAACCAAGTTTATTGTCTCGACAGCCGTAATAATCCGACAGAGTCGATGTACAGGCTCATCCTGATCAGCACCAAAGCTGTTTGCACAAAGCCAAATAAAGTGGCAAAAAAACACAAAAGGTATAATCCTGATATGATCACCGTGCAGGCTAATTTGGGTTAGTATTACTAGCACATGCGCGGATCCAGAAAGTTTTGTCAGAGGAGTCCAGCCTTGACAGCTATTGTTTTAGTTGATGAGAGGATCCAAATACCACTATGACTGGTCCATCATCGGCCCGCCAGCGATACGCCATTTAAATGGCATTTCGCTGGTGGGCCGATGATGGCCCAACATTGACTGATGGTTTTGTAGCCTTGTGATTTTCAGGGGATCAGGACCAGTATTGCTAAGAAACCCTAATTTTTGTGATTTTTCAGGGGGACGGACCCCCTGTTCCCCCTCAGGACCCGCCCATGTAGCAAATACTCTATGGGCTGTTATATCTTGTCATGTGTCAACTATGAGGAAATACTATTTTATTTCACCTTTCCCTGAAGTGTTTTATACATGTTTATTCACAAAGTTTTTGAGTAGCGCATTAATGTAATTTCACCACATGTAATTACATCAAATATGTAACATACCAATGTTTTATATGCATGTACCTTTATATATAAATTGATAATTTATTATAAAGAAGCATTAAAGCTGCATAGTCTGTAACTTTTGATCTTTTACTTTTAGAAATAATGTTTCTATTTTTCAAGAACACAGTAAAAAAGCTTGGTATACATTTTACCAACTTCGTAAATCTTAACAAATTATGAGTATCAAAACAGCAGCATTTATGTTAAAGTTAACTGTCTACAATTATTGGAGGGACGCAAATAATTACCAACAAGAGAAAAACACACCTGTTTTATAAGATAATTCACTTTTCCGTGCAGTTTCCAGCTATAGTGAACAGATTTATTGTAAAAACATAACTTAATTCTACTTTTACAAATGATTTAAAAGGAAAATAAAAAATTTCGAAAAATGTTCATAGTTGCAGACTTAGTCTCTTTAAATTGACCTAAAATACACGGCTTAGTACTAATTCAATCCGGGAAGACATGAATCGTCCCGACATAACTGAAATACATCTACACAAGCAAACAATGTTCAAAATTACCTAAATTTACAATACAATAAGATATTCACTTGGCTGAAAGGTCATCCAAGACCTTTGGTGATTACCTATATTCATTGTCTCATTTGGTGAAATATAGCTAGTAAGTGTTATGACTGTGGTTTTAACAGTTGTCGAAAAATCATCCATTTAAAGTTTTCCCCAAATAAATGTATTTGGAATCGAATTTGACATTGCCGTAAAGTAGGTCAAGGTCAACTGAGGATCACTAGTTGAACAACATTGTAGAGACTACATCCACAATGCTACATTGGCCCTTTTATTCCGCAGAAGAATATTCTGAAGAGTTTGACATGTACATGCGCCCCATTTTTGTCATCTGACCTGGACCACAGTGATTTTTTACATTTCCTCATCAAAGGGATGCCCCATTTGAAAGACTTCTATTGGCCTTGTAGGTCATGAGGAAAATATGTTTAGATATATTGAGGATAGTCCCATATGAGTAACCTTGTTTGAAAGGTCAACCTTTACCTTAGGCACTTATCTTTAGTCATGTTCTCATCTAGTAACTGTTATGACTGGCTTCAAAAGTAATTGAAAAATCAACTATTCAAGATTTATATTTCCATCTAAATGCAGTGTAGGTTACACATTTGACCTTGAAAAAGTAACGCACGCCAAGGTCAACCTAGGATCATTATTTGGAACCACATTCCAAATGCAATATACCAAGCTTGTTGACATTTTGGTTCCAGACAAGATTTTCGAAAAGGTTTTGCCATAAATTGTTGGTCACGTGGCCAGGACATTCTGTATAAATTTGAGTTCAGTTGGCCAAGAGGTGTCTGAGGAAAACATGTTTTAATATATTGATGGGAATAAAATGGGCCGCAACGCGAGAAAACCTGTCTTCGGGGGTTTGCGAACAACACAGGCGCAGACCAGCCTGCGCATCCGCGCAGTCTGATCAGCGCCTTTGTTATTCGCTTTTTGGAAAGCATCATATGTAAACTTGCTGCAGATGAAATTTCAATTTTCTAGCTAGTCTCTGTAGCTGAGGAGACTGGTTTGAAACTCGCTTTGTTGGACACCCCGAAGACAGGTTTTCTCGCGACCAGGCCCAAATAAGAGAGGCCTTTGCTGTAAGGTCAACCTTGTAGACCTTTTGGGGTGTACTTTTAGTCATTTTCGCATTTAGTTAAATACATCTAGCAAGTATATTGACTTTCTAGGCTTCAACATTTAAAATCGACATTTCAAAATATTTCCCATTTAAATGCACTTGGATTCAAATTAGACCTTGTCATTAAGTAGGTCATGGTCAACCTAGGATAATCATTTGAACAAACTTGGTAGGCCCCACATCCCCAATGTATCCTCCGTAGCCAAAAAAACTTAATATAGATATCTAGTGGACTTCAATAATTCATGTAGATTATGCCATAAAATCCATTATCGAGAGTCTACGAAAATTCGAATTGGAACTTCGTCAGAACAAAACGTGCTCCCTAACTTTTCCCATGTGTACATGTATATTTCGTCGAAATTGTTCGATGAAAGTATCTTTCGACAATGTGCACATTCGACAAAATTTCGTTTCGACGGAATGGTTCGTAAGACGAACTGTAGACCCTTTATAAAACCGAATAATGGATCAGCTGTCGTAAAACCAAGTTGCCGGGAACGAGAGTATTAAATGTACCATATCCGTGTATTAACAGCACGCGAATTGCCTTGTTAATACATGGGTTGACCAGTGTCGTTGACAACGCGACTTTAACTAGCGTGCGACAAGGTTTTTTGGCCCAATCATTTAAAATAAATAAAGTGACTTAATGATGACTTCTAGTTCTGGCGTTTCAAAACATTCGCGTATTTCACGCTTGTGCACTAATATAGGTACTACAAAAATGAATTTTTCGAAGTATTTTCACAAAAAAAATATATTTAATGCAATAATAGGCATCAAATATGCATTTAAATATCTGCTCTGCCCTCGGGAGTCAAAACCCTCGCCTTTGAATCTTGGGTCTTGCATAGAAAATCTTTTTGACACCTATAATAAATTATCCACTGTACACATTCAACAAAATGTCTTTTCGACGAAAGTACTTTAAGACGCACGGAAGGGTTCGTTAGACAAAATCGCGCACGAAACCTAGCCACCAACTCAAGGTCAATGCCACGACTTTGACTCCCAAATTTGTCAGTCATGTTCTTATCCTAGGTTTTTGTGTCTAATCCAAATTCGTTATACCTTTACATCTTTATTACCGATAGCACGAAGATGTGTTACGCTCAAAATTTATCTACCAACTTACAATGTCAAGGTCACAACCTTGACTCCAAATCCCGTCAGTTACACTATAATCCTGGATTTCGTGTCCGGGCCATATCTCCTACAAGGGTATGCCAAATTGCTTATAACCAATAGCATGAAGGAGGCACACAGCACTAAGCCATCGACTCTCACGGTGAAGGTCATAACTTTGACTCAAACTTGGAAGGGAATCTGTTACACTCCGAATCTCGTGTCCGGACTGTATCTCCTACAAACTCATGAGTATAACATATAGCATGGCAGTTTGTCGCGCAAAACATTTAGCCACTATCAAGATTACAACTTGAACACAAACGTGAAGCCAAGAGCCGTAACTCTGGATAACCGATTTTTTTTTAGTTATGACCCTTTGAAACTGCTACAAATACCATTCAGGTGGGTCAGGTATACACTATAGTCATCCACACCATGGATGGGAAGGGAAGAGTGTTTCTTTAAACCGACAGGGGACTCCTGTATTGCATATATATAGCAATACTACATGATCTTGTTTGTAACGTGTACTATAACATACACAACATCTTAACTTATAAATGGAAAGGAGACAAAACACCAAAATTGCGATGACAAAGAAATGTTTATGTCATTAAATGTTCCCACATTATTGAATTTATTAAACTCGATTTAAAAGAAAATGATAAAATGCTCGACAAACCTCACATTTTATCACTTTTCCTCAATTCGTTAAATAAATTCAATGATTTTAGTCTAGAGCACTTATGTAAGTTCCTCTATTTCTCGCGTTATGACCAATATATCACCCACGTCGCTCCTGATTTGCGACAAGGTAACGCTCAAATCTTTCTAATGAGCTCATGCGCGGATCCAGAGGGGGTGGGCAGAGGGTCCGGACCCTACTCCACCCCCTCAAAAATCACTAATATATAGAGTTTCTTAGCAATAAAAATCGCAAAGCGACCAAGCCAACATTCACTGTTGGGCCATCATTGTCAATGGCGTTTAACTGGCGGGCCGATGGCGGCCCGCTTTTCGTGTTTTTTATCCTCTCTCCCCCTCATCAACTAGAAAAAAGAAGAAGAAAAAACATTGTCAGACTTGGACCCCCTCTGACAAAATTTTCTGGATCCGCGCATGGAGCTTCAAAGATTGGCTAAACTAATCTAAACTGGGCAATTTGAGTTTCAGTTAGCATGGCTGCAGCGAATAACACTGATTAATTCTAAGCAGGGTGCCCTGGCCCTTTTTGTTCGAACATGATACTAAGAAAAAAGTTTCGCTTAGCGTGGCTAGTATTGCTTAAAGGTATCCGTTTTGATATACGTAAAACATATTGCTGAAACGATTTGTTGTGATCGTTTCTCGGACAGGAACAGTTATGAAGCAGTTATGCAAAGTAAGTAATGAGGCCCTACCAGGGATTTGGGGAATAGGGAGAAGTGCATTGATTTTATATGAGCAAGAACCTAATTTAAGGGAACGGGGACAAGGATAACTTCGGGAACAGAGAAGCTCAAATCTATTTTATTGGGGGACAGGGGAACAAGCCATTTTTTCAGGATAAGGGAACATGTTCACCTTCTCTTTCTACGGGAGGACTCTATTTATTAGGCCTACACTAACAGTGATGTGCTAATTTTACCCATTTTGCTGCGTTAGTATAGCCTCATCCTCGTAAGCACGGGCATAACCTATACCGTTACACTGCATTTCCTAATGAGCGTAACCCATTCCGTTGATGAGCGTGATCCATTCCGTTACACTGCATTCATTGCTAAAATGCAGTGTTACGGAATGGGCTACGCCTGTGCTTATGAGGATGGTATCCCCTCCTCGTATAATAAGGCAAATCGTCGAAATTCTTATCCGAAGGGTTTTTTGTAAATCATAAAATATGAATCCCATATTTCTCGAACAGGGCAGCATTCTGACAGAGGTAAACAAAACTATGACCTGTCAAATACACTTTGTTGTGTATCACCATGACATACGCTTTACTGCACAACTTCCTTTAGGAATATTGGGTTCTGACGGAAGCAGAATACCACTTATGTCGGTGCTAGGAGGCGTCATAATTGTTGCACTTTCCATTAGTTCTGAGAACAGACTCAATATAAACCGAGTCCAGATTACTTAGAGGTTGCAACAGCTGTCGTTGTTTCTGTGTGGAGTTGGTAAAACTTTTCCCCGTGCATCGAAATAGTAATGATGTTTTTTTCATATTCTGCTCCTTCAGGAATATTGGGTTCTGACGGAAAGCGGAAAACTGCTTAAGCCGGTGCTAGGGCATGAGAATTGTTGTACTTTCCATTAGTTCTCATTAATAGATTCAATAAAACCGAGTCTGCTATTCTCTTATATTGTAGGTTCTCTCTAATTCTGAAGGATCCGTTTTTCCAGATTGTTTAGAGGTCGCAACAGCTGTCGTTGTGTCTGTGTGAAGTTGGTAAAACTTTTCCCCGTACATCGATATAGTGTTGATATTTTTTTCATATTCAGGTCCTTCCGGTGCTAGAGGCGTGAAAATTGTTGTACTTCCCATTAGTTCTCTTGAATAGACTCAATAAAACCGAGTCTGCTCTGCTGTTTCTTATATTGTAGGTTCTCTCTATTTCTGAAGGATCCGTTTTTCCAGATTGTTTAGAGGTCGCAACAGCTGTCGTTGTTTTTGTGTGGAGTTGGTAAAACTTTTCCCCGTGCATCGATATAGTGTTGATATTTTTTCATATTCTCGTTCTTCAGGAATATTGGGTTCTGACGGAAAGCAGAATATCACTTAAGCCGGTGTTTGGGGCGTGAGAATTGTTGTACTTTCCATTAGTTCTCATGCATAGACTCAATAAAACCGAGTCTGCTGTTTTCTTAAATTTTAGGTTCTCTCTATTTCTGAAGGATCCAATTTTTCCAGATTGTTTCGGCCTATTAATACCCCAGAGGTATATTGTCAAAATATACGTTAAACCAAAAATAAGAGATGCTCAAGTTCCTGGAGAAATACAAGGGTGGGTTCCTTATATTTGGTTTTGTGTTTATTTGCTTGTATATTGTTCTATACTTCATCCCCTTTAATTGATTATGCACTATATGACTACTTTTAGAAAAAGACCTTTGACCCCACCCCAGTACATTTTTGGAAAGGTCAAACTGATTACTTTCATATTGTTCTACGCTTTATCCGTTTTAATTGGATATGCAACATGCCCATATTCTAAAATAAAAGTTGACAGAATTTTCCTATAGGCCCACCCAGGGGATGGGACCCAGACCTTCAAACCAAATTCTGTAAATTGAATTTCAAAATATATGCTTGGTGTCATATTTCACGAAAAATGTTAGAGAGAAAGAGAGAGTGGGGCGTAATTCGCAAGTGAAGATAATAAAACTTATTTCAAATACTATGCTTGTGTTTGTTGTTGTTGTTGTTGTTGTTGTTGTTGTTGTTGTTGTTGTTGTTGTTGTTGTTGTTGTTGTCGTCGTCGTTTAATTCTTGACATTCTTTCAGTTTGCTTGTATTTGCCTGACTGTCATCGCTTTCTCCCCGATCTCTGCTGGTCACAGGAAAGGTAGGCCATCTGCGTGCTATGATAATCCTCGATCCTGCAAGACTAAAGTAAGTATATAACATCCCCAGAGGAGGGGGGCAGAGGGTCCGTACCCCGCCTGAAAACTCAGAAAAACATAATTGAGCCGTGACATGAGATTTCCAACAATGTGGTATGTGCGACTAGCAAAGGCTCAGACCAGCCTGCGCATACGCGCAGTCTGATCAGAGCCTTTGCTAGTCGCTTGAATATTCTATGAGTGGTAAGCTACTGGCTGAACATTATTTGGAGTTTCTAAGCTTAAAAGGAGGCTGCTCATGCTCGTCTGAGTCTACACTTGTCAAAATGCCACATTGTTGGAAATCACATGTCATGGCTTTCTTAGTTATACAGCATTCAATGTTGGGCAATCAGCGGCACGTCAGCTTAAATGGCGTTTCGCTGGCGGGACGATGATGACCGGCTTCTAGTGGCAATTGGTTCGCCATCTCTCCCCTCATTTACTAACAAAACAACACTCAAAGTTGGACCCCTCCGACAAAACCTGGATCCGCGCATGTATAAGGCACAGAAAATGATATTTTTCCGTAGAGAATGTACATGTAGTTGGTTAAGTCCGCGGTACTTTTACAACATCTGAGAGACTTAAAGCAAGAAACTTCTTTATTTGGCGGTATTTTAGTTAGTTGAAATTTCGTGCTCAGTTGAGTTAAACATGAATAAAAGTTTTATAACCTCGGGGCCAGATCAAGAGTGGAAGGCTGTCGAAATTAATGATCGAAAATAAATTAATGTTAGCTCATCAATCATCTAACTTCAATTTGAACACGTTTGTTTAGTTTTGTTTGTTTTGATTCTTTACGTTACAGTCAACAGATTTTCAGTCATGTTTAGATGGAAAAATACTTATTTACCAAAAAACATTGAAATATTCTAGACCCTAGTTTTATGAAAACACAACATGTTCTTCTCAAGTTATAAACTGCGAACATTTTATTCCCATCCATTCAGATGTATACCGGACAAAACCACGGTTTTCTGCATAAACAATTGGTCTCAAAAAAAAACTCCATCATAGCATGTATTTGCAATATATTCCAAATGTATTTATTTTATAAGTGCAATGAATGCCAATTTTTAATTAAAGCACAAAATACAGTTTTCAACCATGCATATTTGCAGCCATATGCTCTCAATCTCTGGTCTGATTAAATGTTGAATTCGTGCGAGGTCCTTAAACACTTTCAAATCAACTAAATCATAGCATAGACGTAGCTCCCATTACGCAATTACGCATTGGCGCATTAAAAAGTGTCCACATTCAATAGAAATAACATAATTTGCATGGAAATATCGCTTTCCGTACCATAAGGACTTCTCTTAAAGGACTTCTCTTAAAGGAAAGGGAGCGAATTCTTTCCTTTAAGAACAGTCCCCACTTTGAAAAGGGAAGCAACTCATTAAAATCCTGCTTGTTTTAATAGTCTCCCTTTGATGTGCAGAATGATTTTTGTTTGATTTGATTCTTTAAGTCCCGTCAACAATCTTTCAGTTAAATAGGGACGGGTCTTCCTGTGTAGAGCCAGTACTAAGCTAGGATAAATGTGTCTTGCTCAAGGACCACTACACAGTGACGCCGGTGAGGCTCGAAACCGCGGCCCCTCGGTCTCGAGTCAAGCACTCTACCACTGAGCCACTGCGCTCCCAGTGTGCGGAATGATTTAAGCGTTCTAGCTACGCCCTTCCATAGCATGGTTTATCTTTATATATGTTTCAGGGCATTCTAACGTATAATACAGCACTCACACACCACCTTGGCTTGGGAAATGTTCCTCCTGGGACAACTATTCCAGACAGAGAGTCCCGCAGAGATGCTATTATTGAAAGGCTGAAGAGAATTCCCGCAAGTGTTGTGTGTTTACAAGAGGTAAGGACCGATGTGTTGGTGCTGTAGTATTTTATCTGCTATGATAGCACAAGTTAAGCACACGAGTTCAAAGTTTTGGTGTTGGTGCCGTAGTATTTTAACTGCTATGATAACACAAGTTATACACACGAGTTCAATGTTTAAATAGTGTTTACTTCCATGATAGCACAAGTTAAACACACGAGTTCAAAATTTGGTGATGGTGCCGTAGTATTTTATCTGCCATGAATTCACAAGTTAAACACACGAGTTCAAAGTTTTGGTGTTGGTGGCGTAGTATTTTATCTGCCGTGATAGCACAAGTTAAACACACGAGTTCAAAGTTTTGGTGTTGGTGCTGTAGTATTTTATCTGCCATGATAGCACAAGTTAAACACACGAGTTCAATGTTTTGGTGTTGGTGCCGTAGTATTTTATCTGCCATGATAACAAAAGTTATACACACGAGTTCAAAGTTTTGGTGTTGGTGCCGTAGTATTTTATCTGCCCTGATAGCACAAGTTAAACACACGAGTTCAAAGTTTTGGTGTTGGTGCCGTAGTATTTTATCTGCAATGATAACACAAGTTATACACACGAGTTCAAAGTTTTGGTGTTGGTGCCGTAGTATTTTATCTGCCGTTATAGCACAAGTTAAACACACGAGTTCAAAGTTTTGGTGTTGGTGCCGTAGTATTTATCTGCCGTTATAGCACAAGTTAAACACACGAGTTCAAAGTTTTGGTGTTGGTGCCGTAGTATTTTATCTGCCGTTATAGCACAAGTTAAACACACGAGTTCAAAGTTTTGGTGTTGGTGCCGTAGTATTTATCTGCCGTTATAGCACAAGTTAAACACACGAGTTCAATGTTTTGGTGTTGGTGCCGTAGTATTTTATCTGCCGTTATAGCACAAGTTAAACACACGAATTCAATGTTTTGGTGTTGGTGCCGTAGTATTGTATCTGCCGTTATAGCACAAGTTAAACACACGAGTTCAAAGATTTGGTGTTGGTGCCGTAGTATTTTATCTGCCGTTATAGCACAAGTTAAACACACGAGTTCAATGTTTTGGTGTTGGTGCCGTAGTATTTTATCTGCCGTTATAGCACAAGTTAAACACACGAGTTCAAAGTTTTGGTGTTGGTGCCGTAGTATTTTATCTGCCGTTATAGCAGAAGTTAAACACACGAGTTCAATGTTTTGGTGTTGGTGCCGTAGTATTTTATCTGCCGTTATAGCACAAGTTAAACACACGAGTTATAAGTTTTGGTGTTGGTGCCGTAGTATTTTATCTGCCGTTATAGCACAAGTTAAACACACGAGTTCAATGTTTTGGTGTTGGTGCCGTAGTATTGTATCTGCCATTATAGCAAAAGTTAAACACACGAGTTCAAAGTTTTGGTGTTGGTGCCGTAGTATTTTATCTGCCGTTATAGCACAAGTTAAACACACGAGTTCAATGTTTTGGTGTTGGTGCCGTAGTATTGTATCTGCCATTATAGCAAAAGTTAAACACACGAGTTCAATGTTTTTTGGTGTTGGTGCCGTAGTATTTTATCTGCCGTTATAGCACAAGTTAAACACACGAGTTCAAAGTTTTGGTGTTGGTGCCGTAGTATTTTATCTGCCGTTATAGCACAAGTTAAACACACGAGTTCAATGTTTTGGTGTTGGTGCCGTAGTATTGTATCTGCCATTATAGCAAAAGTTAAACACACGAGTTCAATGTTTTGGTGTTGGTGCCATAGTATTTTATCTGCCGTTATAGCACAAGTTAAACACACGAGTTCAATGTTTTGGTGTTGGTGCCGTAGTATTTTATCTGCCATTATAGCACAAGTTAAACACACGAGTTCAATGTTTTGGTGTTGGTGCCGTAGTATTGTATCTGCCATTATAGCAAAAGTTAAACACACGAGTTCAATGTTTTGGTGTTGGTGCCGTAGTATTTTATCTGCCGTTATAGCACAAGTTAAACACACGAGTTCAATGTTTTGGTGTTGGTGCCGTAGTATTTTATCTGCCGTTATAGCACAAGTTAAACACACGAGTTCAAAGTTTTGGTGTTGGTGCCGTAGTATTTTATCTGCCGTTATAGCACAAGTTAAACACACGAGTTCAATGTTTTGGTGTTGGTGCCGTAGTATTTTATCTGCCGTTATAGCACAAGTTAAACACACGAGTTCAATGTTTTGGTGTTGGTGCCGTAGTATTTTATCTGCCGTTATAGCAAAAGTTAAACACACGAGTTCAATGTTTTGGTGTTGGTGCCGTAGTATTTTATCTGCCGTTATAGCACAAGTTAAACACACGAGTTCAATGTTTTGGTGTTGGTGCCGTAGTATTTTATCTGCCGTTATAGCACAAGTTAAACACACGAGTTCAATGTTTTGGTGTTGGTGCCGTAGTATTGTATCTGCCATTATAGCACAAGTTAAACACACGAGTTCAATGTTTTGGTGTTGGTGCCGTAGTATTGTATCTGCCATTATAGCAAAAGTTAAACACACGAGTTCAATGTTTTGGTGTTGGTGCCGGAGTATTGTATCTGCCATTATAGCAAAAGTTAAACACACGAGTTCAATGTTTTAATAGTGTAAACTTCCATATATTGTCTGGAGACAAGATTCTGATGATCTTGACCTTATGTTCAAGGGTCACCACATTACTTTGTAATTTCAAATATTGACCAAATTGTTTTTGTGCATGGTCTTCCTTGAAGTAAGCAATGCCTTTATATAGTGTATCATTGTGACACAATAAAGAGCTGATTATGTAATTAGCACGCTTATCAACTAAATTTGCGGTTGGGGGACATAGTTTCGCTCTGGTGAAGGTCTCTACTGCTTGCTTACAGACTGCTCTTTGAGAATTTGAGCTAAAATGAAAAATACTACCCAGTACCCCTAACATCGTAAATGGACATGTTCTCCTGAAAATGGTAGGCGAGTCCATTCGGCAGAAGTAAGCAATGGCAAAAGTAAGCTATGTACAGTGTTTGTGACCGCACAAGTCTTGCACTATCCTGCATAGCTATAGCAACTAGCCAGAATATTTCAAGTTAGAATACAGTGGGAACAGCAAGTGTCCTTTCCACAGCACGGATTACAAAGGTGATGATCATGCTGCTCAGGTGCGTAGGCTGATCTGCGCCTTTTAGTTCGCCGTCCTAATACACCGTTTTCTATGTGCATTTGATAATGCAAGGCGGCGATCGCAAACGCACTGATGTATATCAAAATTGTTTTTGATTGCCAAAACACCGTTATCGATCGTCAAAATGATGAACAGAGAACGCCAGTATAACGTTATCCATCGCCAAGTATTGTATTTTTGCGATCAAAATGTTGCTTTTGGCGATCAGATACGCAGTTTTACATTACATGTAACAATTTGCCTGCCAGCGGCGAATTTTGTCGTTTGCTGATAATCTATGCAAACAGTTTGGACCCGGATGAAAAAGTTAATTTTAAAAAATATCAACAGACGACAAAATTGATATAAAAAAATACACAGCATATGCGATGAGGATTGCACAACAAACACCTAAATATGAGCCATGACATGAGATTTCCAACAATGTGGTATGAGCGACCAGCAAAGGCTCAGACCAGCCTGTGCATACGCGCAGTCTGATCAGAGCCTTTGCTTGTTTTTTGAGTATTCTATTATTGTTAAGCTAATGACTGAACACCATTTGAAGTTGCTAAGCTTCAAATGATGCTGCACAGGCTCGTATGAGTCTATTCCTGTCAAAATGCCACATCGTTGGAAATCATGTGTCACGGCTCAATTATTATTTTGTAGGTCTATACTGGTCAAGATGTGACTGCTATTGTAGATGCGTTGGGTGAAAAGTTCCCTCACTCACACTCCAAGATACACGATGACAACGGTCAAGTTCCACTGAACGGTCTAAGTAATGAGCCTGCCTGCGAAGCCTCAAAGTTTGCGCCTTTGGGGGCTTGCTTCCAGGCTAACTGCTTGGCCGAAGAGACGAGACCGGGATTGATTAACTGCATTGCACAGTCTTGTTTTAATGAATTTTCAGTTTTATCCCAAGACTGTTGGAATTGTATCTTCAACGCTGGACTTAACATTACAGAAGTTGCAGTTGCGTAAGTTTCTGATAGAAATGGCTTAAATCCTTAATACTTAAAATCTGTTCTATTACCATTACCTAGCATTAGGGTTGCAAGCTTAAGCTTATATTACAACTTATGGCGTAGCTAGAGCGCTGAAAAAGTTACGCACATCAATGGGGGACTACTGGGCCATGCAGTGGTTCTTTTCAAATGCGTCCCTTTTCAAAATGGGAACTTCTCTTTATGGAAAGAATTTGCTCCCATTCCCATGGAGCTAATTCTTTCCTTTAAGAGCAGTTCCTTATGGTATGGAATATCACTTTTACCACACTAGGTGTCCTCCCTTGAATGTTGCTAATTTAATTACGCACGTGCGTAACTGCATAATGAGAGTTACACCTATAACACCCCCTCGTCCATCTAATAGGAGTACATGGTGGCTCTCATGAATTAGTGAAATCTGTTATGAACTGATTCAAAGTGTGTGAATTAATTATCTCATCAGGTAAGTTGTTCCATGTGTTTGCAATCCTCAAAGACAAAAAGTATTTCCTATTTAATGGGCCCCGTCGCGACAAAACCTGTCTTCGGGGTTTCCGACAAAGTGAGATTCAAACCAGCCTGCTCAGCTACATAGACTAGCTAGAACAATGAAATTTCGCTTGAGGCAAGTTGAGATATGATGCTTTCCAGTAAGCGAATAACAAAGGCGCTGATCAGTCTGCGCGGATGCGCAGGCTGGTCTGCGCCTTTGTTGTTCGCAAACCCAAGAAGACAGGTTTTCTCGTGTCGAGGCCCTAATGTCCTTGGAGGCAGTTTGTTAACGTAGTTTTAATACATGTCCTAGTGTGTGAGAAATCTCGGATGATTCAAAGTAACTTCTAAATTTCAAGACTTAGAAATATCGTACTCACTTGAAGTTAAATATGTCTTAAAATCATTGACATCTGGCAAAGCATCAGGTCCAAATATACTCAACAATCGCACACTCAAAGAACTAAACTCCAGCTGTTAAGTTTTTAGACTTAATTTTTCGCAATAACTTTTTTGTCTTCAATTTTAGCAAAATGTGTTCGCGATGAAAAGTATTCAGGAACATCTCCGCCAACTTCTCCGAATGGTTCCAACATCCTGAATGCTACAGTTTCCTCTGTGCTTGGATGCACTCTTTGAATATTTTAAACAAAGCGCAAATAAACAAAGTCCAAGATGTCAGTCAAAATGTACATTGCACCACCCTCATTCAATTACTAAAGCGATGGATGGCTTGTTCAAATATAATAGAAATCGCGCCTTATTCGCTCGTGCGTTAAACTAGTTGGGTCATCTCAAAACCGTTCATTTCATTGCACGTGCATAAGAGAAAAATTGCAAGTCATGCGATAACCCAGCCTTTGTTCCTACAAATGAGTCTGCTTTAAGTTGATTCTGAATATACACTGTAAATTCGGAGTATGCTAACGGCAGTTTCATGTTATGCACAGCCTTTGAAGAACGGGATATGCACCGCTTCCGAATATGTTTTTGAAGCTACCCCTTTCTGTCACGCCTATACGAATTATACCTGTCATTAAAAGACTTAGAAATTTAGGACGAATTCAATTTATTGCAAAATCTTCATCTATATACACAAAAATCTGTTTGCGCCACAAGCACAAGACCTTTTGGAGAAGTTGGCGGAAATTCTCCTCTACAACTTTCATCGCGAACACATTTTGCTAAAATTGAAGACAAAAAAGTTATTGCGAAAAATTAAGTCTAAAAACTTAACAGCTGGAGTTTTTTTAGCTACTGAAATATCTGTACCTCTTTGCCACCTTTTTAACTTATCTCCCCAGGAAGGCATATGCAAAGAAGGCAGCGAAAGAACGAAGAAAAATGAAAATTCGCAACCAAGTATTTATGGAACAAAATACTGCTTAACTTCGAAGATAAAGTTTTTGAAATACTTGTCTCCAAATACTTAAACAATCCCTTTATTGGCAACAACACACCTCACTTCAGTCTGGCTTTATGCCTTGAGATTCGACGGTCAACCAACTAAAATATCTTTATAATACTATCTGCCAGGCACTTGATCTCTGTTCAATCTATGAGCCTGTCTGAAGACCATATATACTTAAACGCAAAAGAAACGCAACCGTTTGTAATCCACTTTTTCTTCCACATGGATCACATGAGGCTAATTTCTTAATTATATCCTGTGTTCCTGCGCATTGAGTAATGATTTGCCGTAAAAAGGTTTTGCTCACGATTTCCATTCCGACGTTATAATGACGTCAGTAAATTTCAACAAACGGAGTCTAAAAAAGTGATGTCTCATTCAATTTGAAAACAAACAGCTTGATCTGATAGCTCGATGTCTTAACTGAAGAAAAACAATAAAATGGTTTGTAAGTTATTGATTATCAACGCTACCAGTCGCTGCTTTGCTGCGTTTCTTTATTGGCGTCAACCTCTTTTTTTAAAAAAACAGCCATTATAGACGCATTTTTTTCGATCATACCGCGATACTTATGTCTTCTATGCAATGTAGTGAGGGCTATATGGTGGCATTAAAAATTTTCAATTATTGATATTCGTTTAGATAAAAATGGCCAATTACGCAAAAAAATAAAGACGTCATTTTGACAAAATGGACATTGACAGAAAAATTAAAGTACCTGATTTGATTTTGTCTACCCATTTTGCTTTCAAAAATCGATATTGGTTTAAAACGTTTTTTCGCAAAATAGGCACAATTTTTTAACTTTGTGACATTAAAAATGGGGGTTGACTTACATTTCTCGTTGCAGCTCGCCAACCATAAGTCAGAGCGATCTGATTTTGGTGCTGTATGCAAGGCAAATAACGATACTTAGCGATTAAATTATCGCTGGCTGAATTTTTTGATGAAAAAGAAGAAACTACTGTTTTAGAAAGAGTTGCGTTTCTTTTGCGTTTAAGTATATGATGTATCTCTCCCCTTCTGATATTTCTCCAATTTACCATGTGTTCACGTAATCAAGTATTTAAAACAGTCAATAAATTGAAAGTGACCAATTGCACTTCATTTCTTAAGTTTTATGCTCACATTGATGTTTTTAATTTTTCTCATGATATTGTACAAAATTTCTTCGTTTTCTCTTGATAATGTTTATTTCACCCAATGTTACAGCTCTGTCAATTATTTGCAAATACATAATGTAGCTTGAAATACTGCTTAGAATGTCGTCACTTGATGAATGCCTGTTCACTTCACTCCATACTTCCACCTTCTGGGTACAATGAGAGTTAGCCAGCTTCTTGTGAATTTACCAACACACCAGGACTATAAATAGAGAATACAAGATGAGTGTCTTTTGATATCAAGTTTACCAGGCAAGGCTTTAAGAACGCTTGTTGACATAGCGAGCTTGCCGAGCAATTCAACATGCGTTCTCAAAGCCGAGCCTGATAAACTTGATATCAAAAGACGCGAATCTGGTATTCTATTTATCAGTTTACCCATTGTTTAACTCATAAAATTAGCGATCATGACGTGATTTTCGATTTTTGTGTTGATTCAGCGTCTTAAACGACGTCATTCAAAAAGCGCAACGTCATCATAACCTGATAAAGGCACATGCCGTGAGATAGACCATGTTTATCAGGCAACATGCAACAATACGGTTAATATGAGAGGTACCTGATAATTGTCGGATCTGAACCTACATTCTAACGCACTTGAGTTTGTAACGCGAAGTCTGATTGGATAACGTCAAAAATTTGCGACAGTATATACTGCGATATACTGTCGGAAACTCGACGTCATTACGTAACGTCGCTTTTCATTGGTTGAAAAGTGAATATATGCAGCTGGCAAGCGTTTTATGCAGCTGGCAGCCGCTGTACGTAGGCGCAACATAGTAAATTTTAACTGTCTTTTTTGAAGAAAATATGTTAATAGTGCATTAGAATGGGGATAACCATATTCAAAATTTTCATTTGGGGAGGTATATCGTCGGATATACGTTCGGAAATCACGTTTTACGGCTCCGCTCACGCGTCGCCGTAAAACTAAATTTCCGACCGTATATCCGACGATATACCTCCCCAAATGAAAATTTTGAATACAGTTATCCCCTAATTCTTTCCAGAGAATAGAATAAGCTAGTCAATTTTTTTTCTACGCTTTACAAAGTGTAGCCCCTAGTAGAAGAACTATATATATTAAGTAGTATTACTTTTGTTCTTATTACTTTTTGGTCTAAACCTTTTCTTTAAATTAACAGATGATGTATAAATATACAAGTATCTTTCTTTTTTTTTAAAAAAAAAATATGCTTAAACTAAACTTGTATATTCTACACCTTCTAAACTTCTAATTAGCATCAAAACTTGGATAATGTCTCCACAATATGACAAGTTTTGATTATCCTGTCCTAATATGATAAGTACTTAGTTTCTGGCAAAAATGAGTGACTCATATCTGGACTAGCGCTGCTTCTAGAGCATTAATGTCTTTTTATACTTTGGTTCCCACACCACATTACTTTCCAAATTAGGTATTACAAGAGATTAATGCAATTTGGTAAAATATCTTTTTTCAAAAAATGCTTAGGTTCTTCTTATTAATACAATTTATCCGGTTTGCTTTATTTACAGAATCCTTATCAAGTTTAAAGTCAATATACTTAAAATCTGTCTTACTCTACCCTAACTCCTCTGTCATTTATTTGTCGATAGTTTTGATACGAGGGTCATTTTTATGTTCGTAGAATCAGGCTGTATCTCTACAAATATAGAATTTACGGAACCATAAGTATATATATATATATATTGAAAGGTCTCGCTTCAGTCTATCAACTGATATAAATTTTACATCATTAGCGCATAGTTAGGTCAAGATATGACTAGGGCATAGTAAAATCTATGTCATTTTAACCACGCAGCCAGCAGGAAATTAGATGCTGCTAAGTTCCATTTGCATAGGTGATATAAGCATTTGTCAAGCTAATTTTCCTTTTGCACCATCAAAATAATTAATTATTCTAACGCTAATCGTAGACAAGTGCAGCAAAATTATAAGCATGTTACTTGCTCTTTTATAACAATTTTAAAACACCCATCAATATACCAAAATATTCACAGTCAAGTGCTAGTTATTATATCTGTTGAAATTACGATTATGAACAAATGTTAAAATTTCTTCACTCGACAGCAGTAATATTGATATATCGATTAAAGCGTGTACCTGGCAAATTCCGATACTGTCATACCCCCATGTTATATGAAGTGGGTGGGTAAATCAACCCCGAATAGAAAAAAAAAAACAATCTGGTCTGCATAATTTTCTTATTGCAGTGATTCCAGCACCTGTTAAGAGGCACAGAAACAGTTTAAAAGTATTTTCTAAATATAATAACGCTCAATGACGTCATTTATGTACAAAATAATGGATTTTAGACCCAATAGGCTATTTATTTTGCAGTTCATTTCTAATAAAACAAAATTATTAACTTTGTTTGGGGATAGAAGTTACCATAACACTTCCATCTACCATTTAAACAAGAAGAATTATAATAGTACTTTACAGCTAACATATTAAGCCACATTCAAAAGTCCGTATCCAACTTCCACTTGTGTCAACTTTTTACAATAAAAGTTTATATGCCTACTGTCCAATTTGCTGAGGTTATAAATACATCTTCCATATCCAAAAATTGCTACGTATATGATTTAATGGTCATATAATATGGTAGCACTAAGTGTCTTTTACCTGCAGCAAATTTTCAGAAGCTGTGTATGGCTGTGGACCCATTTTAATGCAATTGTTACTAACGTTTTGTCAGAGATAAATGTCATATTTCTATCATATTTCCAGTGTCCGATATAGGTATATCTATGCCTCTTAAAAATTATCAAAGTTATGCATTTTGAAATATATAGTTTTAAGTTGATTGTATAGATAAAAGCTCGATCTTTTAAAATATATACATAGTATATGCATTTACTTTCGCTGTTTTCATTAAATTTACCACTCTATGAACATAAAAAACGTCCCTCGCGCTTAGCACAATGACTGTCTATTCTGGCATGTATATGACAAAAGGGGAATGTGATATTTTAAGATAACATCTAAAGGTACTTTGTTGAGATAACAGGATTTGGGTCTATTGAATCAGACTTAGGCTAAACGTTTTGCATGCTGAGAATTTACACATGTTTGTTGTCGTCTACTTATTTTTTTTTCAAAATTAACTGTCTCAAAAATTTCTTCCATGAACTCTCTCTGGGCGTTGAACGTTTGGATCCACATCAGGATTGGCGTTATGTCGGTCTTCACTGATCTGGGTCTAAGCTTGTTGCAAATATTATTAGCAGACTACAAAATTGTGATTATGGTATGCATGACTTTAGTTAATAGTGCGTAACGAAAATTTGATTTTCTTATTTCTCAACCAAAACATATGTTGTGGCTACTTAAAAGAACCGTCTCAATGAGACGGTTCTTTTGAGCACACAAAACATGTGTTAAAACTGATGGGTAAGAAAATATTAACAATTTTACGCTGAAAAATTTTGTTTATCTAAACCTTTGATGGTATGCTTCAGGTGCACCGCTATTTCTGGTCCTGGCCCATACAGAAAACCTACTGGAGCGGGTCTCCTTCTGCTCAGTAAAACGCCCTTGAGCTCACCTCTTTATGTGGACTTCCATCCAGGGACACAAGAAATCTTTGAGCGAGGATATATACAGGCTGAGGTACAGATTTAGGCATGGACAATCCAGAATTTTATGGTTTATGCTGCTCTCCAGGACCCAGACCTATTTGTCTTCTTTAAGCTTCCATTTGTTGCAGCTCTTACATTTAGAGCAGCCTAAGGTGGCTATCAATGAACATCAAATTGATAATAATATCTCAGAGAATAATATATATATATATATATATATATATATATATATATATATATATATATATATATATATATATATATATATATATATATATATATATATATATATATATATATCCCCATTTTTAAAACAATGTAGATTTATGATTGTTTACACTTGTCCTTCCATCTCTCAATCTGTCCAACCGTTCGCCAGTCAGATTTGCTCATAATGCAACTCACATTTTTTCCATGGATGTTCATATTTGGCACGATGATTGCCTAAGATGTGTAACTACAGAACATCTATGACCTTGTCGTAATAGGTCAATGTCAGTAATACTTTAATTCTACCTTATGTCTCGTCACATAAACTTTTCTTACCTTACTCTTTTTTAATGAATGTTGTTTATATATAGAACAATGGTTGTTTATTATGTGTAGATGACAATGAAGCCGTCGGATTGTCAATATAGGGATCAACGGCCAAGATCAAATATATCTGAAATTCGTCTTTAACTGCTATTTACTGATACATGCTATAGAAAAGACCTTCCGTGAGAGAACAATTCTTGTACCTTAACAAAAACAGAATTTAGGCGAAAAAGCATTTAAGCCCCCAGTGGGTTAGGCTGTTGTCTATTCTAAGGCGGTGGTTCTGTTGTTATTGTTGATTCATTGTGTATTGTTGTCCTACTGTTTATGGGGGGTTTGCTTTGGTTCCTTGTTTGGTTATTCAGTACTTTAATCCCTTCTACCTTTGCAATCATCTAAATAGGGTAGAGATTGCTGGCTGCTTTACTTTATTGCCTTCCTGATGGCTTATGACTATTAGTGTTATGTGACACTTCCTCACGGTGCCATTGGTTTAATCTACATTTTTGGATTGAGGTACGACAGTGAAGTTGGGACATTGCTTGAACTTTTGGGTGCGCCTTAGAAGTAAGCAAGTGGGATCAACTTTCTGACTAGGACAGTTCCCTCCTCCACGATAATCTAGATAATCATTATTAAAAAAAAACTGATCTAATTGACTGGAACAGCACTCGGCCTAGACCAACAGAGTCTATTTAAAAATTTCAACCAAAACATATGTCGTGGATACTCAAAAGAACACCCAGACATGTGTTTTAACTGTTGGATACGAAAGTAATCGCAATTTTATGCTCAAAAGATTTTTTTATATCTGACCACTGTACAATTCTCGTGTTTTATCGTTCCAGGTGAGCTGTATGGGAACAGTTGTCTGTGCTCATACTTCATATGTCGACCCTCCTGTTCCAGGGCCTTATTTCGAATGTACGTATGACTATCATATGTATCCAAATGCTCTTGTAGTAATGCTTTGCACACTATATCAAATGGGACATTTACACACTGGTAAATGTATACGTCGATTTGCTGATATTTACGCATATTGCCGGTACTTCATAGGCCGGAAATGGTAGATATTGGTGCTTATACTATAAAGAAAAATATGCCATATGCCTAAAAGACTATAGAATTAGATCATTTTTAAGCATTCAGTATGTACATGGCGATTTATATAAGCATTTAGAAATAGATTCGAGTACCGATCATCGGTACTCGAATCTTTTCCTAAATGCTTACATAAATCGCCATGTTCATGCCAAATACTGAAAAATGATCTAATTCTAATGGCATGTTTTTCTATATAGTATTAACACCAATATTTACCACTTCCAGTCTATGAAGTACCGGCAATACGCGTAAATACCACCAAATCGACGTATACATTTACCAGTGTGATTTGAAGAGACTAAGTCTGCAACTATGAACATTTTTCGATTTTTTTATTTCCTTTTTAAATCATTTGTAAAAGTAGAATTAAGTTATATTTTCACAATAAATCTGTTCTCTATAGCTGAAAACTGCACAGAAATGTGAATTATCTTATAAAACAGGTGTGTTTTTCTCTTATTGGTAATTATTTGCGTCCCTCCAATAATTATAGACAGTTAATTTTAGCTTAAATGCTGTTGTTTTGATACTGATAATTTGTTAAGGTTTACGAAATTGGTAAAATGTATACCTGCATATTAGATTTTTTAACTGTGTTCTTGAAAAATAGAAACCTTAGTTCTAAAATTAAAAGATCAAAAGTTACAGACTATGCAGCTCTAAGCCAGAAAAGCACCTAATACCACATGCCTCATAGTTCCTTTATAAGCTTGTTACATGTAGCTTGAGGTTTAATATTTTTTTTATAAATGACTTAATTCATGGCTTGTCTCTGATTAGGGTCAATGCAAGATCTTATTCGTTTGTATTCTTTGTCTGTTGTACAATTTGAAAAAAACGTTGGTCTATTTTCAGCTTTGAAAATAACTTCTTGACGTAACTTGGGAGAATATGTGTTATCGGCTACCTCTCGTTTTTACTGCATTGGTGTACGTTGACCGATAAACGTCTAACTTACTGTATGCACTTGTATCTTTATCAAGCCAACATGACTTTGCATTTTTTGAACGATGTCGATGACATCGATTGACGTGAAAATCAATAATTATGTCATAATCGCCATTTTGAATAGTGAACCAGTGGGTAAACAAGATAAAATACTATTTTAGGGTATAAAGTTTACCTGACTCCTGATTCAACAAGTGTCCTCTATACACCTTAGCGCATTGGTCTTGTATCTCAAGACATAGATGCATAACCCTTTAGTGCCACTGTGTGTTATAGTAAAGAAACGAAGTTCGTTGCACATCAGCTCCTAGAGACACAAAACGTGTTATTATAGTAAAGGAGCTTAGTTCTTCGCATTTTAGCGTATTTGCCTTGAATTCAACACCTAAAGTTTAAAAACTGCCTAGTTGTAATAAAAATACAACTGATATAAATGTTTGATTCATTTTGATGTTAACAGAATTCTAACTTAAGAGTACTATCAATATTCAAAGTATATTACAAATTGTTTATTTTTGTAGAGCAAAATGTTGAATAGATAACCATCAATAATTAACTATTGTTGCTTTATAGTTGAGCTCCAAGCTGCTGGTTTTACCAATTATACGCAACAAAATCTGTACGAAGTGACACATCTTGCAGAAAAATTTGGTAATGACAAAAGGACATGGGTGGTGGGAGATTTAAATACAGGCCCTGAATGTTCAAAGTATGGGGTGGATGAGGAAGGTCCAGGTAAGATGATAATTTCCAATAGGATGGTATGCTAGCTTGAGAGTTGCTATATTTGAGAAGCGCACGAGGCTTGGCTCATACTGCGTATGCTCACACAGGCCTCCAGATAAGAGTGCGTACTGGAAAACTATTTTTCTTATTTCTCAACCAAAACATATGTTGCGGGCACTCAAAAGAACCGTCTCAATGAGACGCTTCTTTTGAGCACCCCAAAACACTGGTTTTAATTGATGGGTAAGAAAAAAAATACAATTTTATACCTATCTTTAATGGACCTATGCTCACAGTAAAGGCTTCTGAGAGTATCTGCATTGGTTTCACTCTTCATACATACAGTATGGTTAAAACAATTAAGTGGGAGCGCAGTGGCTCAGTGGTAGAGTGCTTGACTCGAGACCGAAGGGCCGCGGGTTCGAGCCTCACCGGCGTCACTGCGTTGTGGTCCTTGAGCAAGACACATTTATCCTAGCTTAGTACTGGTTCAACCCAGGAAGACTCGTCCCTATTTAACTGAAAGATTGTTGATGGGACGTAAAGAATCAAATCAAACAAACAAATAAAACAATTAAGTCATCATATGAAACTATACATATTAACCCTCACAGGACAGCTTTGAATACTTATTTAAAGAAAGGATTGACAGATTTGTGATAAGGTCATTTTCTCCTGGGGTGGTCCATTTGTTCGAACCGAAGAACAGTTTTTGAAGCATGTATGCCGCAGCAGATATTTTTCAAACAAATCATTATAGTTGGAAATAAGGCTTGTATTTGTAAATCATCTTTTAGTATTCCACACCCCCTCAACGTCACCACCATCACAATCACGTTACTGGAAAGTATTTTTATAAAAAAAATTCAATGTTTTGATGAGGGTCTCGATTTTTTATATCTGTAAAAGACACTCATTTTTGTTTGCCTTTTTGTTTTCTTAATGTGGTCTATGAATTAAACTTAGTTTTTAAAACATTAGTTTTCTTTATTTCTCCTATTTTGCTTTTGTCTGTACTCTTTGGCTTTATTTTTACTTTCTGGTAAAGCTTCAAACACTCATGAGTATGCTGGAGTACAACTATGATTTTTTTTTTTAATTTCTAGTATCGTACAATGCGAAGTTAGAAAAGTCTATTTTGGATTTGGAATTTTCTATAAAAGTTGTATCAATTTCTTCTTGAATATACACAACGTCAAAAGTTATGCACCACCTTAATATTTTCCGATAAAAGAAAAACAGTAAAGCTTTCTAAATATGAATTTATACTTGTTATATTTATGAAATTAGATAAAGTGGTGACAATTTACAGCAAATTTTTATTCGTTTTGCATTTAGATTAACGACTATTCCTAAAAATGTCCATATCCATTGTCCCATTGTGACATTTTCATACCGCTATGAGATAAAATGTTAGTGTCATATTAATACAAAGAATGGCCTGCATATTATATGGTGAAAATGCAAATATTATCAAACATGTGATTACTATCTCTGTAACTGGTTAGAGACCTTGAGGTCATCAGAACCCTTTTGACACTACTGACTAGTCTGAAAATAGGTCAACTTTATTTTCACGTTAATACCAAATCAAAGGAAGCACTTTGGGGTCCGCTATAACACTAATAAGGGTATATCGCACACTAGGGGTTGGTGAATTCAGGACACCATATAGCTTTAACAAAAGTATCAAATAACATTACAGGTTTGACAGACTAAGGAAAGACTTCTGTAGCAATATTTAACGAATTTGTTGTTCTTTTTAAGAAAATTATACATGAAAACTATCACTGAAATAAATGTAGGGATGGTGTAACTTTTGACGCTGTGTATATATGATAAACGAGATAATGCTGGTTTAATATCATTGTCGTAGCTCCCATAACGCAGTTACGCACGCGCGTAATAAAAATAGTAAAATTCAAGGGAGGTCACCTAATGCGGTATAAGTGATTTTCCAAACCATAAGGAACTGCTCTTAAAGGAAAGAATTCGATTCCTCTGGGAGCAAATTCTTTCTTTTAAAAGAAGTTCCCATTTTGAAAAGGGACGCAATTGAAGAGATTCATTGCTTGATGTGCATAACTTTTTCAGCGTTCTGGCTGCGCTACTGTAATATTGTTTTTTATTATTTTAAAAATGATTATATTCCTCACAAACTGTTTCATAAAGCTATATTTGTCACAAGGCCAAAGTATGACAATATAAAAGAAAAGGGGTTTACATAAATATAATACTACGTACGCATGCTCTGTTGTAAAGATAATCAATGTCTCATTTTAGCTGCTCAATAGCAAGTGGGGACTCATCTTATAATATTATAAACCAATTGATTATAGGTGCATAAAACATTGGCAAATTTCTCTCTCTCTCTCTCTCTCTCTCTCTCTCTCTCTCTCACACACACACACACACACACACACACACATACACGCGCGCACACGCATACACACACGAGCACACGCACACACACACACACACACACACACACTCGCCAGTCCTCCATTAAAATAAAAAAAATCCATAAAGTATTATATACGAGTGCCTAACCAAATGTGTATTGTTTGTTTGTTTGTTTGTTTTTTGTTTGTTTGTTTGCTTGTTATATGTATAAATATTGATACTTGTTAGTTTAAACATATTTTATTGCCAAAATATTTACAGCAATGGGGTTGGGTCACAAGTTCTCACAAAATTAGTTTCGACCCTTCCCCTACACTTTATATATACACAATAGCTTATAAACATGGCTAAATATACAATCGCAAATTGTCAAAATAGCAAGAAATGCATACTGTATCGTTATGGTATATTGTTATATGACCAGATAGAACGGTGCATACTACTAGGATAATTGTTAATGTTGATCGTGATCCCAACTAAGGCTAACAGAGAAATGACATGCTGTAGAATAAAATGATGCATGATGATGAAGGATAAGTACGTGTATTTCATGATTTGAAATTGCCGTGTCAGAAACATCGAGGGACAAATTGGGCCAATCAGGAGACAGGATTCTGTCCAGTCATATAATAAATCCCTATATAAACTACCTCTCTTTAATTGCACGCCGGTGGGTCGGACTTCAGACCCTATGATAATTCCGACTTAAAGACTTATCTATTGATGAGATGGTTGGGGCCTGATGCTTTGGCTGTTTGTCGGGCCCACCGGGATTTACCTGTTGGATTTCTTTTGCTCCTGTATTCAGTCTTATTTACTGTTGAGTCCTTATCTTTGCTTTATCTCCTTGTTATATCTTGATTTATATGTTTTAGGAGATGATGCATTGATAAGTTAGGGGTCTTTTATGCAAACAAAATATCTATGTGTCTTGATCCACATCTGAATTAAGGGTGTGGTTGGCGCCGTTAATACGGTTTAAGCCCTCCAGTAAAATATTTTACTGACCGTCCCAAGGCGGTACTTCTTTTGTGGATCTTTTATGTTTTTGTTCTGTCTTGTGTTTGCTATGTCTTTGTGCGCATCTGTTTATATGTGCTTTGTGGTCACCTGCTGGGAAAGGGCTGACCTCTTGGCTCTCGTTTGTGGTGTCTGCTGTGAGTTTGTCACTGTCCCATTGGTATCCTGGGTCAGGTGTGGTACTTGATTGTATCGATTCCTGATCTTTGCACCCTTACTTACTTTTATAACTTTGTGTTCTATGAACAAACTTGATTATTTTGCTGAATGTTATAATTTAAGCGTAAGAAAAACTCAAAATTTAATATTTCTTCACTGGATTGACTGACCCAAATTGCCAACGTCATAATATTTGCATCCAGTGAATACTCAGATCAGCCAGGATGTATTCCTTTGCCGTCTGCAAGTAAAAGGCAAGAACTCACGAAACATGAGGCTATGTCAATCTTACTTATATTATGCTTTGTAAATTTGTTGACAAAAGTCTTAAATCTGACAATCCCTTGTTTAGATTAGAAAGCATAAGATGATAATTTCAGATGGTTTAATGGAGTTCATGATTGGCTGAAACTCTGATGCAAAATAATGCAGAATTCTAGATTTCAACTTATCACGCAAGTCAATGTTTTGCATGCCAGAAGCCAATACTGAACACCTGTCAAAATACTGACCTTCAGAAACTAGATTGTTGTGGTTTTTGTATAGGCTATATGTTTTATTGACTATGTAATATATATACGTGACTGAGACCAGCGCATACTTTATAACCATGTCATACAAACATAGAATAACCTTCTTTGCCCCGACCCAGGTCTATTCTGTGTTTCTGACATGGCAGTTTCAAATCATGGGATATACGTATATATCCTTCATCATCATGCATCATTTTATCCTACAGCATGTCATTTCTCTGTTAGCCTTAGTTGAGATCACGATCAACATAAATAATAATCCTAGTAGTATGCACCGTTCTATCTGGTCATATAACAATATACTATAACGATACAGTATGCATTTCTTGTTATTTTGACCATTGCAACCATTGTTGTTGCAACTGTAATGTGTTCAGAACACTTGAGGTTCTCGCATCTGCTCCGAAAAAACATACATCAGTACTTCACGGCTCATGGTTTGGAACGTCTCATCCTCAAGCCACAGGACATGAAGATTGTGGGTATGCACGTGATCACCCTCCGAACCAAAGGGATACAAGTTACTAACAGATAATTTAATATAAAGTTGTATTTAACAGAAAATTATGCAGTACTGACAGATGTCTTCAGGACCATTCCAGTTCGTTGCTGTACATTTTGTAGTGATGTAATCTATAATAGCTATTATAGAAGCGTCATGATAGACCACATATTCTATACGGGATGTGTATCTTTCGTAAGTATACAGTATCTTGCAACATGTTTACAAGTAAGGTATTCGTCTCATGCTGCAAGTACTTTACTTGCAATAAAACAAAGACTATTTCTTGTTTGCATACAGAGGAACCATTATTAGTGCATTCAAGTTGCTGCCTTTTTAATGAAAGAGTAACCATGAATCATAAAATTTTCGCAATTGGTATTGTATTTACCTGGCAAAACACATACATTTAAATTTTTACTTGCTGGTGTACGAGGAAAGTAATTGATCCTAATCTTTACTTGAGGTTCTCAATCAATATAATGTGGATATATTTGGTCGTGTTTCAGACGCCAGATGTGAATAGGTTTGCAGAAGAAATAGGTTGAGAGTGTGGATTCATCTGAACAGTGGACATTTTCCCAATTTTAATACAATTTTAAACCCTCTTGACCCATTTAACTGTATGGCAGTACTGTACTTTCCTTTTGGCTTTTTCTCCTAATAATTGGGCTCTTACTATGTAGCATCAAATTTGAACACCCAAAATGCACTTTAAATATCTTTTAAAAGTAATTATGTAAAATTATATACTTTGTGCAACCTACTAGAGCACATACACCAAAGTCAATCAAGTGATTCATTTTTGATACACTCGATAGCTTCAATTTTTAAAGTATTTTCACTATGCACCGTATACATGACTTTATAGATTCTCACCACAGTTTTCTTTGCTGCTCTCCTTATTATCTCATAATTTGAAATAGAGTTTTGATAAGCAACTTTGATTTGCTAAAATATGATCAACTTTTTTAGAAGTTAAAACTTGATACAAAACATCTGCAAAAACAAGCCATATTTTTACTTACTATAGCTAGATATGTCGTGCATACAGGAGCAGAAATAAATCATATCTCGAGCAAAGCACAAGTTTATTACAAACACTCAAACAAATATAGGGTATGTAAATAATTATGACAAAAATCGCTATCTATAGAAATTTTGAAAAGCAGCTGTATGTTTACCAAGAATAGCGGATAAAGATTGTGCTATTAAACTAAATGCTTCAATTTACCTTTTAACATAAAGGACAAAACAGCACTTGTAATTTCTGAAGATCATATCTACTCTATGTTGTTCTATGGAAACATTATTAGCTCCAAAACAAAGGTCTCTCATACATTATAAAGTTTATTTTTCGTTTTATAAGTATGAAAAGCGGCTTCTTACGTATTTTACTATTAAGAGAATTTCATAAAGGTGTTGATTATTAGTTTATATGACATATTATATTCAAATTTAAGTTATAACTATTGTAGTTGGTATATGGTGATTGGGTTTGATGTTTAAACTCATAAAATTTGTTGGAATTGGCGACAAAACAAACGATGTAAGAACAAAACAAAAACTTGAAAAATAAACTATTATATTGTAATTTTTATAGGACATCACCAACTACTTCAAAATTATGATTTTCAGTTTTTTCCAAATTCAAGTTGAGTGTGTATTATATGTACAATTAAGATGGTATTAATGACTTCCGACATGCACATTTCCGACCGCCTATGTTTTTTGTATCATATATTTTGTAGAAACATTGCTGAACGTTCTAGAAAAATCAATTTCTTATTAGAAATGACTTTTCTGGCCAATAGTTTTATTAATTACTGATAAATGTATGTAGTTGACGTGCTATTGGTCGTGAAAGGCTGGCGACTTCAATTGGCAATAATTCTAAACAAGAATGGGTCCTAAGTAGAGGATTGAATAGACATACATTTACAATTTTCTTCTCAAATTAATTTGACTTAAGAGTATTTAGTACTTATCAACAAAGGAAACCCTGGTAGTCTTATAGGAACCAGTGTAATATAGAAGTCTCACTAGCTCCTCTACTTTGCACACATAAAGATAGTTAATTTTCAGTGAATATTCCTTCATTTATAGTTCAACAATAACAATAACTATATTTGAACTTCTACACAGCAAAATCAACAATTTGGCATTAAGTGCAGCTAAGACTGGTCAGACTGGGGAATCAGATGTTCAGTCTGATCAGAGTTTTTGTGGTGTGCTTATTGCATTGGTGTAGCTCTCATTGCGCAGTTACCTTCAAGCGTAATAAAATAGTATTATTAAAGGGAGGTCACCTACATGTAATGTTCACCTACATGTAATGTGGTAATAAGGGACGCAATTGAATTGAATCACTGTTTGATCCAGTAGTCTCCCCATAATGTGCGTAATTTTTTCAGTGCTCTGGCTACGCCATTGCTTAATGGATATTATGAAGCCAATATTTCTTCATGTACCCAGCGAAGACTAGTTGAATTTTATGGATGCCCAGATTGCTCTTTATCATCGCTGTAAAGTCAAATTGTTGTTTTAGCCCTAATATTCTAATATAATAATTTAACTAATATTCAGTAAGTCATCTAGATAACTTGTAACAGAATTGAACGCTTCGGTAGCAGAAGCCTGATCATTTTCAATAAGACAAAACATGAAGTATCTCCCATAACAAAACAAAAACTTTACTGCAACAAGGTGAGCACAATAAGTACCCATTGGAATACCTACAAGTTGTCTGTATAATTTAGAGCCAAATCTTATACATGTAAATATGCTAGAAATTTTAATTCATTTAGAGCCTCAATACCTAATTTTTGATAGACCAATATGGAGTTTGATTATCCCTCTCGTAAACGTTTCCGCTACATTTTATAACATAGGTTTAATTGTAGTGAAGCAAGCCCCTAAAAGTATGGACAATTCAGTAGTAGTACACAAACTAGAATTAGCAATAAAACGCGGTTTCATGACGTTTAGGTAACCAGCTTAACGTAGCATTCACCAACAAACACATTAAACTTAGCAGCCAGATGGCATCAATGCCGATCAAGCCTTTGTCTAAATCTCTCCTTTGTGTATGCGACTAGAAGGGGATCTATTGAGACATGGCAAGTGTACAGGCCTTTCTCGGCCTTTGATGACCACATAAAAAATTCTTTTTTTATTTTTTTAAAGAATTACCTGATTGATTATAAAGGTAAAAATTATCTATAGATTAACATCAAACGTTAACTGCATTGTAGAAGCTTGGCAATAAAGGGTAACGAAAAGCATACGAATGGTTCGTGTATTATAAATGATTAATATATTAATTTTATTTTGCAGAAAAGTCACAGGGTGATGGAGAATATCATAGTAGATGGGATGCCTGTCTCCGACCATTTTGGGGTCTTTCAGTGGTTTTCGTTTTGGTAATGATAGGCCTACAGTCGCCTCAAATAAAGAGAATACAACAGCGATTCTATTATCAAAATTGAGCCAGTTTGTGAGTTTTCTAACAATGTGGTATGTGCGACCAGCAAAGCCTCAGATCAGCCTGCGCATACGCGCAGTCTGATCAGAGCTTTTGCAAGTCGCTTTAGTATTTTATGATTGTTAAGCTACTGACCGAAAATCATTTGGCGTTTCTAAGCTTAAAAGTAGGCTACAGAGGCTCGTCCGAGTCTACACTTGTCAAAATGCCACATTGTCGGAAATATCATGCCGCGGCTCAAATGTAAAATGAGCCTGTTTATTTGAAAATAAAATGAAACTATCACTGTCATTTTTCTCCTTTTAGTGTATACATACCAGGGACAGCATGGGTAGGGTAGGACGGACGTGCAGTAAGGCTAAGCTTATTCATACACACAAAACATCACAGTTTACTATCTTTGGTAAGACGAGATTCTATCAGCCTGTTCCAATATGCCACAACTTTCTTCATAATTATGATACGGGATTTCAGCCAGCCTTTTTAAACACACAAAACATCACGGTTTACTATAAATTGCTATGATGCAAGCTTTGGATTTGCCTGTTTCAATATCCCAGACCCTTCTGCATACGAGACACGTGAATGAGTCCTCATACACAATAAAAAGTATATATATGCAAATGATTCTAGACCCCTAGCAAAACTGAGTTGGTTCGCATGCGTTTGGCCCATATGCGGTATTGCCTGTTTATTTGTAATAGTATCATAGATAAGATATAAGTGGATATAGTTTGTTGCGCATTTAATTTATTATACTCAATTATTTTATTCATTTATTGTGCATTCTCGCAAGACCAATCACTGATTTAACATCAACAAACCTAAAACCATAGTTCGAGGATAAGACCGTTGAAAATGCACAGTAAGCCGTAAAGCCATAGAAGGCAAGCAGGGAAGGCAAGACTGTAGAAATGTGTCGTGACGTGATTTCCAACAATGTGGTATTTTGACTAGTGTAGACTCAGACAAGCCTGTGCTGCCCCCTTTTAAGCTTAGAAACTCAAAATGCTGTTCGGTCAGTAGCTTAACAGTCATAGAATATTCAAGCGACTGGCAAAGGCTCTGATCAGACTGCGCGTATGCGCAGGCTGGTCGGAGCCTTTGCTGGTCGCACATACCACATTGTTGGAAATCTCATGTCGCGGCTCAAATGTGCATTCTCGCAAGAAAGTTCATTGCTCACACTCAACAAGTAGACATAGAAAAAGTAGCCCTACTAGCTAGTTGTGCGATTTTCTTTATTATAAGTATTATTATTATTTTATGACAACCTGAATAAAAAACAAACGAGTAGTTAAATTTATCATATTATTTCTTAATCTTTGTTTCAAATCAAAATATATACACCACACATAATGATATGGTTAACCCTAATATTGGACTAAATCAGGCCGCGTTGTGGAGTCTCCCCTGCTAATAGCCAATGATATGATCCTTGGACAAACAAGGTAGAGACTAGGAAAAAACACACGGTCAAAGGTCGGATGAGGAAAATTTATACAATCTAAATTTGCTATATAACAGCTATCTAGTGAGGCCCAAATTCGCATTTTTTCGCATTATATTTTGCATTATCAATCGCATTAACCATCGCATTTCCATCGCATAACCATCGCATTAAACTCGCATTAAACTCGCATTACAATTAATATCGTAGGAGACCTGGTGCACCGCCAAGCTGCTAAGCTAATAGGGCGGAATTAAAATACCCTTTTAAGAACATATTTAAAATCTTAACTGTTCAAAGGGAAGTAATTCAAATTATTCCACCTGTATAAATTTTTGCTAGTATGCTCCCTTTGACACAAAAATGCTCAAATCCTCATCCGACCAACAACGGTATAGAATTTTCCGCCACAGCAAATCATTGAGCCTTCAATATCAATGATTTGTCCCCCAAAATTCTATTATTCTAAATTAAATACTTTCAAATCCACTTGTCTCATAAAAGCAGACAGCGCTTCTGATAGAGAAAACAAATACATATGGTACCCGACAGTCGACAAATGTACACCATCATCATCAAAGAAACCTGGTGTCTGACGAGCGATCTGTCCATGAACAAGTACCCTGCCATTTGAATGTTCAAGCACAATACCCTTTATCATACGATTCACTTTCTTGCGTTTTAAGTCCATTAGTTTGAGAGATCTAAATGTATTGTCAGTGTTCTTCCAGTAAAAACGCGGCAAAATGTCTGTCCAAACTAACAGAGAACTAGGAAAATCACAAAAAATATATTTTGCATTGGATCTTATTTTGTTCACAATTTGCCAATGGATCATATTATCAATATTATTACCCCCGAGATGAAGTACAATCATTGATGGGCATCTTCCCTGCAGCATGCCAAACTGTAAAATGCTATGCAACTCCTGCACGCGCATCGATGAATGTCCATCCCAGTCCACAACTGTATCTACCAAACCCAGATTGAGTGTTCCTTTTGGCGCAGCATGAGCGAGGATTGAGTCACCAATCATCCATATTTCTGTAATATTAACATATTGCCTAACAAATCAGATAAATACAATATATAGTACTTCTTGATATGATCAAAGCAAATTTCTCCTGCCTGACTGATGATTCAAGCCTGACAAAAAATAAAAAAAACCATGCCATGCCATGCAATAAAAGTCAATACTCTTAAAATCTAACCCATGAAATACAAGTGGATTAGGTTATACTTATCATCCTTCCACAGGTGAACCTGAGGCAGACAAGGCAGAAATTATAGATGTCTTATATGTACAATAAATCCTGTTTAAGTAGACACGTGTATTAAGCAAACAACATGTATTAAGCAATCGTGTATTAAGTTCCATCCATTTTTTTTTTTTTTTTTTTTTTTTATAAACGCAAATATGATTTGTATGCACTGGAGGACCATCTACCCATTATCTTTATATTGTCATCCGATACACCTTGCACAGAAAGTTCGCTGGCTCTACCGATGCGAAAACTATGCGATTTGTAATAACCAGACATTATACCACAATGCTTAAGTGTTTTACAAAGAACTCCAGAAAATTTGAGATCTCGTTAGTGGGTCACCGTTTTCATGACAGAAGAAAAGACCACAATGTTTTGGTCTAACCTGGTCCAGTTCTTTCATAAGCTGAAAACAAGATATGTTGCCAATCGAATCATGAATTCGAATCCGAACAGGTGGCCCCGCCTGTTGCGTTTTTGATGAACGAATACAAATTGTAAGAGCTTTAGAAGATGGTTCAAAAAGTACGTCTTTAGCAAAGAAGGCGTGTCCGACCTGCGAGACTGTATTATCAACAAGCTCATTGACCCGTAAAAGACCAAAATATGCCAATGAATAGACAGCTTGGAACAAAGTCGTTTCATATCGAGAGTATGTTACGAATGGTAACTGCTGAAAGATTTTTTGCAATATGGAAGACGTAATAGGCAACCTGACGTCTTTTTTATGCCGGAGACGTCTACATCCTTCTAACATTTTCTTTATCATAAAACACTCAGAAGGGTCTGGTAAACTGTGTATCTTATGTATAAAATTAATGAAATACCAGATATATACAATCGAATTGTGGAAGCTGCCAATCCAGATTCAAAGCAATAAGCCAAAAACAAAACCAAATTTGATGGCGTAATTGGCCATGCTAATGGAATAGAATAAGTTTTTCTGAATTCCTCGTATTTGCGACACGCTGTAGAATACGCCAATCGGGTATTAGCTGCCAAGCTACCTATTAATAGGGAAGTAACTCCTGATCGAAGACCTTCCAGAGGTGGTCTGGGATTACGCATGGCTCTTCTGCGGCTTCTGGTGCAAGGCTGCGAAACTTCTCCTGGTCAAAACGAGATAAGGCATCACAAATAGTGTTGAAAATTCCACTTATATACTGAACGAAACTTTTAAACCGCCACTCAATATTTTCTCATATATCTTAACATATATGATACATAAATGGCTACAATTTACACTCAATATGAAAAAATCAATTAAACTGAACCTGTCAAAATTTCATTTTCATAAATTGAAATTAACATGCTCAATTGATAGACTGTATAAAGGCACCATCGCATTTCATTTTCACACAAACACTAAAATTTGAACTCACCGCTTAGAATCAAGTAATCCAGGGACCTAAAGTGAAAATCACCATCTTTATGGTGTTATAAATGGACATTATTGAACATTTTTGGGTTTCGCTTTTATTAAGTAGGAATTTTCAGGTAATCCAAAATGTTCCTATGGAAGCCCATATGACATAAAACAACACAAGACTGCTTTATGGAGATGACATGTTTTGTCCACAATATTATTAGATTTGGTGCTGTAAATGGACATTATTGAACACCATCGTGTTGATTTAGTAATATAAAGCAGCAATTTTCATGCAATTCAGTGCTCCTATGGAGGCCCATATGGCCTAAAAGAACACAGAAATGTGTTTATGGTGATGAAATGTTTTTGTCGACAAAATTATTGAAACATCCGTCACCCATTAAGCGTGTACTGCACATCAATCTCGACACTTCCGACGTTCCAATACAGCAATTATGCATCACCGCACCAAAGTATGGTGGACTATACAGGACATTTTATGGCATACGCAAAACTCAGTTTTTGTCCATTTTTCTCGTCATACAAGTGCAAAAATGAAAAATGACCGACAGGTTGTGGTGTAAACTGTCGGCTCTATCAAAACATGCCAAACCCTGTGATAAAGTATGAATCAGTCTTAGCGAGGCCCTTATTTCGATTGAACCCACAGCCCGACCCCTCTACTTTATACTCATACAACCCATACGTTGGTTTGTTTGTGATAAAATAAAGTTGTCCGATAGTTGTCGATAAAAATGTGAGCATACACAAGGCGAAAAAACATTTAGCATCGTGTGCCACGTGCAACACAGGTATTAGTACTCTATCGTTACGCATAAATGAACATCCTTATTGAATCAAACTTTGTTATGTTCAATCGACGGATACATGTGCCTAAATATACTGTGTTAAATATCATGTCCAACAGTTTAATAATAAATGAGCTATTTTGAAAAAATGTGTTGTGTTGACTGGCGGTTTAGAAGTTTCGTTCAGTATATGTTGGCACCGTAGAGCAATGTTTAATTTCATGCACCTCAATGTAATGTTCCTTAGCAGCACCATTACCCTGTCTGAACGAGATGTTATACTCGAAAGGATATGACAAACAGCTTCATTGTCAGATCTGAAACAAATGTTCTTGTCACGCAGCTGCTCTCCCCATATAAACAAGGCAATCATAATAGGAAATAATTCCAAAACTGTAATGTCGGCTGTATACCCAGAGGTATGCCAATCATCTGGCCATTTGGCACATGCCCACGCACCTGCAAAGTAAATTCCAAAGCCTAAACCTTCTCCTGCTGCACTGTCTGTAAACAACTGAACATCCTCATTTGACACCCAGAACCTGTCATGAAAAACTGCAATGCCATTAAATTTTATAAAGAACTGTTTCCACATAAACAAGTCCTGTCGAATGCCCCTGTTGATGCGTAGACGGTGATGTGGTTTGGTCAGACCACAAATGGAATTGATCAGTCGCCTACAAAATGGCCTGCCTGGAACAATAGCCCTGCATGCAAAATTCAAAACACCAATCAAACTCTACATTTCGCGTAACGTAACCTTTTCTCTGTGCAAAAAATTGTCAATTCGCTGCATAATTTCTTGGAGCTTTCTGATGGGTATACGGATTTCCATTTTTTCTGAATCAATTTCTAACCCTAAAAAACAAATGATAGTTGCTGGACGCGCTGTCTTTTCCTCTGATAAAGGAACATTTAAATGTTTCATGCATTGTTGAAAAGTATGCATTAAATAATGGCAATCCGTGGTCCCACTTTTCCCTCCTCCAAGAAAATCATTTAAATAGTGTAATAAATGTTTGCTCCCAGATTCTTTCCGAACATAAAACTCTAAAAAAGTAGCAAAAATCTCCCATTGTTTGCAACTGACAGAACAACCAAATGGCATGCACTTTTCAACGTAATATTGCCCTAGAAACTTAAACCCGAGCTGGTCGAGCTCTGAAACTGCCAACGGCAAAAGGCGAAACGCGTTAGAAACGTCGGACTTAAATAGCAGACAGTTCCTCCCTAAATCTTGTACTAAGTGAATGGCCTCATCGAAGCTAGTATATTGTACTGAGCAATGTTTACTATCAATGAAATCATTCACTGACGATCCAAAAGGATATGACAGATGATGTATGAGACGAAAATCATTTGAATCCTTTTTTGGTACCAAGCCGATGGGTGAAACTCTAAGAGTAGGCAAAGGACGATTCGCGAAAGGACCTCCAATCTTACCCATTCGTAGCTCCTTTTGGATCTTCTGATGAACAACTTCAGGATGCTGATTAGCTGACCTAATGTTTTTAGATTCTGTTGGTTCGTGTGGGCCTTCATAATAAATTTTAAACCCATTCTTAAAGCCGTCTAAAATAATGGCAGCATCAGGTGAGTCATAGCTATCTAATTCACTTTCAAGTGCTCCAATATCAATGGGCGTCGGGGCAATGGACTCCAGAGAATGATTAATTGTAATACCCTCTCTGGGGAAAGCGTCGGGCTCACCGACGAAATGAACGATTGTTTCTTGCTCCACGAAATGAACCTCTAGCTGTTTGAGGCTGAACGTAGCTGTTTAGTGAAGAATTGCTACCCTGATTACCTGAACATGCCCATCTGCCATGCGTCGAAGAATAGCAAATTGAGCAGACATGCCGATAACGACAAACCAGCCATCTGCAGGTTCCTTTATCAAAGTCCAAGCAAGCAGGTGACTGTGAGGTGACCGTGCTCTGAGGTGAAACAGATTGGTTTTGTAATGGTAGGGGACCTACCCTTGAAAAGCATCTCAACCATAAATCAGCATTAATTAAAGCCCATGACTGGACATGCAATGCCTGGCGCAAGCGAAATTGCTCGTCGTAAGCTCTACATTGAAACCATGGAGATCTAGTTGCTGCCTCGCGAATAACTGACATGTACTTAAAAATCTCTTGAGTCTTACGGGGGTACTCTACCAAATATACACTCGCAAATATCAAAAAGGCATCAGTCCATTTATCTACTGATCCAATTTTTTCCGTTACAGATTTAGGTTTAGTTTCAAGCTGCCCCAATTCATTTATGCTCAAAAGGTTGCTACCATAAATATCTGCCAGCTCGACCCCCCCCCCCCCTTTAGCAAAACAGCCAAGTTGACAAACTCATGCCGGCGTATCTTTTGCTTAACCGATTCAGGGACGTGAAACGCTATTTCGTCATCACAACACTTTATCATTTCAGGTGTTGAACTTTCAAACGCGTGAGAGACGTTATACAACCTTGAACTTACTATATAAACAAATCATCGTTAAATTTCGGTAACTTCCGTTTCTGTTTTATAAAACGTCCCAACTCCAACAAACCCATGAGTTGCAAAAATAAATTGTCATTATTGCTAGAGCAATAACGAGTATTATTAAACTTGTGTTATATCAAACATGTGTTGTTTATTCGGATATGTTTACTAAAGCCAACCACCCAGAGGTCATTACACACTTTTATTAATTGAGCAATCATGATCTAGGGGCCAAATCTCAAAATAAAGTTTTGTTGCACCCTAAGAAAGAAAAACTTGGTTACTATTATCAGTCAGGGACATGTCTTGGGCCTTAAAAAGTCTTGTTTTACTAAGTTTTCTGTGGTCAATTTTCTGTAAATGACCTGTAATCAACGTTTCCCCACTTACCTTGAAAACAGCAGCACACCAAATACAAAACAATAATATATTTTCTAATAGTTTCAATGAAATTATTTGAGCTTTAAATGTTTGATCTAGTTATAAACATCAATTGCGGACATCTGTGAGATGTATTGCAGCCCGTTAGCGTTACGTACGAAATTGCAGATAATGACTTCATATATTGCATCTAAGAATGAACCATGATCCCAAACTGCAGGAATGAAAACTTGGTAACTATTTTCAGTCATGAACATGCCTTTGGGCCTTAGAAACCCATGTTTTATTACCTTTTTCTTTGGTCAATTTTCTATAAACGGCCTGTAATCAATGTTACCCTACTAACATTCAAGATAGCAGTTCTCATAATACAAGACTAATATGATATTTTCAATAGTAAAAATGAAATTATTTGAGCTTTACATGTTTGAGCTAGACATAAACATCAATTGTAGACATCTGTGAGATATATTTCTGCTTGTCAGAGTTGCTTATGTTACATTGTTTTTACGAAATTGCTGATAATGACTTTATAGAGTGTATATTAGATTAAACCATGTTCCCCCCAACCTTAAATATGTATTAAAGATCTCTTTTCTAGTGATCAATTTCCATTTTTACATATTTGAAGTTTTTTATAACTTGTAACTGGCGATAGAGGCAGAAAAAATATTTAAATGTGCTTATTAACAAGTCACTTCTACTGGCGTACATATTATCTATTTGACGTTTACATTGCATTAGAATGTACAATGTCTTTTTCATCGCCCAAGATTAAATGGATTAATAACTATATATAAACACATTCAAATACAATGGCTAGTTTGCTGCTGTTAATATTTAAATCAGGTAACGTAGTAAACCACATTGTCCCTTGCATAAATGGATACAAAATACTAAAACGTGTGGAAAGTAGACTCATATATTACCTGACCCTAAAGACATAGCCTGACAAGAAGCCAGGTTCTGATTATATTTGAGTCTACTCTCCTCTCTTTATTTAAATAGTTTCAATTATAGACAATTTAATCTAAATAAACACTAATTTTAGACAGTTTTTTTTATTTGGATTGATTCTGTTAATTTGATATAACAGTGATACATTGACATTTTTTTCAAAATGTAATTGTCAACAATGAAAATTTAATGTATTAAGCATACACGCAAAAAAGTTAATACTACTTCTACAAAGAATCAGGTTCATTTTTGTATAAACCATGCTACTTCTGTTCTGATCAGTACTTTGGTTGATATAATGTTTGCAATTTCGAAACAATAATATGAGACTTTAAGATTATAGCAAAATGCAGTCAAGATCTAAAATATTCTGTGTCTCTTCCTCACGGTACCTTTGACTGGTCTACAGTCTGCGATTGTGACATTTCCTGGCCATACTCACTTGTTCTTATCAAACATATTATTTTCAAGCATAATATAATATTTCTCCCGGCAAAAAGGAGCCAGTAGTCGCAGGAAAGACTTATTTGAGCTAAAATAATGACAGAATGATGTTACATATGTTATGGGCTTACCGGATATATGCATTTAGTGTTAAGGGTTAATAACTTGTAAAACAGTGAATCATCTCATGTGACCAATCTGTTACCTATTCGCTCTTGTTACAGAACTTTACTAGTTTTAAGATTTGTCCTTCTCTGTGTAAAATCAACAATAAGTCCATGCTATGTGAAAATGGAAACTCATCATTAGAATATGGATATTTATCTTAATAGATGCGTGTAGTAGATTTCATGTAGAATCATCCGATAATGTTTTGAAAATATAAATACGAGACTGGTTTCGTGTTAATTTGAAAAGATGTGAACTTCGTTTTTTGCGATTGGATATAAATAAAACGTTCTCAAAAATAAAGGTCGTGTCTCTGGTATGATAAAATAGACGACATGGCAATTAAAAGCATTCCCATAACACGGCGGCCCGAAATACACGCCCACTCCACTTTAAATGACTTTAAGAGCTAAAACAGGTGATACAGGAAAATGCGTATTTAAGTGTGCAATTTTATTTTAAGCTGAGAGGAACATTAATTCTATTATTCAAATGAAAAAAAAAGCTTCTGTGTGACTGTTTTGCTTGACAACTGGGTTTAATAAGTTCTACCATACTAGTGTCCAAATGGGTATTCCATGCATAAGATACGTCCTGGAAGAATTATGAAAAAAACAAATTCTCAAAACCTACAGCCGCCTCAAGTTCTATGGCATTTTAAGTATATATCACTGATAAAACTGCTCTCCATATATTATATTTATGTGTTTTGCATACAATTTAGTGTTGCCTTAGAAACTGTAAACCCTAAACTTTGATGTTCAATTTGCTTCCAAAGAGTAAATTTTCAATCGAAATGCCTTATTTCTTAATAGAACACACTTAAACTATTTGTGAACAATTTATGATAGGTTCCAAGAGAAAAGCTCCATCTCTCTAAGATAAATCGTTCGAGAACGATTCAGAACATTTCGTTTCAGACAGCATTTTAAACGCTAAGAATTTGACAACTCATCTTCAGAGACTGCTCCAAACCAGCAAATAAAGTAAAGATCTATTTTCTTGGTGAATTTGTATTTCTGGAAATCCAACTAATCTATGTAAATCTTTTATTACAAAATATCCTGAGAAATAAATGAGTGACGTCAATTTCAAATTTGTTCAAATAAACATGAAACATCTCTTGTACTATATGCTAATAAAAAAAGATTGAGGTAGCATTGCACGAAGCCTACATGCGCGATAAGCTTAAATGTCTGAAGGAATTTTGTCATGCGTCTGATGCCAATTCATTGTTCGGTGTGGGGCTTCAGGGGCAAGCCCATATGGGTAACATATGGGAGTCATAGCTCAGATTGGGCACATATTTGATTTGTTCACTTTCAAATATATTTTTATATTTAGCGGTCTTTATGATATAAATACTTGAACATCTTCTACGAAGATGCCAAATCTGCTGGTATGCATACATGAAGTTCCCCACTACAACACCAATGCCGGTGTGGTGTAGTGGATAAGACACTCACTTTGATCTCAGGGGTCCTGAATTCGATACTCTGCTCCACCAGTCTGTTGGATGAAACTTTAAACCGTGGTCCCATCTCTGGGACGTTTTTGAACCAGAACCAGGACATAAATAACTATTTCAAGTGTTTGTGATCAGAAAATTTGTCATTGCACCATGACAGTATCCGGATGAAAATAAACATTGCCTTTGTCTTTTAAACACTAATATCATATAACAAACGGACTCATGTGAGTGAAATCAATCTTTACATGTGACCCATGTAATAATATTGAGGTGAAAAAATACTATTTTGACTTTATTGTGAACAAAATTATTACATGAAGGTCATGTGGGTACATAATAGGCTAAAAGTCATATATGGGTCCCGTGTGAGTCTTATATTGATAATTTGCCCAGATTCTGTCCATATGGGACCCATTTCGTCTTGCATGATGGGTAACTGCTCTATGAAAAATTCCCGGTAAGTGCATTCAATGTATTATTGTTTTAAGAGGTATGCGATCTACTTAAAAAAAATAGTAAGGGAGTATGATCAGGAAATTCCACAATCACAAATTGCAGACAAACCCATGGCACCGCGAAGAGGAGCCCAACAACAATCACGAGACACCAGGAAGATAACTAAGTAAAGCAACCAGCTCTCTCTTCCCCATCAAGATGATTGCAAAACTAGAATGGACATAAAGTAACGTACAACAAAACATAAACACTATTACAGACTCGCACAAGGGGAGTAACAATAAACAACAAGTCAACAACAACAGAACCAACACCTTAGAACGGACAGAAGCCTAGGCCACTACGGGGGCTTAATGTATTTTACTGGTACCAAATCTTCGCTCTAGATTCTGCTGTTGTTGAAGTACAAGAAATGTTCAGCTCGCATGGTGAATAGAATAGAATTATTTTAGAATTATTTATTTTATTTATTATAGAATTTATTTTATCACACTGCTCCTGGGCAAGCTCCTTCTTGATTCACCAAGAAGGGGCTTGCTCAGAAGCAGTGTGACGGAATAACCTATTTCTGTAAAAGTACTGAAAACATTTTGAAAGTCCAAAGAACAACGTCATGCATTCATTCAAAATAAAATAACGTTTTTGACAAAATATAATTATTGAATTTGAAGCATATTTTATATTGATTTATCATATTACGTCGCGTCTGGGAATGAAATAACACCATGCAATAAGATCGATAAACCACTTGTGGTTAACAGATTTTCATGGAAACATTATGACGTCCATAACAACGTTGTGTACATAATGACAAAAATATAAGGTTTTTACGACAGAAATGAGATTTCAAAGTAATCTAAATGTCAAATGATAAATAGAATCTAAGATTCGTGCTCTGGTATTATTGAAGTATTAAACTCGTTGCGAAAAATAGATAAAATGCTCGGCAAGCCCCGCATTTTATCTCTTTTTCCATACTCGATTACTAAATTCAATAAAACATGAGCACTCGTGTAAGGTCCTGAATAGAATAAATAATTGAGCCTGAGCACATGAGGTTTTGGTACTTACCACATATGCGCAAATGCCTCTATAAAAGGTATTTAAGTGTAATAATAGGTAGTTATTATGATTAAACTAATAAAAGACTGCCTCCGGACAAATCAAGTGCATAAGAATAACTGTTCAGAGTGACAGGAGCCCTATGCTGGGAATTTCTAGGAAATAGGGTATACAGGTATAAAAGTAAGAAAGAAGGCAAAGATCAGGATTCAATAAAGCACCACACCTGACCCAGGATACCAATGGGAAAGTGATCACTTCACAATTAGACATCACAAACGAGAGCCAAGAGGTCAGCCCTTTCGCAGCAGGTAACCACAAGGTGTCAATAAGCAGACGCGTACGAAAGCATAACAAAAACAACACAGAAATAACATAAATGATCCACAAAAGAAGCACAGCCTTGGAACGGTCACGAAAAATAATTTACTGGAGGGCTTAAACCGTTATTTGGTTTGCATTATTTCAAGACCCCTAACTTATCAATGCATCATCTCCCAGAACATATAAATCAGGATATAACAAGGAGATAAAGCAAAGATAAGGACTCAACAGTAAATAAAACTGAATACCGGAGCAAAAGAAATCCAACAGGTAAACCCAGGTGGGCCCGACAAACAGCCAAAGCGTCAGGCCCCAATTTGGAATTCAGATATCAAAACATACACTGACCCAAAATGAAAACTTAACACTTTATTTATTTGAATAACTGTTTTGTTAGTATACATGTCGTTGTCAAATTTACGCATGCTTATCGGGACTTCGTCGCAGATAACGATTAAGCAATTTTTATTCAAATCCCAGGTCTATTCAAGCGTCAACGCCTGAAAAACGTGATCCTTACCTTGCACGTGCCGAGGAACAGGCGGTTCATTTACAGCTTTAAAACCGACAAGAAAACATTTGCAGATGAGTACTGGTAATAAAAACAATTTATTGTTACAAAACGCTTCCATTTAGTGACGGTACGTCTTTCTAAAGATCAAAGAAACCAAGTTTTTGGCGTGCTCAAGGCGAGGTCTACGGTAGATGATATCGCGCATCATTTTGGCTGCTCTAGACAGACTATTAATTATCTTATGAACCGGTACAACAGAACTGGGTATGCCAGAGTTCGTGCAAGACCTGGTCAGGCACGTATGACGACGTTACGTTCTTATCGCGTTAACACGTTAACTCACCCACGTAATCGTTTTAAACGGCAACAAGTTTTGCTCGTCTTTACGGGGTTCATGCACATAAGATAATTAGTCATTTCGTGCAAAATAACGGACCTGGAATTTTCCAGCGTGACAATACAAGGCCTCACACAACACGTAAATAACCACACAATTCCATGCTAAAAATAACGTCAACCTCTTGTCTTGGCCTGCTTCATCCACGATCATTGACCCCATAGAACACGTAAAGGATGAATTGAGTCCGATGGTCAGGTCCAATCATCAAATGGATGCGCTAAATGACTCCAATATGCACCTCTGTTAGCATTACATACGTATCCCTAACATGCTCATACAACGTTACGTAAATTCAATGAGGTGACGTATTCTGCTAAGCATTCGTAAAAATGTAGGTCACACTGGTTACTGATGATCTTTTTAACAATACTCAAAGCACACAGTCAGTAATTTCTTGTTTCCAAAATCTGTGTGACTGGAATAATTGTTTTTAGAAATTTTCATTTTGACCCCTCTGAACTGAATTATTCATAAAAATTATGCAATTTTTGATTTTCATTCAATAATTTTTTCAGAGAAATCGATAATATATTGAAAATTCGATGGCTGAAAAAAATAACCCCAAAACTTAATTTATCATTAAAATATATACTTTTGAATACTGTGTAAAGTTTTCATTTTGGGTCAGTGTAGTATCGTCTATAAAACTTAGAAAAGGTTTTGCCAAGTTTATGATACAGATAGCCTTGTTTAAGAAGTTTCTGAGTCAACCATTTATTGTGAGTGTTGAAGTCAGCAACATGGCTAGATGCTCTAGCAAAACAAATGAGTTGAGATATATAGACTCCATAGGATGTAGAGCGAGGAACATCACCATCTAAAAAAATTGACAATTTCAAAATCAAAGTCGTCACGTTTATTGAAAACTGCAAGTCTAAAAACGCGGCTTTGGTATCAGAGGTATTAGCTTTATTAAGTTGGAGCTCTGAAGGGTATATTTGACCTACCATAGTATAAATGTTTCAAATATCGTCCAAATATCTCGATTTAGTGTTTAAAGCATCAATAATATCAGTCTGCTTATCACCAGAAAGAGACGTCATAAAGTCACTCTCATAACTAAACAGGAATAAATCAGCAACCAGGGAAGCACAATTATTGCCCATAGGAATCCTAACTACTTGACTATACAACTTGGTGCCAGATCGAATAAAAATGTTGTCCAACAAAAAGGTCGGCGCATCATATACATTTTGACAAGACCATGCATGATGTTTTTCTAGGTTTTTCCAAAGTAGAAAATGCGTTTAGAACTGTCGTTGCATGCAAGATAAGGAGAGCCTTCTCTATTGAAGGTTGTTCAATAAGATCAAGTTTATCTTTAATTGAATTATGAGATGAAGGAGTGTAAAAAGGAGTTGAAAATCATAAGTAAACAAACTGGTCGCATTGAAACCTCTAGCTTTCAGTTTATCTAAAAATTCACCTGAATTTTCAACAGACCAAAATAGATTTTTACCGGATCTCTCATATACCTTTTCACAGTTCTTGATAACATGATTTTAACAGCTGTAAGACATGAGGTTAACAAGTAGATCCACTCAGAACATCAACGCCCTTCAAGAGTCTCTTTGTGACCCCATGCAGAGAGCTCATAATCCTCGAATTAGGACAAGTCTTTGATCTGCCAAGTATAGTGATAAAGTAAGGTCATACATTTATCAGCCAGTGGTTCTTCTTTATAACTAAAGAGGTAGCCCAACTGTCTCACTGATTTTTGTGCAATATATTCCTTCGACGAGGTCCGAATGTCTTAATTTTGCGCAAACGAATATGACGAAATTTGATCCCCATTATTAATTTTACTGTCCTACTGTCGGTGGTAGAGTCATATTTAACCAATGACCAATTGCATTGCATTGTCTATGCAACCGAATTTGAATTTCTCATAGAGTCACAGCATAATTATCCAGTTATGCCTTAGTTGGAAAATTATAATGGAATTTTGGTTTCCAAAGAAATCAATGGAAGTTACATATATTTTACGGAAATGCAACTAGGAGCTAATAACTTTTTCTTCAAAACCAAATGAGCCAAGATCTGACAAAAGGGACCTTCTGGCAATAAAAGTCAAAAGTGAGATATTTACAGAGAAAGAAAGACCTAGCTATTGTGAATAATTACAGAAAATTTGAAGAGATTATCTTTACAAATAACAAAGATATGAGCGTTTAAACTCGTATAGATGATGCGTTTTAAACATGACGTCACTTAACGTTGTTTATGACGTTCTGACGTTAACACCATTGTGTTAACATATGACGCTAGTAAAAAGACGCTTAGAGCAATATTTCAAGAATGCTCCATGTTTCTGTAAATTTGATGTGTTTGTAATTGCTTAGACTGCACAAATAGCCCACATACGCACATCCCGTGTTTACGAAAGCATTTGAAATGAGGTACTCTGTTTTAAAGGAAGTGTGTAGTCCATATGCACAGCTGTTGACATGGCAACATACATTATAGGTATCACTTAATTTTATCGGAACTGTTTGCGCCTTTGATTGTTTTACATGTTAGAAGCAATTTGACTCCATTGTAAGAACTTGCAAAATCTTGAAAATTTAGACGTTTTTGAAAATTTGATTTCACAAAATCTGTTAAAATGCCCGAAGGACCCTTTTGTCAGATCCGCGCTCAAATGTATTTACTCATTTGGCATACTCCATTCTTTCATTTCGTGCTGTTTTTGCTTTCAATAATTCGTTTCTGTGGTGTGGACTATAAAAATGGCAAACTTAAAGCAAATTGATTGCATTTGGGTGTGGAATATTACTATCCTATTACATAGCCAAAAAACTAAAGCTTGAAAACGGAAAAAATCAATTGTGACTAGACAATGCTATGAAAAATATGTCATAACAAATCATCCAGATCATCTATGCAGGCTGATCTGGGTTTGTATCGTGGACAGATACATGATGGACCCTTTTTCCATGTAGTGTGACAACTATAAGGAAATACTTATTTTATCCATTATTCCCTGAAGTTATTTATACATGAATGCTCATACAGTATTTGAAGTGATCAATATCACTTCACATAGTTACCTACATCAAATATATCATTTTAAAAACCTACCATTACTTAAAATTATAAATATCATAAAGAAGCAAAAGGGGATATATCTTTCAAAAGCTCTTCCTTGCATGAAATTTTCCTGTATAAACAAAAATGTTTTTTTATCAAGGAGACAGATACCTTTGGCCACATTGTTGTATGAACAATTTCTATATCTCACATAGATCACTTTGCGCCCGTACGTACAGCTTTTGAGTAATTGGCAGCATGCTTATCAGTCCTTTTAGAATGTCTTCCTGGATTGATACCGTTTGCAATATTGTGACACGCTGGGTGAACTTTGGAAAAAAACAGTTGCATTAACATGAACTTCAATTATCCGACTACAATATATAGAAGGGTTTTTTTGCCCAAATGTACTGATTTCTGGTAGAAAAATATATATTTACAATTTTTGCTTATGAACTTCTCAAGGTCAAAATGAAAAATTGCAAATGATACCAAAAATACATATTTTTGGAGAAAATAAATTTGGCATGGCATGGTTTATATTAAACATGTACATAAATCAGTGATTAAAGACACATATCCGTTTTGGCTCACCTGAGCCATATGCTTAATTAATGTCGTCCATCAGTCAACACCTTGTTTTAACAACATCATCTAAAAAACTGAATGAAAATTTACCCAAACTCGTTCGAAACAAGTGCGATATGAAAATACTTTGGTGTATTAGAGCTTGAAAAATCCACTCGTCTGCGCCTAAGGCTGCAAGACAAGCGTAATTTTGGATGATTACTAGTATGAATGGGGAAAAAGAGAATACTAGGTTAGTATCTTTTGATATCAAGTTTACCAGACAAGGCTTTGAGAACGCTTGTCGACATCTCGAGGCTTGCCGAGCAATTCAACATGCGTTCTCAACGCCGAGCCTGGTAAACTTGATATCAAAAGACGCGAACCTGGTATTCTATTAATCATTTTACCCATTGTTTCTCTCTTCAAACTAGCGATTATGACGTAATTTTCGATTATTGTGTCGACTCAGCGTCATTGGCGTCGCCATTCAAAAAGTGCATCACCATGACCTGATAAAAGCAAATGCCCTGAGATAAACAACGTTTATCAGACAACATGCGACAATGCAGTTAATATGAGAGTTAACTGATACAAATCCATATATATGCATGCCAATAACGTCTGTGATGCAGGGTAATACCATAAATGTAGTTCAATGTCTGATAAATAAATAATTATAAATAATCCTTGGGTGACGCTCTACCAAAATTGTTCTGATAATTTTTATCCCTCGTAAAACATGGCTGCCTTCACATTTATAAGGAAAAGTTAAAACAATCTGCTTTAAAAATGATTTTGCACATATGGTCTTTTGGTTACTCTCTACCAAGTTCCGATCCATCAAAGGCATAGCCGCCAAGCGGTGGCATGGCTTTTTCCCCCAATACGCGGAATAGGAACAACTTTAAACTACCTTCGCAGATTTGTGAATGATTTGGCAGACATGGTCCTTTGGTTACCTTCTGCTAAGAACGTTCAAATATTTTAATCCGTTAAGCAATACTGGGCCGATTTGAAAATAATAAAGCAAGATGTTTCAAATAATTCTGGTTCATTAAACATAGCCGCCAAGGAGCGGGTGTCAACTGTTATATATTATGTGCATTGGCAATTTGGAAGATATCTTCATGCCAAAAAAATTTGTAAACAATTTTGCAGACATGATCTTTTTGAGACCCTCTGCAATGATTGATCAAACAGTTAATCATACATGCAAGCATTGATGGGGGTAGTTTTTTTCTATGCTTATACACTGTATATAGAAGACCGATTTGAAAATATATTGTCACAATAAATGTTCCTTTAGACTTATGCAGTCTGATAAGACGTTATAATTTTTTTTTATCTCTTTTGATACATTTTAACTACCTGGTATAACTACTTTTGCCATTCCTCTCAAATACACGTACTTCATTTTCTTTAGCCATCTCATCAGATGTTTGAGTCAGGATAATTTAAAATCTCGTGTGGCATGTTATCATAACATATGGCATGGTAGCGATTGTTATCGTATTAACCCTTTAGTCCACAATAACACCTTTGACGCGTTTGAAATATCATGTATTTGAAAATATTATGGAAAATTGAGCATGCTTCATTTTCCATAATAGTATAGTTTCAAAAGTATTCAAAACTTAAGTTATTTTTTCTTGAATTTTTTGATGTTGTCTAAAAATAGAAACATATGTTATGATCTAAAATAGCCTATGGAGTAAAGGGTTAACATAGATCTTCAACTGATGAATATCAGTCAAGTGTTCCTTGTATGACGCTCTACTAAGATTGATCAAATTTTACATACCTGTCAAAATACATAGTTTCCATGGGCATCCACATGTCTGTCCATCTCTCTGTCTGTCAGAAACTGAATTCATTATCCATTTACTCCATATGCTATTTTAGACTATGGCGTCATTTTCTTTCTTTAGACAACATTGATAACATAAAGAAAAAAATAAGTTAAGTTTTGAAATGCTCAATTTTCCATAATATTTTCAAATACATAGTATTTCAAAGGCGTCAAAAGGTGTTATTATGGAGTAAAGGGTTAGGCCATTGATCAGATTTGACTGATTCTTGTTTTATGTGACAATTTTAGTAATGTTCTACATCCAGTAACTTTCGTAAATATCACGGCGTCTTATTGTGACACTAGGTCCATGTAACCATATCAGCAGGTATCAGGTGGGCGAGCCAGGGCCCTTTTGTTAACATTAGAAACATATTGCTGAATTTATTCACTGTGCTCAGTTGTCGGAGAGGAACAGTTATGGTGCAGTTATGCAAAGTAAGTTATTTCACTATAGTAGCTTGGTCTATGCTAGCAAGAATATATGTAGATTGTTATTCTGAACAAGTCATATTTTAGCAAATAGTAATGTATACTTGAAGCCTGCAGGCAGACGCGAGGCGGAGGGGTTGGTCTGGACGCGACAGCACAGGTTAGGGTTTGCAGGCTGATTTTGCTTCTCAGACCCTTGGAAAACTGGTCAGATTCTCTATCTACCTTAGTTGCCTGGGTGGTCCAAACTTTTTACCACATTCTTTGTATTGATCTATTCTGTCGCTCCTGATCTGTTTGCAAAGTAAGTAAAACTTTATTTACTTGAAAAAGTTACTTACTTTTCATAAACAATATTATAATTCGCCAAACTTATGGTATGGGTTCAAAGGGAAAACACGTGACACTAATTTTTAACATCACGTATCGGGAATTACCTCTGGATAGTCTATTAAGGTGAGGCACAATTTTCCAAAAAATAAATTAACTATTTAAGAAAGATAAAACAAAGGTCATCAGTACCAAACAACAATTTCTCATCGAATGGATGCATAGCATGTGTGGAAAACATGGATGTAAACGAAATAGTTAGAGCATTACAGAAATAGATGCGTGGACATCTTATGAGACAACAAGTGTGGCGCTCCCAAACAGAATACCAGCCAATGGATACAAGAGGTAAAACAAATCTTCAATACTGTTCAATCATGGCTGAATATATAAAAAAGTAAGTGAGTATAACAGAAAGGAAATAACACAATCACACACTGCAGATTAACCTACTGCACAGCGAGGAAGAGTCACAGAAAATTTATAGTAACAATACATCTGTAAGAATAATACCAAAGCAACCAACTTTCTATCCCTCTTCAAGATGATTGCAAACTAGAATGGACACAAAGTAATGCATAGCAAAACTAAGACAAGCACAGAACTCCCACAATCAATGGGACGTACATTAAACAATAGATCAAAAACAACAAAACCACCACATTAAAACGGACAGCAGCCTAAGCCACCAGGGGACTCAAATGCAAAAACCTGATAACAACAATGAGCATTAGTAAAACGATAAAAGTGTGAGACTACACTCAGCCATTCCATCGCTTTACATGATGAGCATTACAATTCGTTCGGTCATGATTGAGCTACTACATTATTTTACAATGCAAGTTTTATTCAAGATATCAAGCAAAAACTATATAGCCATGATCTATGTGTTTCGCCAGGGCCAATCTTATTTATGAGGTTGAATATGAAGTCAATATCCATTGTTTTTCCTCAGCATACAAATTACGGTAATAAAGTAAATATTGCCAACTCTATTTTTTTACCCAGAAATCCATACATTTGGATGAAAATTCTTTCATTCATTGTAGTCTGATGACTGTATAGTTAGTATTCATGTAAACATTTTGTCTAACATGACCAAACTAGGAAGTAACTCAAAATGAATAATGAAATTCTGTGAATTTGGGTGTAAATTAATCTGATTATGATGCTTATATTGCTCATGCAGTATAAATACCCAGAGCTATCAGTCTTTTAAACAAGAATGCCATTTTTGTTTCTTTAGGTAAATTTCTATTCAAGTAAACATTTGCTATTGTCATCCCATAAAGCCCATAAGCATTGTGTAAATTATTTCCCTATCTAGACATTCAATTAGGTAATACCCCAATTGTCCTAAAATAGTGAACACACAAAATAGGATTGCTTTGAATATCAAATTCAACTACATGTTTTTTACGATAGTGTATTTTTTCAAAAATGTGCAGACTAGTGGTATCATAATCTTTTTCTAAGTTTTATTGTCAGTACCATGATTTGATATCTAAATTCCATGTCAGACTTAAATCTCTCTTGCGACAAGGTCTTTCGGAACCAGCCTTTTATGGCCACTGAGTGTATAAATTAAAGAAAATTATTGGCACTAATAATTTTTCAGCGCAGTTTATTAAAATAATTTCTCATTATAAAAATATTGCTTATAACATAAATGCATTGCAGCAGACTGCATGCATGGATAAGTTAGGGATCTTTCATGCAAACCAAACATCTATGTGTCTTACTCCACATCAGAATTAGGGTGAGTTTAGTATCATGAAACTAGTGTAGGCCATCCAGCAATTTTCTTACTGATTGTTCCAAGGCGGTGATTCTTTTGTGGATCTTATTTATTATTTGTATGTCTTTATCCATACTGACATGTCTGTTTCTTACAGCATTGAGGTCACCTGTTTGGATCCGGCTGACCTCTTGGCTCTCTTGCATTTGATGTTTTCTTGTGTATTTGTCACTTTCTCATAGGGTGTTCTGGGCCAGGTATGGTACTTAATTGTATCCATGCCTGATCTTTGCCTGTTTAATTACTTAGTATTATAAATATGAACACACTGATCAGACTGCTTATCAACCAGTCGTCTAATCTGGGTCTGTCTTGTTTGCCTTTACTTGACTGAAATTCTAAGATCACATTGATTATTTGATCATGTAAGATAGAAATTTTGAAACGGTCTACCAAAAGCATCTTGCTATATTGTATGTGATAGGGTCATTTAGAAATGAGCTTAGCACTCCTGTCACTTGGAAACGAAAACTCAAAAAATACAGATCCCAGGCCCATGTTAATGCATTGGCATGGCAGAGCCGATGTGAGAGGTGATAGCTCATCTCTCATCGACTACTTGGTAGAATACATTGATAATGCGGATATTACCGTAATTTGTATGCTGAGGATAAGCAATGGATATTGAATCCATATTAAACATCATGGGCTCTGGCAAAGCACATATATTGCTATATAGTTTTGCTTGATTTCTCGAATAATTCTTCCATTATAAAATAATGTAGTAGCTCTATCATGACCAAACGAATTGTAATTCTCAACATGTAAACGATGAAAGGCTGAGTGTAACCTTACCCTTTTATCGGTTTACTAATGCTCAATGTTATAACCAGGTTTATACATCAGCCATCATTGAACAATATCAAAGATTTTGATAACCTTTTGTATACATTGGCTGGTATTCTGTTTGGGAACCAACACTTATTGATTCATAAGATGTCTGCACATCTATTTCTCTAATGCTTACATTATTCCGTTTACATTCTCTACATGTTATAGTTCTCACTCTATGCATCCATTGCAATAGGAAATTGATGTTGAGAACTGATGATCGTTTTATTATCTGTCTGAAATAGTTATTTTTTTTTTTTGGAATATTGCACCTCACCTTTATAGTCTCACCAGCGGCAATTCCCAATTCCCAATACAAAAATTTAGTGCCACTGTTTTTCGTAAATTTCCCTTTGAATCCATATCCAGTCTAGAATATAAGACCGAATTTCTAAAATTATCAGACCTTTTTGTTGCTCTTCTTCTGAGCATCAACTTGTCACCTTGTAGCCTAATTGGCTCCTGTTGTTAAATTTAGCTAAGACCACAGAGAAAAATTCAGAGCTGGTCAAATCCGCATATAACTCTTTGCAAGAATATTGTCCTTCACGTGTCCGCAGCTTTTATCACAGTGCGAGGATGCCTAATATTTGGTGATGCACTTTATTGGAAGAAGAAGAAGAAGAAGAAGAAGGTGAAGAAGAAGAAGAAGAAGAAGAAGAAGAAGAAGAAGGAATGAGACAAAAGAAAAAATATCTCAAAGCCAATATACAAGGATCAGCTGCATGAGAAACTCTGTTTAATTTATTCTTAAAACTACTACTCTGTTCCCTCATCCATATGAGAATCAAATCTACAATAAAATAGAATAAGTATGTGAAATTGCATCCTCGTTTTAAACATAAGTGCTTGCAAATGATCCGTATATACAACTTCGAAAATACTAAGAGTAAGTTGAAACCTGATCACCTCATCTGCTGCATTAATGTTTTTTATTGATAAAGCAGGAGTTTGTTCCATGATTGACACCGGAGAAAATTGGTACAAAATAACTGAACACATTTTGTTTAATTACTCCCTTTATATTCGCCACTGTATCATATCTTTGGCGAATTGCAATATTAATTCATGAAAAGCTAGTAGCTTTTTCAAAGTAAATGAAAAAAGTCAATAAGCAATGCTCATTAGATACCCCCCGCACAGTAAGAGTCAGTGAAAAAACTTGGCAAGTTATAGTTCAAACGAGCAGACCTTAGTTTTGAAAAGAAGATTTCAGTAGAATCTGTGCAAAAAAAATCATAAACTCCTTCATGCATATGTTCAATGTGTCTACATTGTATTGGCAAAGCATCAAATTGCTCCATCAAAAGCTGTGGTAGGAGTTGATCGGCCCATGCTTGAAGGCACTATCCATGCATATACAAAAGCAATATAAGGGAATAATTGTCTAAGTTCTCACAGCTGTCATTTTGTCAAAAATTATATTTTCTGAACCAGACTCCATTATACATATGGTCAATGTGTCTTAATTGTATAGGGAAAGTATCAAATTGCTCCATCAAAAGCTGTGGTAGGAGTTGATCGGCCCATGAAGGCACCATCTATGCATATACAAACACCTTATTAGGGAAAATTTGTCTAAGTTGTCACAGCTGTCATTTTGTCATTTTTTTTTCTGAACCATACTCCTTCATGCATATGTTCAATGTGTCTACATTGTATCGGCAAAGTATCAAATTGCTCCATCAAAAGCTGTAGTAGGAGTTGATCGGCCCATCAAGGCACCATCTATGCGTATACAAAAGCCTTATTAGGGAAAATTGTCTAAGTTCTCACAGCTGTCATTTTGTCAAAAATTATTTTTTCAAAACCATATTCCTTCATGCATATGTTCAATGTGTCTACATTGTATAGGCAAAGTTTCAAATTATTCCATCAAAAGCTGTAGTAGAAGTTGATCGGCCCATGAAGGCATCATCTATGCATATACAAAAGCCTTATTAGGGAAAATTTGTCTAAGTTCTCAATGCTGTCATTTTGTCAAAAAAAGATTCTTAACCAAACTCCTTCATGCATATGTTCAATGTGTCTACATTGTATAGGCAAAGTATCAAATTGCTCCATCAAAAGCTGTGGTAGGAGTTGATCGGCCCATCAAGGCACCATCGTTGCATATACAAACACCTTACTCAGGAAAAATTGTCTAAGTTCTCACTGCTGTCATTTTGTCAAAAAAAAAATTCTGAATCAAACTGCTTCATGCATATGTTCAATGTGTGTACATTGTAAAGGCAAAATATCAAAATGCCTAATCAAAAGCTGTGGTAGGAGTTGATTGGCCCATCAAGGCACCATCTATGCATATAAAAGACTCATTAGGGAAAAATTGTCTAAGTTTTCACAGCTGTCATTTTGTCAAAAATTAATTTTCTTAACCAAACTCCTTCATGCGTATGTTCAATGTGTGTACATTGTATAGGAAAAGTATCAAATTTTTCCATCAAAAGCTGTGGTAGGAGTTGATCGGCCCATGTATGGCCTATAATAGCATAAGCATAAAACCCTATATTAAAAGCCATTTAGAACTACAAAGGAAAATAACTCTAATAGAATTGGCCCCTAGCCCTTACTTTTTTGTCTAAAGTATTTGTCTTGCATATATGAACATGTTTGCAAGGTTTGATGAAAATCCAGCGATGACTCTTCAAGATATTAAGGAAACAAAACGCACGGACGGACGCACACACGGACGGACGGACGGACAACGTGAAAACAGTATACCCACCACAAACAAAGTTTGCGGGGGTATAAATACAGTTTAAACTATTTGGTTAAGTTGGTCAGAGAATGAAGCCTATATCTGACAAATGTTTTACAAAATTGTCCATGGATATGTTGCGATTCAACTTCCTGCATACTTTGATAAACCCTTAAGATATACTCGTCACATGCACACTCTTTCATTTAGGCAGATACACACTGCTGCCAGCTATTACCAATATTCCTTTTATCCTGCATCAGTAGTTCTATGGAACAGACTCCCCTCTGAAGTTGTACTTTTGGAAGATCTTGACTCATTCAGGGAAGGAGTCTGCAAGATCAACCATCGGTCACCTTAATTTAAATACACTGTTTTTAACCTCTTTTACCTGCACCTCTTCTGCACTAACACTATAACTTTTATCAAGTCTCACTATCGCACTTTTTATCTCCTACAATCTTTCTTTTAACTCTTGCACTGACAGCGCAACTGCACGTAATACTCGAAATGAGGGTGCTGCAGAATGAATAGATAGATAGATAGATAGAACTACAGAATTACAATGCTAAATATTCTTTTGTGAAAAGAATCAAATCGTAAAACGAGGATAAAAGTGTCCAAAATATGCAAGATGTGCCTGGGTAAAATACAATCGGAAACATGAACAGATTTTCTGGCTAAAAAGAAAATCAATCATTTTCAGTGATCACAATAACTTTGTTCCAGATCATATAAAAATGAACGGTAAAAAGTTTATTATAGGGGTTAGATGAATGATGTATATGCTTGAATTAATATCATCTTGCACATGTCCATTTTTACTAACATCCCCAAAAATGGCCCTTTACCCCCCCCCCCTACACACACACACACACACACAATCGGGGTTCAAATTTCCTTATATGAAAGTAAATTGCGACTGGTAGAAGGGGATTCCCTTTCCCCAAAGAGGGGGGGGTGTATTCTGCTGACAAGTTCTCACCACAGACCCGTAAATGTTTTGAATTGTTAGAAAGAGTAAAAAGAGTTTAAGCAATACGGCCCATATTTTCCCTAAATGGCCACGACGTCAGTTTTTAAATTGTCCCAAATGTTCATAAAATCCGAATGTCATGGCAGTTAAATATTGCATTTCAGACACAATGATGTGTATTTTATATTGGAGTCGTTATATTTTTCAGTTTGTCTGTATTTCTCTGACTGTCATCGCTTTCTCCCCGATCTCTGCTGGTCACAGGAAAGGTAGGCCATCTGCATGTTTTGATAGTCCTCGATCCTGCAAGACTAAGGTAAGTGTACATGGAATATGAGACAAAACATTTTCCTGTAAAGTCAACAAGTCCTGTACACAACACATAACTGTTTCTGGTCACTCAAAGGCCTATAAAAATCATGCCTCCAGATAAGATTGCCTAATCAAAATTAATTTTCTAATACCTCAACCAAAACGTATGTTGTGGGTACTAAAAACGTCTATATGAGACGGTTCGTTGAGCACCCAAAACATATGTTTAAAGTGATGGGTAAGTAAATAATTACAATATTACGCTCAAAAATTTCCTTATCTGAAACTATGAAAAGTATGTCCACCTTTCTGCTATACACATTTTATATTTACTCAATTTGTTAACCATGTGCATGTTGAGAAAGTGCGCATGCGGTTGTCGTCTGCTGAATAAACGTTCTCAAAAATATTCAGCAATGCCATCAGAAAGGAAGAGTGATTCATCTCCTTGACCATTGACAATTGTAACGGGATCGTCAAGTGTTGCTGTGACGTTCACTCCTTTGGACACAGTTTGAAAAATATTTTGCAGAATTTATTTTAGCTATTTCTCACAAAAGTCCATTTGACACTCCTATATGTCCTATACATTAACCTAGAAATGTCGAGTACAATGAAGTTTTTTTGTTTCTTTGCACTTAAGAGATGTTCTAAAACTAATCTAGCTTGGTTGTCAGAATGGCAACTTTGGGCAACTCCAGAAATTTGCATAAATCCAAGATGGCCACCAGACGGCATCTTAGAAAACTAACTTTTTTAAATAATTGTCACAGAATGTTGGAAAATATGTCGTTTTAGAGGTTTTCTGGTATGAGAAATCCATTTCTGCAAGTAGTTTTGCATTTTTGAGATCCCCAAATAACCATATCCAAGATGGCCGCTAGATGCCATCATGGAAAACCTAACTTTTCTAAATAATTGTCACTGAATGTTGTACATTATGTTATTATAGAGGGATTCTAGTATAAAAAAAATCCAATTCTGTAAGGTTTTTTTGCATTGTGAAGACCATTTTGAGGACCTCGAATAAACATATCCAAGATGGCTGCCAGACGCCATCTTTGAAAAAAGGGTTTAACTCACTGTACGTCATGCAAAATTATAAAATATGTCTTTTAAGGCGTTTTCTGGTATGCTGGAACCATTCTGAATGTAGTCTCAATAACCAAATCCAAGATGTCCACCAAACGCCATCTTTAAAAGATTGTTATTTATAGTCATAGAGCCTTATGCAATATCTCACTTTTGGGTTTTCTGGAATGAGCTTATCAATGAATTATCGAGCAGAATATACTCCATCCTGCAAACATGTACATGTGTTTATGTTCGGTCCCCTGAGTAACTACATCCTAAATCGATAATAATATTCATACAGAAATCAGTAGTTGATATGGGGATGAAAAATGTGCATTTATGCTTGCTTTTGACAAGCAGTTGTATGATGTGGCGATACAAGTGAGCTAGAACGAGCCTAGAAAGTTCCAGAACATAGTAGTCCATTCAGCTCGGATGTATATAGTAGTCATTTTGCCTGCATTGGAACCGTAATAAAATGTATAGCCTTAGACATATGTCATTGCAGTTAATGGATGAATACGAGGTATTTGCAATTGGGAAATTATGATTGAAAGCTATGACACTATTTCACAGCAGCTGTTTTCTTTAACGATTCCTATCAATTAGACAAAAGACTTTTGATGACATTGAGCAGTACTTGAAACAGCTGATATACATTCATCTGCTCCACACTAGGTCGACAATTTCCTCCTGCCAACATTCCTGATTCACCAGTTTGAGCCCACAGAGTGGGAAGGTGAAGTCCAATTAAAACAGCTGAAGATGTAGTGAGTGATAAATTTCTTCCTTGCTAGATATGTCAAGTATTCACATTACATTACTTATTGGATGGAAATGCCAAGACAATGTTGATTTAGTCTGATGGATACTGGAGTGCAGTTACATCTCATAAAGTAATATGTACTCCAAACTTATATATTTACTTGACGGGTTTAGATTAGGGATGGTAGAAACATAAAGCGCTCTACAACAAGTGCATGATGGAATATATCATCTTCAAATCAAATGACAAAGTGTTGTCATCATACTGAATAATCTGGAAAACGGATCCTTCAGAAATAGGGAGAACCTACAATATTAGAAAACAGCAGACTCGGTTTTATTGAGTCGTTTTATGAGAACTAATGAAACGTGCACTAATTTTCACGCCCCCTAGCATCGGCTTAAGCAGTATTCTGTCTTCCATCAGTAGCCAATATTCCAACAGGACTATAATATGAAAAAAAATATCAACACTGAAGTCGTTCTTACTAAATTCTAGAAAATATTGCTCCAATTGTGTCCAAAGGGGTGAACATTACAGCAATATTTGATGACCTAGTTACAATTGTCATGTACAGTTTTAGAAGGAGTGAGATGGCATTACTTGGCAAATCAATGAAATTCACCAGAGATCATATGCAACTTTGATTTCTAACATAGCTGCTTTGGAACAGTATGTCTTCTTGGCTCAACTCTTATGTTGTGACATGTTACTCGTATACATGTATGTAACGATCTGCACATATTTATCTGAATGTCAATAGGATGTAAAATGTAGGCATTGCTAAAACTGATACAATCAGAACATATTCTCGTAATTAATATGATCTGGTTCAAAACGGTAGTGCAAAATGTAAACGGAAATGGTTTTGTAATGGTCTCAGACAATGATCAAGGAGATGTAACTCTCTATCTTTCTCGACGACTGGAAGAGGCTCAGCTGGCGCAGCAGCTACCAAATTTTCAAACTAGATGGGCTTCAGAAGAGATCATATGTGACCAGCCATGAGATTTTGGGTCCAAATGAGGTACCCAGTCGAAATTGAGATTTTGATATTTTCTAATACCTATATGTCTCTGGAGTATACATGTGAAATTTCAGTTCGATATCTTAAGCGGTTTCTGAGAAATAGGCAATAGTTCATAGGTCCCTGCGGCATGGAATTGTATATAAAGTGTTTGCGACGTCAACGTTAATTTTCTGATAGACAACTTGGCGAGTTTATTTCAGGATGTTTAAAACAAATAGATTATTCTTTTGGGAAAGTTCATTTTACTTCAGAAATTCTCTCTTAGAACATTGTGGGATAATATTAATAAATCGTAAACATTATTTCTTTAAAAATAGAAATGTATTTCGTCATACGGCTTCTTTCTTTTAAGTTCGAACACTAAAGATAAAGCATTTTTCCAGGGTTCGAAAATTTTGAAATTAAAATTCAGATAATATTGCTACAGTATGAAATGTTAGAATGTGGTCTTTATCATGATGAAAATGGGTATTTATGCAAATCAGAAAGTTGATCATTAACATGTTTAATTATGGTGATCAGATATGATTCCGCGCATCGTGGTTTAATCTACATGTATCTACTCATTTCTCTCTTTTCTTCATTTTCTTTTTCATTATATCCATTGCTAATTCATTAGTTGAAAGAGGAGTGAAAGTAGCATCAGCAGCAGTGGTGCAAGTAGTAGTAGTTATAAAATACTAAGGTCAGGTTACACTCTCAATGGTGTGTCGCATGCGGTAATCACCAAGTCAAGAGCTAATCCTGAACCCATCATGCGATATTCAATTCGTAAAAGTTTGGCAACGATTAATAAGTAGTTTAGCCGTGTCTCTACTGTTCAAAAATGGTGTTAGATCTCTCATACCAATACACTTGCATTGTTTCAGTTCAATGTTCCCTTAAAAAACCAAGGCAAACTATTAACTTAAGTTTACCCTGTCTCGGTCTTCATTCACGCAAATGCTGATCAATATTTTCGCCGATTGTGCATAATTTCAGTGAAACAGACATTTGAATTTTGAAGGCAGTCAAAATTGAAACGGCGAGACATCTCGTATATTTGGTGTTATCAAATTCTATATACATGTACAATGTATTTTCAAGGAAGAAGAAATACACGTAACATGCCGCGCAGCTTAGAACAAAAGCAGAGAAAAGTGTGGACGAGCTCCCACAAAATATATCAAGCAAAAATGTTTTGTTGGCGTTCGATATCAAAAGGTAACGAAATTATGTACTCTTTTGGCTAGATGCATCGGATCAAAGAGATTCACGTGGATGTGCCAGCCCCCACCCCATCCCTATCTTCATATCTTACTAATATATCTTTGCAATACAAACTGCTTGGAACCTGGCGAGGGTTGCTGTTAATGCGAGCGTTTTGTAGCGCTTTGTGGCACTTTGCTATGCAACGGTATGTTACAATATAGCGCTTCGTAGCGCTACAAAACCAATCTTTGGCAGTCTCGCGGAAAGCGATATGCGAAAGGCAGAGCGCTACGTAGCGCTTTATGTGTACGCATTTCTTTAATAGGAATGTTGTCGTTGCTCAACGGACCGTTACAAGCATAATCGTAACTTAGAGTTAGGGAAGCGCTACGTAGCGCTACATTAAGGCGCTCGCGTTAAGCAACTCTCGCCAGGTCAAGACCAATGGATACGCAAAAGCGAAAATGTTTGCAGTGGGTACTCATTGGAAGCGGCTCTTTCTAATGTTAATTACAGCTTTACCCTTAGAAGATTAATGAAACGACCCAAAACAGTTTGTGATCCGGCACGTGATGCCGAGTACTGACAACTTACATTTTTTCGTGAAATAAACAGAAAGTGTTTCAACAATCTTTAAGCCTATTCGACGTCGAACTCCGACATTATCCAAATGGTGTTCACTTATATTTTGACATGTTAAAATTTTCAAATTACAGTCGCAGAAGTTGTGAACAGTGTAGACTATGAATCGGCATCTAATATTGTCGAGTTACAATTAGATTTACTGGCCGGGAATACATGTATCTACCTGAATAGTTTTGGTTGCATATTTTATCATGTATGGGTATCAGCTATAACCATAATTAACTACAATCAGCCTGCGCCCAATCTCTAAGTAATGACCCTCGATTCATTCAATACATTTACCGTAACAGTCACGCCTCAAGGCGTTTTGTGGATGTATAGCCAGAAGTGTAACGTACGCGGCCCTAAAGTCGTCACTTTGACGCATTTAAGCGATTGCCCCGGATTAGCATCTTGTCATACCAAGGGTTGCGATTCGCTATCTTAACCCTTGGCCTCACAATGATACTTTCTTCCGATTGAGTACGTAATATGACGAAAAATAGTAACAATTAATATGATCGATCACAAAGCGGTGCGAAAAATCGATAAATACCAGGCCTCCAGATAAGACGGCGTAATTTATTTACATTTAGTTTTCTTATTTAACACGTAAAATATACGTTTAATGTGCTCAAAAGAACCGTCACATTAAGATGGCTATTTTCAGCACCCATAGCATAATTTTGAACTGAAGGATAGAAGAAAAATAAATAATTTTCCGACCACAATCTTTGCTTATCTGGACTTATAGATACTTAAAAGGCGGTGTATATTAGATGCCGATAGACTGCTACGTTTAATCTGATTGGCAGGAAGGGATTATCGAAAAAATCCTTCCTGGCGTTTTCATTGGTCGATTAGTCTGCGCTAATAATAAATTTTGAGGGTCGTGAGGTGAAGGGTTTGTCGAAAGGTAGATACGACGAAACCTTCGCTGGTGAAGATGCGGATTAGAGACACTCACTGGCTAAGAATAGACTTTAGCAGATGGTAGTTTAATTATCCAGCTAGTCGATAAACTAAAGAAAATGGTTTGAAACCACCCGAAAATATCTTTAACAGACTGATTTTGTCAAAAGGGGTCTGTCTGACGACTTTAGGACCACCAAGACCTAAAGTCGTCAGTGACTAGGCCCTAAGGTCGTCGACGATGTGTGGTGTTTTTGTGGTCCTATAAGCGCAGTATATGTCTGAGTGGTGGCGCTTATTTATCGAACTGGGTGTGTGTTTGGTCCTAGAGACGTCCTGGTGGTCTGAGCGCTGGTACTATGGTGTATGGGCGCTCTAGGCATGAGTGATAGCGTTTGTAGTCGTAGGCGTGTACTATATTTCTAAGTGGTGGCGGAGGTCGTCTTAGGGATACACTGGTGGTCTGAGAGTCAGTGTTGATAGTCCAAGGAACGCACTGAAGGTCTCAGTGGTGGTGTTGGTGGTCCTATGAACAAACTGAAGGTATGAGTGGCAATGCTCGCGGTCGTAGGCGTGCTGTTTAATTGAGTGACGGTGTAGGTGGTCGAAGGGGCGTATTGAAGTTCTAAGTACCTTATTGGTGGTCCAAGGAACGTAAAGGATGTGTAATGAAGCTCTAAGCAGTGGTGGTGGTTTGGATGTATACTTGGGGGCGATGATCCTATAAACATACATGAGCGTACATTTATATATAGTTCGGCGTATGCTTAAGCTGATTATCCGAGAGACAGTGTTGGTCGGGTACATGTAGAAAATTGAATGTCTTAATTCAGGTGTTAATAGTCCCGTAGGCGTACTGAATGTGGTTGCTCTTCATGAGCCACTTTGTAAGTAACCATGTCTTTGGGGTTTGCAACCAGTATACTGAGTCAAACTGGCCTGCTCAGCTACAGAGACTTGAAATTTAGGAATTGACAATTATGAGCATTTAATATACTATTTAGACAACGAAAACAAGAGCTGACCAGACCGTACAGGCTATTATAGCGGAAATTGAAAACCCTGGCACATCTACGGCACTGCCCTGATGCATCAGAGGTTAAGCCCCGGCACTTAAGCCCCACTTTGTCCCCTGTATCCATGGCCCCTAAGGGGTTGGGGATACAAATGACTGCTGCATAAAACGAGTTAAAAATCATTGTTTTAGAAGAGACGAAGTGAATAAACAGGCAGAAAAATCACTCATTTTCCTGAAGCCCAAAAGTCGGCAGGCCGGACCTTAAGTCGTCATCTCACTTTTCAACCTATTATTTCTGTAAGAGGTTGTCATATCGGTCAAAAGGACGTAATTATTGCTAGTTCGATATCTTCTGTACATGTAAATAACGCATGTGTTTATGTGGGACAGATGTACAGTATAGTTATTTTGTTTCGCCGGATCGATATCAATATCGCCTTCAACTCTCGACAGACTCCAAATTTTGCATGCAATTGGGTACCCCCATTTCAATGCCTACCACTCGGACACCTTTTATAGGGCGGCTGTACTTTATATATCAATCCATAGGGCAGATAATTTCCTTTCAAATGATGCCCCCTCTAAGAAGTTTCGATGATTAGGACGGAAAAGAGCGAGGCCAAAAGAAAACTGACGACCTTAGGGCTATGACGACTTTAGGGCCGCGTACGTTAGTGTTTGTTTTTATTTTTGTTTTGTTTGATTTGATTCTTTACGTTCACTCAACAACCTTTCAGTTATGCGGGACGGGTCTTCCTGGGTTGAACCAGTACTAAGCTAGGATAAATGTGTCTTGCTCAAGGACCACAACGCAGTGTCGCCGGTGAGGCTCGAACCCGCGGCCCTTCGGTCTCAAGTCAAGCACTCTACCACTGAGCCACTGCGCTCAAATGTTTGGCTTTAGCCTTGATCTACATGTACTTCCATTATTTGTAGATTATAGCAGAACAGGCACTGGCTGCGCTTTAGAACAGGCTCGTCTGAGTCTTTGCTGTTGGCAAATGCGATAAGTGATAAGCTGGCATAGTTTTTAAGTGGCTCTAACCCACGGTTAACATGACACGCATGGCCCGAAAGTCTAGTCTGAATATACGGAGTTGCAATATGTAATAAGAGAGAATTTCTAAATTTCGTGCAAAAATGCGCTCATGGCAAAATCTCGTGACTTCATCTTACAGCATACGTACATCACAGATTGAGCAGACTAGCGTTTGCCATGCTGATAAAATACGCTTGTTACATGTAGCATACACGGAACAGTCAGCGCATCAGACTTGTAGTCCTATTAGCATACACGGAACAGTCAGCACATCAGACTTTTAGTCTATTAGCATACACGGAACAGTCAGCACATCAGACTTGTAGCCCAAGTATTGATATTGATATTTGTCTTCATAGATATTCGCCACGACAAAAAAAATGACAGAGAAAAATGACAAAAAAGCAACAACAAAAAATGACAACAACAACAACAACAAAAGAAAAAAAGGGGAGAGGCTATTTAAAATATTAAGGATTGGGTGAAAGGGGAGGATGAGCCCACAAAAAAAAATCGCCACTTCGTGCCGTCGCAGTTTAAACAGTGCATTTCCAGAATGTTTTGTGAAAATTACCATGGCAATGTTAATGGGTGCAATTTTTCAAAAATTAACGGGGATGGAAGTCAAATATAAAATAGCAATATACAATAAAATATTAAAATAATTATAATTTTGGTTCTCAAGTAGGTCACGTTTAAAGCGAACATACATTTTAAAATATCACGATTCCTATTGCCGCTTAGTCAACGTCATCAAAAAAAATGCCATTTAAATGTGTTGTCGTGTTTAAATGACTACCATACGAAAATAACAGACACCAAGAAGCTACAATAAAATTGTATATTGCGTAAATTCGGTACTTTTTTCACGGTTGTAGCTTCTATTGTTTTGCGACAATAATTTTTGCCAAAAAATCTTGAAATATATTGATTTAAACGGCGACGTTACGAGATGGCGAATAATTATGTCCTGTGTATAACGATTATTGCATACACTGAAACGAGCATCGTATGCCACATCACCCATAAGTAGGATGGACCTTTCCGTTTGTAGCGTGTCGTCTTAATACAACAGACAACAAAACAGTTCACGTGCTGTACGACAAGATTGGGGACAAAAAATACTGGAACGGACATGCATTTTTGCGCATACAATTTGCGTTCGAAATGGAATTGATCTCGTTGTTTTATAAAATGTATTATAATATCAGGCCTGGTCTTGGTCTGCAGTGTGTGATTCTGGTATTTCCTGATGATACTCACTTGTTTTTCTGGTCTTTAGTAGAAAAATAATATAAATGCACTACGGCCCGGTGTCCGGGAGACACGGTGTGTTTTTTGTTTGTTTGTTTTTTTAAATAGTCATCTAACTCTTCCAACTCCAACGTTGTGAGATAGATATTTAAACAGTCGCATGTATAACTCTTCCAATCCATAATTAAATATTTCTTTGCGAAAAAATTGTAAAATATTTGCGCCTCTTGGGCTATAAACGATGTTAACAAATGCTGCTTAACAAATTGCGCAACTCAGTACAGTTGCGTAAAATTACGTCACTTTTGCAGCGCGTTTTCCCGACGTCACGTTTTACCGCATTTGGGCACAAAATGTCATGGCGCGTCACATATACACTTTTGACTTGTTATCATTTGGATGTCAAACAACACGTCTGAAAAATCTATACTAAAAGAAAATCATCGGTTTAACTCAAATGCGTATGAACAGACGATAAAGTTGCAGCCTAATGTTTGGGCCATCATAATGTCCAACGTTATTCAAGTGGAAAGTATTGTTATCAACTGTGATTGGATATATCACCAAGCATGCAGGTTGTAGCACCATATTTTAGTTATTACCAAATGATTGTTCTGCTTGTTTCCATTTTCGTTCAATGAATAAGGGAATTGTAATTGCATTTTCCTTTTTTACAAATTGCTTCCACGTTTATTATGAATAGTCTGGCTCTATCAATTGATAAACACACAGCCATAAGACACAATTGTATATTTTATGCAGCAAATGTATACATATATTTTTGCTTACTATCTTGTGATGATCTTAAAATTTTAACTGAATAGTTTTTTGTTTCTTTTTTAAATATTTTATTGTCCTTCAAGAGCAAGCTTATAGATTTGCGCATATACTGTCTATTTTAGGCTCACATTTGGTTTATTCTTTATTCTTTAAAATGTATTATTCGCTATTCATGTTTGTTTCTGCTATTCATTAAAATATAATTATTCTTTATCCTAGGACCTCATTATTCTCTTTTCATGATTTGTTTTTGCTCTTTATTCTCTATTCTATATAAAATAAGGTCATTGAACCCAATCCAGACAATCATACATGTACAGAAGAAGCTGTGTATCAGTCACCTCTCATATTATCTCACGTTGCCTGTTAAACGTTGCCTAATTCAAGGCATGTGCCTTTGTCAGGTCATGATGACGTTGCACTTTTTAATGACGTCGTTAATGACGCTGAATCAATACAAAAATCGATAATTATGACATAATCGCTAGTTTGAAGAGAGAACTGATAAATAGAATACCAGTTTTGCGTCTTTTGATACCAAGTTTACCAGGCTTGGCTTTGAGAACGCATGTTGAATCGCTCAGCCAGCCTCGCGGTGTCAACAAGCGTTCCCAAAGCCTTGCCTGGTAAACTTGAACACTCACCTTATATTCTCTATTAGTACCTTTTTTCCAATTAAAATCCGTTTTGGTTTATCTCTATATTTCAGGGTGTTCTAACGTACAATACAGCGCTCAACCACTTCCTAGGCTTGGGAAATGTTCCTCCAGGGACAATAATTCCAGACAGAGAGTCCCGCAGAGATGCTATCATTGAAAGGCTGAAAAGAATTCCTGCAAGTGTCGTGTGTTTACAAGAGGTAGGAACTGACGTTATGATGCTGTATAGTATTCTATCTGGCACTTCACAAGTTAAAAATAAACTAAACTATCCTGAAGTTTTGATATGGCGTTGATATCCATATTCTGAACCCTCAAGAATATGAAGTAGTAGTAGGAAGCGGAATTCCATTTAAGCCAGTGCTAGGGACATGAAAATTGTTGCAGTTTCCATTAAGTCTCATGAACGGACTCAATGAAACTGAGTATGCTGTTCTCTAATTTTGAAGGTTCATTCTAATTTTGAAGGATCGTCTTTTTCCAGATCTGAAAGTTGAAATGAGCATGATTCTACGGTTTCAAACTGTACTTACCTGTTTAAAATATTATTTTATCAGTCACCTCTCATATTAACTGCATTGTTGCACGTTGCCTGATAAACGGTGTCTATCTCACGGTATTTGCCTTTATCAGGCCATGATGACATTGCACTTTTTGAAGCATTTGCCTTTATCAGGCTATGATGACATTGCACTGTTTGAATGCCGTCGTTAATGACGCTGAATCAGTACAACCATCGAAAATTGCGTCATAATCGCTAGTACGAAGAGTGAAACAATGTTTAAACTGATAAATAGAATACCAGGTTTGCGTCATTTGTAATCAAGTTTAACAGGTTGACATGTTGAATCGCTCGGCAAGCCTAAGCATTCTCAAAGTAATTAAGGGTGCAAAGATCAGGAATCAATACTATCAAGTACCATACATGACCCAGGATACCAATGGGAAAGTGACAAACTCACAGTTAGACACCACAAACAAGAGCCAAGAGGTCAGCCCTTTCCCAGCAGGTGACCACAAAGCACATATAAACAGACGCGCACAAAGACATAGCAAACACAAGACAGTCAAAAACATAAAAGATCCACAAAAGAAGTACCGCCTTGGAACGGTCAGTAAAATATTTTACTGGAGGGCTTAAACCGGTTTAACGGCGCCAACCTCACCCTTAATTCAGATGTGGATCAAGACATATTGCCTGGTAAACTTGATATAAAAAGACACGCACCAGGTATTCTCTATTTATTGGGTCAGGCGACCAAGCAAAAATAACTGTTTGTCCTCGTTTTGCCGAAATATTATTCTTGTAAACAAAATTCCATTTGGTTAAATTTCACTCCATTTCATATGGTCTTACAATGATTAGCAATAAATATCAGTTTTACATCAAACGAACTGAGAAAGCACCTGTAATTATGAGGAAACTGCAAAACATTTTTTCACCGTACTATGACCACCCCATTTCCTACGGTTTTATGAGTCTCTCTCTCTGCAATGTTACATGTCTTTGGTCAGTTTTGTCAGCATGTTGCTTGAGTATGTTGCTTAGATTTAGTTTCAAATATTTCCCCGTTTATACTAATTCAACTGAATATAAGACTCATTTCACGATAGTTTATACATAAAAAGAAGTATTTTAACACTTAAAGCGCCAATCACAACTCAACAAGACGGCATCTCTAAGCTTCATGAATTTATGTTTTACTTTTTTTTTGCTATCTCATCATTTGAATTCTTGTCCACTGATCTGAACAAATTAAATTATATCTTCCATATTAAACGCGTATTTCCCACCCTAAGATCTGCAATGTACGTATTTGTTCTTAAATTTCTATACTATGCATGAACTACAAATACCACACAGTTTTATCAAGTTGTTTCACTCAGGACTGCGTTCATCCTGGTCCCGAGGTAATAAAACTTGAGTTCATTCTCAGACTCAAAATAAAGTGTAATAATTGGCTGCTTGCGGACACGGCTGCCAACTGACAACAGCCCTTCTCAAATCAGCGAAAAATTTTCATGATCAATCTCTACGAAAGTAAAGGCTGGGCTGGGATCGAACTCACGGCCCCTGGGGAAACAATCAGACTGGCTATTGATTGGACTCTCTATCAATTGTGCTACACGGCCCGGCAATTTTTTCTTACAATACAAAAAAAATCACACAAAAAATCACACAAAAATTATATCACAATGAATGGGAGGGAAGAAATGAAAGCTCTTCTTTACGAGGCAGAACTGACTGGCTCATGTGGCTGCTTCTTCTCTCAATAATTAAGTTAAGGTCCACTTGAAGCTGGGTACCAATATGGTGGAACTAAAATTTGCTAACAACAGCTGAAAATTGCTACCAACATCTTTTAAATGATTACAATCAAAGTGCTTGAAATACTGATCGATTCTTTAACATTCTTTGAAATAAAAAATGATCTATTTTCATACTCATCGACGGTTGGTAAACAGGGGAATATGCTCCAAAAGGAGGTAACGATATTTTGTTCCATCGGCACATTAGGGAAATCTTTAGATTTTTCCAAAGGACAGAAAATTAAACAACAAAAAAGTAGATATCAGTGGCTTTTATAAATAAATTCGCAGTATAAGTGACAGATGGATACTTTTCGCAAGGGTACCGTGTAAAAAAAACTTTTTTCTCTGTGTATGTGGTTAAATTGGCTGAAATTGAAATAATTTTCTCTGCGTTTGGTTCTCATTATCATTTTGAACACGGAGTTGTTGTGGGGTTTTTTTTTCACAATTTTGTCAACTAAGACACCTTTTTGCATAATTTATTGTTTTGAACAAAAACTACAGGCCTGGTACGCTAGTCCTGTACAATGCAATCTGGATTACCTATTGGGTCCAAAAGGGCAACGGAGAGAATTTTGTTTAAACAGATGACTGAGAAAATACTATATGAGATCGTTCCGGCGGCACAGAGCTTGTTCCAAACTGAATGAGCTATTTCCAATCTGTTGAAATTGACAAGCTGGAACATTTTAGACTAATAAAACAGACATGTGAAGCAATCTGAAACACATAAATCAGGTCACGAGTAATCTGTTTTGCGAGACACACAATCCCGCAAGGCTACAGTGACTAGCCATAATCTTGAAAGTTTTGGATTTCATGATAAGTATCCTTTTCCACATACTGAATAACAAAAGCGCTGATCAGAATGCTTAGGTGCCCAGTCTGCACTGCGCTTTTTTCCGCTGGCGTTATACTTCATTTTCTGTGTGCATTGCAGTGCTCGCGAACACACTTTAGCGATCGGAAAGGCAGTTTTGTTCCAAAAGTGCGTTCATGATTGCCACCTACCAAGTGTGATGACTGTTTATCATGATTTTGTAGGTCTATATTGGTGAAGACGTGGCTGCTATTGTAGATGCGTTGGATGAACATTTTCCGCACTCACACTCCAAGATACACGATGGCAACGGTCAAGTTCCACAGAACGGTCTAAGCAGTGAGCCTGTCTGCGAAGCAACATTATTCACGGCATTTGTGGCTTGCTTCGAAACAAACTGCTTGAGTCAGCAGACGAGACCAGAAATAATAAAATGCATCGCACAGTCTTGTTTTAATGAATTTTCAGTTTTATCCCAAGACTGTTCTAGCTGTATCTTCTACTCTGGAATTAATATTACAGAAGTTGCAATTGTGTAAGTTTCTAGTTGTATATGTGACATGTCGTAGAAGATCTAAGGTTGTATGTGTAAGATGTCGTAGACGATCTAAGGTTGTGTGTGTAACATGTCGTTGACGATCTAAGGTTGTGTGTGTAACATGTCGTTGACGATCTAAGGTTTGTGGCTAGTAGTTTTTGGCTCTGCTGCGGCAAGCAGTTGCGGGTCTGTTGTGGCTGGCATATGTGGCTCTATTCTTCCTACTATATAGTTGTGGCTATACAGCGGTTCTTAAGTCAGAAGATATGTATACACTTATGCATACATATAAATGTTCTAATAGAATCAAGCCAATCTTTAAAATATATGATTTTTCCACCTCTAATATCCTTACTCATTTGCAAACTAAACAAGAGCCTACTGTTAAAAGATCTTAGCAAACTTTGCTGCTTGAAATGCAGAGACACATTAATTACTCCAACAGTATGGGTGTGCAATTATGTACATATACCATATATCTAATATTTAGTATGTATATAGTATATAATATCTTAAATATTAGTTACCCATATAACTTCTTGAGACGGTCATTTAGTGGTGGGATGCATTGCAATGCAGCAAAATATGTCCGATTGTCACAATCCCACGTTCCCTTTGCCGAAAATGGCTTGTTTAGAATAACAGTTTTATATATGCTTAGCGTAGACGTAGACAAAGCTTTTGTGAGTGAGTATATATGATAATACCCTAACAGTTTGACATATGAACGTAGGGTGAGGTTGGCGCCGTGAAAACGGTTTAAGCCCTCCAGTAAAATATTTTTACTGACCGTTCCAAGGCAGTACTTCTTTTGTGGATCATTTGTGTTATTTATGTGTTGTGTTTGTCATGCTTTCGCATCTGTTCATTGCTGCCTTGTGGTCACCTGCTGGGAAAGGGCTGATCTCTTGACTCTTGTTTTTGATGTTTAATTGTGTTTTGTCGCTTTCCCCTGTGGTATCCTGGGTCAGGTGTGTTAGTTGATTGTATCAATTCCTCATCTTTTCCTCCTTTCTTACTATGATGGAGAAAGTGACCACGTCTATCAATGTTAAATTGACTTAATCTTCTTGTAAATGCGGTGTGAAAGCTTTTGCGCCACCGTACATGAATAAAGCCAAAGTTAACCTTATCCCATCAATATCTCCTGCCCTAAGAAATTTTGGCTGCTTTTTACGTCTACTGCATTTATTCAAGTGGTCTACAGACTAGATTTTATCATGGAAGCAAACACTATGAATCATATTGTTTAAAATATAGACTGTCTTAGAGAACAAACAAAAAACTGCCTCAGCCATTTCCGCACATGCTACAGAACTAAGTTTCTTTTCGCCAGTTCCAGCTAACAAAATGGAGCTGTTTCGTACATAGTACTACGCGTAATGTGCCTTATGTACACAAGAGGCTTGATTCAATTCTCAAATTGTGTCGGACTTAACTGATTGAAAAAGGCAAGACTCGCGGAAAAGGGGTTAATGAAATGGAGCATTTTATGTTTCCGATCGCCAGAACTCTTTGAAAATGTTCTGTAATGTTTCGTCGGGTTTTCAAGAAGGGCTGTTGTCAAATACAAGCAATATGTGCATTGAGTACTGTTTAACCGCTTAGTCTAAGTTTAGCCAGGATAAAAGTGTGGTTAGGTCAAATGACTGTCTCGACATGACGATAGATGTTGACTTGGACGTTCAACCACAAACCAAACAAAAACAATGGATTTCTAGGGACTGTTTCTTTAACTTAACATCAAAATTACTTTGGATTTGAAGCATCTGAATCGTATTTTGGTTAAGGGGATATATCTTTCAAAAGCTCTTACTTGCATAAATTTTTTCCTGTATAAACAAAAATTTGTTTTTATCAAGGAGACGGATATCTTTGGCTACATTGTTGTATGAACAATTTATAAATTTCACATAGATCAACATACAGCTTTTGAGCAATCGACAACATGCTTATCAGTCGTTTTTGAGTTACTTCCAGGTTTTATTCCGTTTGCAATATTGTGACACGCTGGGTGAACTTTAGAAAAAAACATTTACATAAACATGAACTGCAATTATCCGACTACAATATGGGAAAGTATTTTCGCCCAAATGTACAAATTTCTGGTAGAACAATATATATATTTCCAACTTTTGCTTATAAATGTTTCAAGGTCAAAAGCAAAATTATAAATAATTCAAAAATACATATATTTTGGTCAAAATACGTACCCATATTGTAACTGTAGTTCTTTTTCATGGTAACATTTGTACCTAAAATTTACCCAATATGCCACAATATTGTAAACGGAATAAAACCAGGAAGTAACTCAAAAACGACTGAAAGCATGCTGCTGAGTGCTCAAAAGCTGTATGTTGGGGCATAATGAGATCTGTGTGAGATGTATAAATTGTCCTTCCAACAATATAGCCAAAGTTATCCGTCTCCATAATAAAATAGCCATTTTTGTTTATACGGGAAAAAGTTCATACAAGTTAGAGCTTTTGAAAGCAACATCTCCTTAAAGCTGCATAGTCTGTAACTTTTGTGTTTTTTTTTAATTTTAGAAATAATGTTTCTATTTTTCAAGAACACAGCTAAAAAACTAAAATTCCGGTATACAACTTACCAATTTCGTCAATCTTAACAAATTATCAGTATCAAAACAACATCATTTATGTTAAAAGTTAACTGTCTATAATTATTGGAGGGACGCAAATAATTACCAACAATAGGAAACACACACCTATTTTATATGATAATTCACTTTTCCGTGCAGTTTCAGCAGTAGTGAACAGATTTGTTGTGAAAACATAACTTAATTCTACTTTTACAAATGATTTGAAAAGAAAATATTTTTTTCCGAAAAATGTTCATAGTTGCAGACTTAGCCGCTTTAAACACTTTGCATGTTGGGTAGTTTTCATGCTTTTTGTCATCTGCTGATATGTGTCCAAACTGTTTGCAAAGGTTATCAGCAGACGACAAAGGTCTCCGCTTGCAAGAAAAGAAATGATATTTATTTACTGTGGTACACTTCAGGTGCAGCGATATTTATGGCCCTGGCCCATACAGAAGACCTACTGGAGCGGGCCTCCTTCTTCTCAGCAAAACGCCTTTGAGCTCACCTCTTTATGTGGACTTCCATCCAGGGACACGAGAAATCATTGAGCGAGGATATATACAGGCAGAGGTACAGTTTTATTACTTAAAAATATTAACCTGATCCTGGCCTTTATCATTAACATAATTCCACAGCTGATTTAGCATCTAAATATATCTTCGGCGTTCATCCTATATACTACAACGGAAATGCACGTGGCACTTTATAACACAATAGATGTATATATAAAACAGCTATTCGGTCCCTGTATCTTGAGGGAAATTACCACATATACGAGTATATCGTTTAAACTGTCCCACCTGATTAAATTTAGCATATAAGTATAATTTCATGTGTTACATTTAGACGAACTGTCGCACCTAAATTGATATTTTAGGCAAAGTGCTGCACCTTTTTAGTCGAATTGACGCTTAGACGAAATGGTCATTCGACGAAATGGACCTTTCGACGATATGGCATTAGACGAAATGGTTTTAGACGAAATGTCGTGCAGCCATTGCCACATGGTATGCAATGTCCTGGTCTCTTGTAAAGCTATCGGAGATAGGAACCAGTTGTGGGCGTGGTTAGACAGTAACCGAAAAGCCAATTAATACCAATATAATGATCAATCTGCGTGGCTCAGTGGGTAGAACATGTGAATGTAGCACAGTTTATGTTTTAAGCTCTGCGTTGTTAGTTTGAATCCTGTATGCGGCATTTTTTTACTGTAACTATTGAAAAAACTTGTTTTTTATTTTTATTTTTTTTTTTTCCTTTTTTGCAATATCTTTTCCCCATTTTAGTTAATTTCATCGCTTAATTTGATAACAGCATTCTCTTGCCAGATCTGTAAAACTGTACTTCGACTATCGCCTGTCACCACTTCGGTTTTAAGATATATGGACCTCCTTTCTGTTCTTTAGAGAAATGCTCAGACGAGCTATAACTGATTTCTTTTGCTTTAGAGTCAAGAGCATGACTGTTGTTGTTTTTTTCAGAAGACACATTCTCGAACTAAATTTAACTCGCAGCATCAAGAAAATTTCAGCCATAACATTTTTAAAGAAAGCATGAACTTACAAATTCTCATGTTTATGTGCATTTCTTTCATACATAAAAGAAAAAAATGAAATTTTTAAAAGTTGGGTCAGCCAGGATTCGAACCGATAATTTAATAACTTAACTATCTAGAGCTATGTTGACTAACCACACAACTAAGCTGGAATGAACAACTTCATTAAATTATGAACTGATTTTATAGCAATTGCACCAATACGTTTATTTTCATAATTGTTCGGAACATACCGATTATACATGATTCCTCCTCAAAAAAATATATAATCAGCGTTAATACTGTAATAATTTATTCAAGTACATGTATTAAGGTCAGTATGAGGATAATATTTACAGGTAATAGGCATAGCTAGTCAGCGGGGAAATTGCAAGTAAATGTTGCTGTCCAGGGCCCAGACCTATGTGTTTTTCTTATTCTTTCATTTGCTGTGGTTCTTACAATAAATTAAATTTTATTATATCCCCACTTGTCGTCGATCACATCCGTCTTTCTCTCTGTCCATCTGTCCGTCAGTCTGCCAGTCAGATTTGCTCGCAATTTGCAAATTCCTAGTCCTTTTTGACAAAGGGTGTTCATGTTTGGCACAATGATTGACTGTCCATAGGACAGTCCCAGTTGATGAACTAAGAACGCTGTCTTAGATACATCTGATTAACCGTGAAGGAGGGGCACTATCCCACTGCTAAATGCCCCATAGAAGAAGTAGACAAGAGGGGCCTTCTTTTGAGTACCAACAACATAATTTCAAATTCGCACTCTTATTTGGAGGCTTGGGTCGGGTGCTGCTCAAGTCGATGATAACAGTTCACTATAAACAAAACTTATCTAGACTATCGGAGAGGGATGGCACTGTATCACGCAGACGATTCAGTCTCACTTATTGTTATAAGCAAAACATAATTGAGCCGTGCATTGAATTTCCAACAATGTGGTATGTGCGACCAGCAAAGGCTCAAACCAGCCTGCGTATATGTGCAGTCTGATCAGAGCCTTTGTTAGTCGCTTGAATATTCTATGACTGTAAAGCCACTGACTGAACATCATTTGGAGTTTCTAAGCTTAACAGGAGGCCGCTAAGGCTTGTCTGAGTCTAAACTAGTCAAAATGCCACATTGTTGGAAATCGCATGTCACGGTTCATTTATGTTTTAACTGATGGATTAGAAATAATTACCATTTTGCGCTCAAAACGTTTAGTGTTGGGACCAAACTGAAATATATGGGCTATTTTGCGAGTTTGTTGCACCCCCAGGAAGAAAAAGTTGGTTACTATTTTCAGTCAGGGACACGTCTGGGGGCCTTAGAAAACCATGTTTTACTAAGTTTTCTGTGGTCATTTTTCTGTAAATGGCCTGTAATTAACGTTACCCCACAAACATTGAAAATAGCAGTACACAAAATACCAGACTAATAATATATTTTGTAATAGCATCAATTAAGTTATTTAAGGTTTAAATATTGATCTAGTCATAAACACTAATTGCAGACATCTGTGAGATGTTTTACCGCTCATCAGCGTTACGTATGTTACATTTTATACGAAATTGTAGATAATGACTTTATAGATTGTAAATAAGAATGAACCATGTTCCCCAGCCACAGGAAGAGAAATTTGGTTACTATTTTCAGTCTGGGACATGTCTTGGGGCTATAGAAACTCATGTTTTAGGAAGTTTTCTATGGTAAGTTTTCTGTAAGTGAAGTGTAATCAATGTTACCCTAATTTTGAAAATAGCAGTAAAATAGTACAAGAGTAATAGGATAGTTAACAATAGTATTAATTGATTAATAGGAGTTTTTATGTTTTAGCTAGACATAAACATCGATTGCAGACATCTGTTATATATATTTCTGCTCATCAGAGCTACTTACGTTACATTGTTTTACGAAATTGCAGACAATGACTGTATAGATTGCAAGTTATAATAAACCATGTTCCCAACCTTAAATATGCCGTAAATATCCCTATACTAATGATGAATTTCCATTTTTCCATATTTGAATCTATTTATAATTTGTAACTGGAGATAATTTGTAAAAAAAGAATAAAATATGCTCATAAGCATATCCTTTCTACTGGCATACAGATTTTCTATGTCAACAAAACACATTGCATTGGAATTGACAGTGTCTTCTTTCATCTCTGTTACGATGAAATGAAATAACAGCTATAAAATCAAGTTTTACGACCATGGACATTTAACTTCTGTTAATATATAAATAAGGTAACATAGGTAACAACAATTGTGTTTTGCATAAATGGATATACTAAAAATTGCGGAGAGTAGACTCATATTTTTACCTAAGCCTGGCGACACGCAGAGTGTACTCTCCACATATTTTAATAATTTCAATAATAGCCAAATTATTTAAAATAAACACTAATCTAAGAGATTTTTGTAATTTTGTTTGATCCTGTTACTTTGATACATGTATGGTAATTTGTAGATTTGTTATCAATGGTTCATAGCAATAAACATATTGACTTTATGATTCAAATATTGGACAGAATATACAATACCTCAATAAATGAATTTATAAAAGAAAAGCAATATTTACTGCATCTGGTGGCAAAGCATGAGGATAGTGTGGGTGTCTTCCAGAGCAGGGGCTTTCTGTCGACTTTACACAGAGGGCACATCTTAAAACTAGTAAAGTTCCAGCTGAGCCTTCTTCGAATGGGTAACTTATTGGTCAAATTTAACGATTCACTGTTTTACAAGATATTAGCCCTTTACACTATATGCATATATTTGTCAAGCCCATAAGATATGTAACAGCACACTGTCATTATTTTAGCTTAAATACGTTTTCCTGCGACACCTTGCTCCTTTTTTGCCAGTAGAAGTATCTAAACATGCCTGAAAAAACTATGTTTGCTAAATAGTGAGAATGACCATGAAATGTCACAATCGCAGACTGTAGATCAAACAAAGGTACTGTGAGGAAGAAACACAGAACATTTTAGGTCTTGGCTGCATTTTGTTATAATCTAAAATTCCTCTTTTGTTTTTAAAAATTACAAATATGATATCAATCAAAGTACTTATCAGCATAGAAATAGCACGGTTTCTACCAAAATGTACCTGATGCTTTGAAGATCTAGCATTTACTTTTTTTCTTGTATGCTTAATACATTAATCTTCACTGTTGACAATTACATTTTGACTAAAAAAAATCAATGTATCCCTAGGCATGTCACAATTGCAATCGTCCACACTCTTGTTGAACACGATTTCATTATATCATTATGCAAAATACTTTTTATCTTATTATATATACAGCAATTTTGAAAGAAATTATTTTGTTTGTTAACCAAGCACTTTTGAGGTAAAGCAACCTTAGCGATACGCATAGACTTAAAAGCATATTACGTGGTAACATTTATTACAAACCTATTTCATATTAACATTAATTGCAAATGTTTTCTCTGTTAGTGAAGCTTTAACTTAACGTCCTTTTTGAGGAGTTATTATATAGCTTTAATCATAAACATGACTAGCATGGTTTGAATTTCTGAAACTCACAGATTAAATTTTCGAATGAGTGTCTATTGAAAAAAGTAGGGTCACGATCACGCGCAGCTCTAAGCTTTCTTACATTAATCGCAAGGAAGTTCTTTTTTCTTTCTTTTTTGCACCTTTGGGTCTTGTTGAGCCATTTGTAACACTAATACATGTTTACACAGGAGTAAGAGACTTATGATCAGTTTGTTGGTTTCAAAGATTTACTGAATTAGCCTTATTGTATGCAAAACCATACAAAATAGTAAACATTTCTGCAAACAACAGCTCGTAGACATGATTTTAGTCATTAACTGACTCATTATTGCACCCATATCCTTGTATATATTTGTTAATACTAACACTGTTTTAGGACTGTTTCTGGTTAAAGAAAAGTATTTCAGCTTTGTTTTAAGTGTAATGCCATATTAAGATTACAAATTATTAGTAATTACAAATTACAATTGCAAGCTTATCTCGTATATTGCGCTGGTTTATACATGTAGTAGATAACTTTAATGTAAAGACCAACCTTATATTCAACGAAGAACTGTTTCAGCAAACTAATATGGTTAAAACACAGATGCATTTTTAATATGTAAGGACAGGCGAGTTTCACACCTTTGGGTCACACCTTTTCACCAAGCAAATCAGACATTAAACCAATTGATTATGTTTGTAAATTTGTATTAGATAAACATTTCGTGATGTAATTTCTCCAAACAAAAGACATGACCTCAGATAAATTGATGATAGACTGGGTGTTCACTCAAGCTATTAGCTGCTGCAATATGGTGAATGACAGATTCTCGCATAGCATGTGTATATATCATTGAATAACCTTGTTAATAGCTACACTCGTCCAAGTCCCTACATTTCAGAATTAATTTGAGATGTTAATTGTTTAATTAAGTGAAAAATCCCCTTATCCTAGACTTTGACGTGTAGATTTTCAGTCAGATTTTGAACATTGTATTATGGTATTAAAAGGAATAAAAGGAACTGAAATTTGCTTAAAAAAGACAGAAGAAAGAAAATACAAACTTTGGAAAGGCTAGTTAAGAGCCTTAGTCAGCAAAACGCCAAACAAGACACACTTACCTTATAGGATATTTTTCAATAGTATCAATGAACTTATTTTAGCTTGACTTGTTTGAGCTTGATATAAATATCAATTGTAGGCACCTGTGAGATATGTTTCTGCTCATCAGCGTTACTTATGTTACGGTGTATACTAAATTGCAAATAATGGCTTTATAGATTGCATTTTAGAACAAAACACGTTCCCCGACCTTAAATTTATATTGTAGATATCTATTCTAATGATAAATTTCCATTTTTACACATTTGAAGTTGTTAATATCTTGTAACTGTAGTAAAATATATTTATAAATATGCTTATTAGCTTACACATTTTTTATCCTCATTTATTAGGTAACGTAGTTTACAGGCCTATTATGAAACTTTGACAATAGGAAACGTAGTAAAACAGACCATAGGAAACGTAGTAAAACATTCAGTCCAATATTTGAATTATGAAGTAGATATTATACATATTGTCATGTACCATTGATTAAAACCTGTTAACTGTCATATCAAAGTAAAATAATCAATCAAAATTACAAAACTCTCTTAAATAAGTGTTTATTTAGAATAATTTGTCAATGATTGAAAATATTTTAACTCGTATGTAGAGAGAAGACTCAAATATATTCTGAGCCCCAGGTTTGTTGCCAGGCACATGTAAAATTTGAGTCTACTTCCCACACTTTTTAAATTAGTATTTGTATGCATTTATGCAAGGGACAATGTTGTTACCTACTTTACCTGATATAAACTAACAGCAACAACCTATCCTTCGAAGTTGGATTTGTTTATAGTTATAATTTTGTTTCATTGTGAAAGTGGTGAAGAAGACATTGTACATTCCAATGCAATGTAAATTGTCAGATGGAAAACCTCTACGCCAATACTAGAAGTGAAATGCTCATACGCATACTTAAATATTTATTTTTCAACCTCTATTGCCAGTTATAAGTTGTAAATCGCCTTAAATATGTGAAAATGGAAATTCATCATTAGATTAGAGATCTTTAATACACATTTAAGGTTGGGGGAAATGTCATATTCTAATATGCAATCTAAAGGTCATTATCTGCAATTTCGTAAATATGTAACATAAGTAACTATGACAAGCAGAAATACATCTCACACATGTATGCAAATGATGTTTATCACTAGCTCAAACATGTAAATTTCAAAAAATTTCATTGATACATTTGAAAACATCATATTAGTCTTGTATTTTGTGTAATGCTATCTTCAATGTTAGAAGGTAACATTAATTACAAGCCATTTACAGAAAAATGACCAAAGAAAACAAAGTAAAACATGGGGTTCGAATGACTCAAGACATGTCCCAGTCTGAAAATAGTAACCAAGTTTCTCTTCCTGTGGCTGGGGAACATGGTTCATTCTTATATGCAATCTATAAAGTCATTATCTGCAATTTCATATAAAAAGTAACATACGTTACGCTGACGAGCTGCAATACATCTCAGAGATGTCTGCAATTGGTGTTTATGATTATGTTAAACATTTGAAACTCACTTAAATTCATTGATACAGTTATAAAGAATATTATTAGTCTTGTATTTTGTTTACTGCTATTTTCAGTGTTTGTGGGATAACGGTGATTACAGGCCATTTACAGAAAATTGACCACAGAAAACTTAGTAAAACATGGGTTTCTAAGGCCCCCAGACATGTCCCTGATTGACAATAGTAACCAACTTTTTCTTCCTTGGGGGTGCTTTAGAACTCAAAATTTGAGATTTGGCCCCTGCACTAGTTTACTTATCTCACCCTATGCCGACTACTGCAGCTTCAGAGCACAGTTCTTTAACGTGAGTCCTGTATTTTATCATTTCAGGTGAGCTGTATTGGAACAGTTGTCTGTGCTCATGCTTCACATGTCGACCCTCCTCTTACAGGGCCTTATTTCGAATGTACGTATGACTTTCATATTTTATCCAAATATTCATAGTAGCAAATGTAAATTTAGTTGTAGTAATCATGGGCACTATTTGGCATGGACCACTTAAGCCAAAAAAAAACGTAAATTGCCACATGCCCCATAGTTCCTAACCTGGGAATCTTGAGCTGAGTCTCAGAGATTAACTGTGTTTAATACATTTAGCAAATGACTTATTTATTTCAAAAAGAATCTGGCTTGTCTTCATTTAGGGTAAATCCTGGTCATACGAAATTTTCTTTTCTGAGATTTTCAGCCTTGAAAATAACTTCTTGGTGTAGCTGGCAGACACCTGTGTCATATTTTATATGTGGAGCATCATCTGGGGCTATTAAGCTCTAAGTGCATTAGTGTCTCAGTGTTGTAAGCATAATTTTATATAGCGTTAATATGTTTTATATTCAAAGCTACTAAGTTTTTGCGTGTTTGTGTCTTGGCCCGGCATCTTTAAAAGACCATATACTCCTAGATGCAAAACGTTTAATAGAGTCACTGTGTGTAATAGTCCAGGTTACTAAAGTCTTCGCGTTTTAGTGCATTGGTCTTGTAACTGGAGACCTCAACTCATAGATGCATTACCCTATAGCTAATTTCATACCGAGTTTTCTCAACACATTCAAATTAGCTCCATCCCTCCCGAATAGAAAGATATCTGGTCAGTCAAAAACATTCCAACAACGTGACGTATACTTAAATAAGCATTTCACATACCCAAACTTGACAAGTGAAAACGTGCGAGTTTATGTAATTTTCGGTTATATGAGGATTTTCTATCGCTAGAATGACTTGATAGCTCGATGCAACATTGCCAATAATGTTTTTAACGAGATTTTGATACATTCTTCAAATGGTGAAATGTTTACATAAACACTGACTCAGGAAGTGACGGCGATGCTGTGACTACGTACCCAAAACAGACGTCAGAACGTAAACAACCAGGGCTCTGTTTGAAATACATAACATTGGTTTTCAAGGTAACAAAAAACAAACAAAGTGGAGCTAAGTGGCCCCTACTTCGTATGCAATATATATAAGCCTGTTTGCTTATAAAACATACTTTCTTTAAGTATTTTAATGCTGGCCTCAAGCACATGGCTGCTCGACCTTGTGGTAACGGAACGATCTTTTGATTGGCTGAGGTATTCATGTGATATAAGTGCATGTGACTTGAGTCCTGAAAGAAATCCGGAAAAGTACCGAAGGCCTCAGCTATAGCGTAAATATGTGTTAAAGTCAAGAAACTAAGCTCTTTGCATCTAAATGTCTTAGCCTAAAATCTCAAGACCTATAGTCCTAGAGGCATAAATCCATCGCATCAATGTGTGTTATATTCAATGCTACTAAATTATTTGCGCGTGTGTGCTTTGGTTTTGTTTCTTTATACCTTAAGTTCCTGAGATATAACCATATAGCGATCATGTGTATTATTTATTCAAGGTCACAACGTGTTTTTTGCGTTTTGGTGTCCAGATATTGTATCTTAGGATCTCAACTGTCACTTTGTGTTATTATCAATTCTAATTAAAGTAAGTAAGGAGGCAAAGATCAGGAATCGATACAATCAAGTACCACACCTGACCCAGGACCCTGCACAGAAAAGTGACAAAAACACAATATACCATTACACACAAGAGAGCCAACCCAGCCTAGCAGATTTTACAAGATATGAAGAAAAGGTTAAACGTAGTTTGTGCTCATGATTTTTTGTTGATGCACTACGTGTTAGTCAGTATTTTTCAGTCAGAGAGAGAGAGAGAGAGAGAGAGAGAGAGAGAGAGAGAGAGAGAGAGAGAGAGAGAGAAAGAAAGATGGTTAGTTTACTACAGTTGATATCATTTAAAATGTACAGAGAAGAGCAACGTGCTTGGTCAACTCACTCACAGGTCGCACCTATGAGGATAGATTTAAAGCATTGGGACTCCCAACTCTTAAGAGCTGATGTAATACAAATTTATAAAATCCTAAACCAAATGAATCAAGTTGATATAGATAAGTTTTTTCATTGTGTCAGAAATGACCACAAGAGGTAACAGTTTGAAAATCTTCAAACCTCGGTCAAATGGGAGCCAGTGCTTTCTGCTTTCCTGTTGTTGATGTGTGGAACGCTCTACCAAATACAGTAGTGATCGCACTTTCACTGAACTCCTTCAAATCAAGACTAAACAAACATTGGCATGGATATGAGCTTAAATTTAGTGCATTATGCTACATCCCCGGTGAAACAGTATTGTCAAATTTTGTGAGAAGATATCCAAATGGGTCTTCCAAGGCGGTACTTCTTTTGTGGATCTTTTATGTTTTTCGTGTGTTTACTATGCCTTTGTGTGTGTCTGTTTATATGTGCCTTGTGGTCACCTGCTGGGAAAGGGCTGACCTCTTGCCTCTCGTTTGTGGTGTCTGGCTGTGAGTTTGTCACTTTCCCAGAGGTATCCTAGGTCAGGTGTGGTACTTGATTGTATCGATTCCTGATCTTTGCACCCTTACTTATTTAGAAGTTGTCTAGCAGCTTGGTACGACCTCGGTAATGGTGAGATAATATAGCTATTGGTGTTCTGTGTCTCTTTCCTACGTTGCAATGGGTTGGTCTGCAGTGTGTAATTGTGGTATATCCCGGTCATAGTTACTGACTATATGGAGAGGGCATTATGGGAATTAGTTTTAACATATTACAACTAATAGAATTGCTTGTTTCATTTTGATGTTCACAGAGTTCTAACATTATCGATATTCAAATGATTATAATAATGATATAAATTGTTCATTAGTGTAGAACGAAATGTTGAATACATTGCTTTCAATATTAAACTTTTAATAATATTCAACTTTAAGGTCGCTGTATCGCCACATGGTATGTAAAGCTAATGTAGATAAGAACCAGGTGAAGGTGTGGCTAGACAGTGACCTAAAAGTTAAATAACATACTTTATAGATGAGCTCCAAGCTGCTGGTTTTACCAATTATACGCAACAAAACCTGTATGAACTAACACAGCTTGCAGAAAAATTTGGAAATGACAAAAGGACATGGGTGATAGGAGATTTAAATACAGGCCCTGAATGTTCTAATTATGGGATACACGAGGAAGCTCCAGGTAAGATTTTAACTACAAAAAGAATGGTATGCTAGCTTAAGAGTTGCTATATTTGAGTAGCGCATGAGGATTTGGTACATAATTCATATGCTAACTGCAATGGCTCCTGCGAGTATATTGCATTCACTAATCGCATACAGAAAGCATGGTTAAAACAGTGAAGTCATCATACAAAACAATAGATGTTTAGCCTCACTTGATAGCTGGGTTTATGCATTTAATGAATGGCTTTAAAGATTTTTGCTTAAGTCATTTTATCCTGGGATAGTCCATTTGTCCGAAAGATTTATGACCCTGAATGCCACAGCATTTTTTTCAACACATTCATTATAGTTTCAAATAAGGCATGTTTGGTCGTCAACCAAATCACAGTTGGCAACTTTGCTTTCCTCATTAATTGAACGCTGATGGGTCAGACCTCAGATTCTAGAGATAATTTGGGTCTGATGCTGTGTCTGTTGTAAAACCCAGCAGGGTTTAACTGTTGGGTTCCATTTACTCTGGAATTCAGTTGTATGTACTGTTGAGTCCTTATCTTTGTATCGTCTCCTTTTATATACTAGGAGATTATTCAAGGATGAGTTAGGGATTTTCCATGCAAACCAAACATCTATGTGTCTTATCCACATCAGAATTTAGGGTGAGGTTGGTACCATGAAACTAGTTTAAGCCCTCCGGTAATCTTCTTACTGACTGTTCCAAGGTGGTGCTTCTTTTGTGGCTGTTTTTGGTATGTGTGTTTTTCTTTGACATACTGTCATGTCTGTTTCTTGCAGTCTTGTGATTACCTGTTGGGAAAGGACTGACATCTTGCCTCTCTTGGTTGTGATGTTTTCTTGTGTGTTTTTGTCATTTTCCCATACAGTGTCCTGGGTCAGGCATGGTACTTGATTGTATCGATTCCTGATCTTTGTCCTCTTCTTTACTTGGTATTTGTAAATCATCGTTTATGATTCCCTGCTCCCCCCCCCCCCAAATGCCACCACCACCACAATCAAATTACTGGAAAGTATTTTATAGTGGGTTCATTCATCCTTCCTAAAGCACCTCAAAGTTTGTCAGCTGTTTTTTGACAAATGCAAGTGTTTTTTGCTGAAGATATGAATAAGGATATTGATGTGGATCTCTATTTCTTATAATTATTAGTAAAAAATACCTCTTATATCTTTACCTTTTGTCAGTTTTGTTTCGCTATTTTTTTCTCATAATTGCCAAAAGCATGATTCTTTGTATTTGATTTTATCATCCAAACAATCATGAATAACTTATTGTGTTTTTTTTATTATTATTTTTAACTAATGTAGTTTTTACTTTGAAAACCGTACATTGCAAAGTCAGTAAAGCCCTTTTTGGATTAGGATTTGTATTTAAAAATTTAATTTAAGGTCACTACTAACTCAAATAACCAAAACTCTTGTATGACTAAACGCATTTTGCCATATAACTTCAATATCTGTTGCCGTATTTATGTGAAAATTACTGAGATAAAATGAATTGATATGCCAGACGCAATTATGATGAATTAAACTATCTACATATTTCAGCAAGATTATTGTTTTACCATATGTTTATTGTTGGTTTGTTTCAAGTTGCTTGGTATATGTAGTTATGATTGATATTTGTCAAATGTGCTTTCAACTGTGCTGGTTGAAATTGTATATATAAAATTAAAAAATAAATATTTCCTTGCCATGTATGTGAGTGTAACATATCAGGCATGTTCATTTTGCTGAAAGAAATGGCATATTAATTCCTAAAAATTGATATCCTCTATACATCTTAAATAATAGCAATTAGTGGCATATAAATGTTGAGGTGGGCGTGGAGAGATATAGAGTAATTTACTTCATACTGATTGACATTAAGTGGAGGTCAAAAAGTTAAATGTTCAATAACATAAATCAACAAATATTATACAATTATTAACTTCCATGAGGCTTATTTAAGAAAAAATGATTTCATCGATGCTCCCAGTATCACTTTTGACGGTTGATATTTCCTTATGTGAACTACATCAAAACCAACAACTTTTTTATATTACTAAACTTGATTTGTATGCTGAACTATTATGTTAAGCGTGTTCGAAACTCAAAAATGTATATCTTATCCACTTGATTGACTGACCCAAACTGCCAAAGTCATGATACTTGCACCAAGTGAATACTCAGATCAGCCAGGATGCCTTCCTTTGCAGTCTTCATACAAAGGCCAAATAGGAAAGACGCTGATGAGGCTTTGTCATTCTTACTATGCTTTGCAATTTTGTTGATGAAAGTGTCTTATATCTCATATAAACTGCATTGTTGCAATTTGACCTGATATATGGTGTCTATCTTAGGGCATGTGTCATTATAAGGTCTTCATGACGTTTCACTTATTAATGACGTCGCTAATGACGTTGAATCCACATGAAAATAGATAACTACAGTAGTTCAAATCGCTAGTTTGAGGAGTGAACAAACTTGTTGAATGATAAATGTAATACCAGGTTTGAGTCATGTCAAAGATTTCAAAACATAAAACTGTCACCTGTAAGTGTTAATGATAAGATTAATATAAGAGTTTATTTCACCAAAATAAAATAGTTAATTTCTTGATGATAAAACCACAGGTAAAAAAATATAGAATTCTGTAATAAAACACTGTATTGGTTTTCTACCGTCTGTTGTTAGTAAAGTATTTAAAACATTGATATTTAAACCAGAATAAGTGTTGTAAATTGCCTCTTCTCGGTTCAAATTTAGAAAAAAATAATTTGTTGATTTATAGAAATTAATACTCCATAGTACATGTACCAGACAAGGCTCTGAGAACGCATGTTGAATGGCTCAGTAGCTTAAATTCTCTATATATGTATCCTAGTTGTCTGAACCAATCAGGGGGCACCTTTCTTTCTGGTCATACAACAATATATTATAAAATAACGACTCATTATGCATTTCCTGAATTTAGACCATGGCAACCATTGTTGTCGAAGCATAAACGTGCGAAATCACTTGATGTTCTGACATATGCTCAGAAAAAATCATACAACAGTATACAATTGATGCATGCTTTTGCTGTTAACATCAGGATTTGTCAACCCTAGAGCAGTGATGTTCACCAAGGCAAAACCGAGGTTGTTATCACTTCCGAGGGTTAACTAATTGTGATGTTAACTGAAAAAGAATGCACCAATTGTTTTGTTATATGAAACTGTCTCTCTTTTCCTAGTTTTATATAAAGTATTTTCATATTTATAAATTAACTCAAATCAGATGTTCCCAGTGCACATAGTTAAAACAAGATTTTTTCAACTATTGGTTTTCAAGTTTCTGAAACTCCAATGAGGTGTGCAAAAGAATCGCACTTTTTAAATTATTGTTCTCATAAAATGAACAAATTCTTAATTCAAAACATTTGGCCTGTGAAACATACATAAAACTCATGAAAAATCTTGAAACAGTTTCCAATGTCTATGTTTAGCTGTCAGGCAGCAGTGAATAACGTGATGTCTACCTGTACTGGGCTAAATTTAATTCAATTTATATTTAACTGTCTGTCAGCACTGAAAACCCTGATGTAGACCAGTCCTGGGCTAAATTTAGCTCATCACTGTTGGACATAAAATATCTGTCACAACCAGTGAAAACTAGTTTTAGCCAATCAGATGAGGTATTTTAAAGTAGTCATATAACATATAACAATACTTCATGTTGCTTCATGGTTTGTAACGTCTCATCTTCGAAACCATGTGACCACAAGATTGGTGCTATGCACGTGATTACCCTCTGAACCAATGGGATAAGTGTTATTTACAGATGATATAATATTAGGCTTTATTTAACAGAGAATTATGCAGTACTAACAGATGTCTTCAGAACCATTCAAGTTCGTCGCTGTACATTTTGTAGTGATGTCATCTATAATAGCTATTATAGAAGCGTCATGATAGACCACATATTTTATACGGGATGTGTATCTTTCGTAAGTATATGGCATCTTGCTAAATCTTACATGTAAGGGAAGTAATCATCTCATTTTGCCACCAAAAATTATGCTATAAGTACTAAAGAAATGAGTCATTGAGACATTGTTTGAATTAACTTTTAACATATACTCGTATTTTAATGGAAGTTCTGCTTTGGTTTAAAGTTATAGTCTCGTTTGTTATATGCAGTTTAACATACGCCTATTAAATACAGTATATAGACACTTATTGATCAGAAATTTTCACTTTGATTTACAAAGAGTTCAAAACATAAAACTGTCACCTGTAAGTTTAATGATAAGATTAATATAAGAGTTTATTACACCAAAATAAAATAGTTAATTTCTTGATGATAAAACCACAGGTAAAAAAATATAGAATTCTGTAATAAAACACTGTATTGGTTTTCTACCGTCTGTTGTTAGTAAAGTATTTAAAACATTGATATTTAAACCAGAATAAGTGTTGTAAATTGCCTCTTCTCGGTTAGAAAAAAATATTTGTTGATTTATAGAAATTAATACTCCATAGTACATGTAGTAGACTTCAGCAATATTTGCTATAGCTGTATGCAAACTTTTCATTTAGGGGGGGGGGGGGGCGGGGTTATATATGTATATATGTTGGGAAATTAAGTTTTACGTTGATGTGTCAGCCAAACATTAAAAAATGATTTCCAAACATATCCTACAATATACGTCCCCAACTGAAAATTTTGAATATGGTTATACTGTCGCAAACTCGACGTCATAACATATCGTCACTTCTCATTGGTTATAACTCAGCGTCATTACATATCGTCACTTCTCATTAGCTATAGCTCGACGTCACTACATATCGTCACTTCTCATTGGCTATAACTTGACGTCATTACATTCGTCACTTCTCATTTGCTATAACTCGACGTCATTACATATCGTCACTTCTCATTGGCTATAACTCGACATCAATACATATCGTCACTTCTCATTGGCTATAAGGTTATCACACTGATATTGGTAAATATTGTCCCGATTTGGGATATCTAAAAGTGCGAACGTTCATGGAAAACAAACAAGTGACAATATTTGCTGTTATCACTGCGATAACCCTTTGATAATATAGCTACAAATATATTGCATTAGTTTTGTTAGAGTAAGACGCAAAAGGGTTTTTATGAAGTAGATTTCAGACCTCGCAAAAGTAAGTGACACTTTTTTTATGTCATCCTCTGTAACGTCATGCACTGGCAACATGCGAAGGTATCCGAGTTAAGGTGCCAATATTAGTAAATGAGCTGATATTGAGTAATAACGGCACACTTGTTACTAGATTAGCTTTTATCACGAAGTTGTAAGCGTTTGATAAAATTTATATCTATATAGTAAATCACAATATCGCAAAATATACTGTCGCAAGTTTATGATCTTATCTAATAAGATGTCACATTACGCTTCCAAGTGCGTTAGAATCTTTCGTATTTCATGGTCCTACAAAATAATCTGGAGAATAAGAAAAAGAGTAAATTGTCAGGGGAAAAAAGAGGTCAAACCTTTCCAAAGAATATTTGTCTGCCATCTCGGAAAATCTCATTCTGTATGGCCGGTAGGGATGAAGACAGACTTATTGTCCTATTTGTAGTTTTTGTGTTATGTTCTTGGTAAATATATGATATATTTGAGCAGGGATCTGAGAAAATGGTTTTTAGGTTATTATCCTGTAATTAATTTTCCATAGACCTCAATACAGAGAATAGATCCTTTTTCTAGCCCTTAGAATGATTCAACCGGTCTTACTCACCATTAGATATAGAAAAACACCCTGTAATCTTTCAAATTTTAAAAAAAAATTGATACCTTGTGTTGCTCTCGGGTTGACCCCAGCTAGTCAAAGGGAGGTAACCATTATTTCCAGTAAGGAAATGGCCATAACTGGGCGACATGCATATCAGTTGAAAAATGCAAACATCTCATTGAATGCTAGAGTTATGAAATTCTGATTCTATAATTCCATTTGCCACCACCACAAGCTATATTAATTTATCAAAAAAATAGAATTCAACTTATCAGTTTCATCAATTTATCCAATCACATTGGTGTATAGTTGTAACTGTAAGCTCAGTCTACAAACCACAGGCCTTGGATTGGTCAGTATTACAGGAACTTAGCCCTAAGGCATTCCAGCAATTATTGCATAAAAGACATTTGAAAAAATACCTAAGATACCAAAATTTCACATGCTTTAATATTACCACGAAAATGTTTTCATAGCTTGAAGTCATCAAAGTAGCAAACGTTTCTGAGTATGTTTAAAGTTTTCTATGAAGGATGTTGCCATGGCAACAATAAGGCAATAACACCTACGAGGGCGTATAACGAAATGTGGGTCACTTTAATTGCCTATAATACGATTTAGAAAGTATAAATTCATAAAATTTCGATTGAATTTACATTATAACATGGGTAACGCACGAGAATACATTCTATTTGTTCAATGTTCATTCTGAGCTAAAAATAACCAAGAAGCAACTGGAGATCAGCACTCTGACGTCATATTAGGATGTATTCTAACACACCTCGCCTATAGAGCCAACGGTAACAAACTGTGATATATCGCACAATAATTCACTGCTAAAGTGTGTGATAGCTGACGTCACTAGAAAATGACGTCACTCATGGCGTTAGACGGTGTAACGTCGTTTTTACGCTTGAAAGACGTTACAATTACATGTAAAGGTATGCGACGTAGTCTAAGAATTGGCGGGAGTTCTTCAGTGCAATGGCGTAAAGTTGGAAGAAGCTGAAGACTTCGAATGTGTTTTCGTCGTTACTGTGTGTTAGAATCGAAATAGATCAGCTCCAGTGCGTGAATTGTTGAGTAATAATTCACTGTTTGTCGGTCAGTTGTACGACGATAAATCACTCGCGCTGCGCGCTCGTGATTTGATCTTCTTTACAACTGACCTCCAAACAGTGAATTATTACTCAACAATTCACTGCTGGAGCTGATCTATTTCTTAAATATACTGATAGGCTTTTTTATTTTAAAAAAAAGCATTTCATCAGATATTGAACAAAGCTTTTTTAAACTTCAACTTGGAGAAATTTGGAGTATTTTTTGGCTTGTCTGTCAGTGCAGGTGTCCGTTCAAAAGTTACAGTTTTGACTTTCTAATAAAAAATCAGAAGATCCATATGTTTGTCTGAAATATCTCCCTTTGTGGCGTTATTCCCACTTCTAAAGGGTCAGAATGAAATTTTGAGATAATCTCAAAAAACTATTATAGCTAGCAATTTCAAAACGTGATCAGCTGAGTAGATTGCCTGGTGCAATTATGTAAAAATGAGTATTTTTTTCAAGTTATTTCCCTTGCAAATTTCATCTTAATGGATAAGCATATGGTTTGGTGGCACAGTGTTGCTAGCCTTGAATTAATTTGACTTAATGCTTATTATATAGACAACCAGGAACTGGTGCATCAAAGCAGTATTGCCAGATCCTTAGTTTTGCACACATATAGTTTTGCACACATAGAGGGTCTTACCTGAGTGCTCGGCATGTTTTATTGAATTTATTAAACAAGTAGGGGGAAGTGATAAAATGCGAGACTTGCCGAGTATTTTATCACTTTATCACAGCTAGTTTAATAACTTCAATAAAGCAAGAGCATCAATGTTAGATTCTATTTATCATATGACGTTTAAGTTATTTTATAAGCACGTTTTGGTGTGAAAACGTCAACATTTTGCCAAATATACGCCTTGTTGTTATGTACGTCATTTCATAACGTTACCAAAATCTGTATATCACTCCCAGACGCGACTTCATATGATAAATACAAATAATGAATGTCTATGAATGTAATTGAATTAGTGCAGCAATAGACAGTAACTTTATCTGAACCACTACACAACAAAACCAACAATTTAACCATAGGCCCAGCAAAGATTCTGATCAGAGTATGTGTGGTGCGCTCAATCGATACTTTCTTCATTCACCCACCGAAAACTTATTGGACTGTTTGGGTGTCCAGATTGCTCTTTGTCATCGTTGAAAAGTCAAATTGCTTGTTTTGAGCAGAGGCTCATTTTGAACACATGCTTATTTCTTTTTCATGTTTTGGAGGTGCGAGTAAAACATATTGAACTTTGATGGACATGTACCTGCATTTTCTCTAAACCGGTGGTATCTGTCTCAAATGAGTCCTCCAGCTTGGTGACACCTATAAAGGACATATGGGGTTTGGTATATAGGCACTCTTTGAACATACATGTACAGCTATCTAGATGGACTAGGATCCTAGTTTTATCCTTTCAATCAATCAGGTGTCTCCTTTTCAGTTCATAAATGGAAAGTTCGAGCAAATCTGTAAACTGCTTTTCTTTTAATACCAGCATAAACTGTCACAAAAATGACTAAACCGTGGAAAATTATTCTACCAAAATATAGAATGAAATCAACAGCTATAATTTTAAGAAATTGTGGTATAATTAAACAGTTGTTGCATTTTCCATTAATTCTCAAGCTCAATTATACCAAGTCTGCTATTATTGTTTTGTAATTCTCACTCTCCCGGAAGAATCATGTTTGCATGTTATTTTGAGGTCACAACAGCTATATATGTGTTATGTGGAGTTCAACTTCTTCCTGTACATGGATATTATGTAGATATGTTTCATATTCTGGGTTCTGGTATGGATAGGAATGCCACGATTTGTTTGAGTGCATAACTTAATCGTTGTAAATTGCTGGGTCTGTTATGGCTTGATACAAAAGAATTATCAAGCCAGCATTGAATTAACAATCAATTCTGAGAACCTATTTTTGATTTAAAAATGCTTTATAATGTTTATGATATTGATAGCCTTGTAACTTAGCATTTAAAAATCGGTTTCTATTGTTGATGTCGCTAACATTAGAATATACTCTCGCAAGACGAATATGCTGCAAAATATACACATCATAACAAGAGGAGCAAGGAACATCACCATCCAGAAATGGGGAGTTAACTACATTGTATTTCAAAACATTAAAATCATCTCGTTCATCATGACTTTTAGATGAAACGGTGCCATTTGTTATGGACAAGTCCAAATGGTGACCATCAGTATTAAATAATTTCCTTTTAAAACTGAAGTTCTCTGTGGGATAGATCTAAAAAAAAAATGGGGACTGTCAATATTCAGTAGGTCATCCAGATATCTTGAAGTAGGGTTAAGCGCTTGATTATTGTCAGAAATAGACAACATGCAGTCTATCTCATAACAAAACAAAAACAAATCTGCTACAAGGGTATCACAATTAGTAACCATTGGAAAACCTATACTTTGTCTATATAATTTAGAGCCAAATATAATGTACATATTGTCTAAAAGATAATGGAAAGTGTCACATACTTTCTGACATGACCAAAAATTATATTTCATGGTTGTTCAGAAGTGAATAAACGTACGTGTCTCTCGTTACAAGCAAAATACAGAGATTCCACTCTATTAAAAGTTTGTTCAATTAAATCAGTAAGTTATTCTTTGATTAGATTATAAAACAATGTAGTATAGTGAGCAGCTAAATCATATGTAGACACACTACATGCTCAAAAATCTTTAGATTTTGATTTATTTAGAACCTCATCTGAAATATGGATTTTTACCATTCCTAATAAAAGGTAGTTTATGGGGATTTTTTTTTTTGAAGTTTTGGTAACCAGTATAACGTAGTAATCTTGTCATATTTCTCCTCAACAAGCACGCTAAACTTAATGCCATATAACACCAATGCATACCAAGCCTTTATCTACATCTCTCCTTTGTGCATGTGACCAGCAGGGGAAGTATTCAGACATAGCAGGTGCACAGGTCTGTCTCAGCCTTTGCTGACCACAATACAATAAGTGTAAAAATGCCATGAGGTTGCCAAGTTATGTGGAAATATGCTTCGTTTTTTAAAGGAAACACCTGATTGACTGTAAAAGTAAACTTATCTATACTCAACAAAAAAAAGTTAAGGAAATCTCAGAAAACCATGCAACATATGAACACCAAAGCAAACAATCATTCAATTTTTATTTATTTGTTTAGATACATGTTATCGTTTGAGAAGATGTTTACTTTAGTTTCCTAGCACCAATACCTTTGTTGTGGCACAGTGTCAAGTAACCCAGGGGTCAAAGTCATTTTTCGCAGAAATGACTACTAAGTATTCTCTCATAAACACAAACAAAAACATGTAAGTTTTCAAAACTTGTAATGCAATTTCTTTAAATGTCACATGAAATTAACTTGATAGCCTTAAACATCAGATTTCAAAGATGAGAATGCCTTCATCAGTAACGAGTGTGTCCCCAGTCAGCATCAAATCAGGAATTGCACCGGTTTCGCATACTCTGAAAACTGGTGATTTGGTGCTGAGGGATCAACATCAATATCTCATGCAACACTGCAACGAAAAGCTGCCATTATTATGCGTTGGACCCTCTGTCCAGAATTGTCATAGACATGTAAATTTTTTTTGACATTTCTGATGAGCGAACTGACCAGTCAATGCGCACAACATTGTTTTTGCTGATTTTAGTGAGGTGTGTTCTGGCATTGTCATCCTAGACCTGGTACTGTCACTGATTTCAGCACAAAAAAGCAGGACAACAGACCTCAACACCTCATCCATGTACACTTGACTGATCAAGCGTCCCTCTATAAGCACCTGATCTGTCGTCCTAGGTTTTAAACATCTCCATCTCCCGAGGGACCTGGCGAACGTTAATGTATGAAAACCTATGTTTGCTCCGTAAATTGAATTTTTGCGAAAAATGGAGTGAAGACCAGTCATCTTTGATATTAATTTACTAAGCTGCTATGAGCGCTACAGACCCAGATAAAGCGTCATTATAAAGAAAAATGGTCACAATATACTATTGTGAAATTCAAAAGTCTTTAAATGTTTTTGATCTTTTATCATAGCCCCTCAAACACAATTTCCTTAACTTTTTTTGTTGAGTATATAAATGATAAAACGTTAACTGCATTGTATAAGAATGAAAATAAAGCGTAAAGATAATAAGTTGTATGTGTTAGTCTTAGTTTTAATCTTATTTTGTAGAAAAGTCACAGGGTGTTGGAGAATGTCGAAGTAGATGGGATGCCTGTCTCCGACCATTTTGGGGTCTTTCAGTGGTTTTCATTTTGGTAATGATAGGCCTACAGTCGCCTCAAATAAAGCAGCCACAAACAGTGTTTCTAGTATCAAACTATAGACTGAGCCTGTGTATTTTAATAAAATTGGTACTTATCATTGTCATTTCTTTTTCTGTTTTGAATGTATACACACCATGGGCATATATTTCTTAAAAATATGGAACATATATTTTCTCGCCTGGAACTCTGTAAAGTATTTAATCAGCCTGACGTGATCATCGGGAGCTGAATATTGGAGAAACCCCTAGGCTATCGGATTCTGTTTGGCATCATTTTATTAGCATTTTAGCATGGCTAGTGTAAGCAAATTTAATGATTTATCACTTGCAAACACTGAGCTGCCGAACACAGTCCACACCAGAAAAAGGAATAACAAGAATGTATAACTATACCGTGAACTATACCAGCAAGACTCTGCTACCACAATGATCTATAGATATATTAACTTTTCAGGTGTGAATAAATTAATCAATTTTCATATTTCAATTGAATATTTTTTTCTAAAAACACAAGTGTGTATGATCAGGTAATAGTCCAGACGCTGATTTCTGTACAGGCCTTAGTTATTGACTTGGCACAACTTACCTGCCAGAAAAGGTTTGACTGCAGAAATGCAATCCTGGGGTCTTCTGCAGTACTACTAGGTACGTCGTACAGTTAAATTGTGGTAGCAGTTTTGCTGTAGGACGTCATCTTTGAACGTACCCTACGCTTAATGAGGCTTAGGTAAATTGATAGGAAAACACGCCTCACGTTCAACCATTTCTTCCTATTCAGCATATTTCCCTTTAAATTTATACATTACATGTACCCAATGGCATACGACAGTAAAGCAATATTTTTTTTTATATATATATATGGTATATTAGACGTGAAATGTCCAACGGAAGAGGTGATTTACCCCACCCCCCCCCCCTACCCCCCTGAATATAATATATCCAAATTCAAAAAGAAATGAAATCTTCTCCATTTCTTAATTTATCAAGTAAAATAGCATATTTATAATCATATTTAAACATTATTCTTATATGCTTGTCATGTTTTACATTTGTTACATATCAAAGAAAGTACATGCTACCTGAAATGACAATTCCGGAATGCGTGTCTTACACAATTTTCAGTGTACATTCTATGCTGCAATTTATTGTATCTATGACTTATACTAAGTTCTTATATATGGACATGACAATAGCCTTAAAATCATTCAATGAAATGCAGCAAAAAGCCAGTATGCGGATAACCATTTTACAACATAATATTACAGTTATATACGTTACTTACTTTAAAATGTATTACTATTTAATGCAGTAATATCATTAGATTATGGGCTACCAAATGACCTCCAAAATGTGGTTTCGAGACTGTAAATTTCTAAAACCAAATTATATAAGCCACATTATAAAGTGCGTTAGCTTTTCAGGGGATAAGGCGATACCATGCAATAGCCAAATTCACTACGTTACCCATAAATAATAGGAATTCCTATAGTGTAAATATCCAGTTATTTCTTATTCTTACGTATCAATATATGTGCGTTATGTCTCCATAACGCATTTTATCTAACGACACTAGAGCTCTCTATTTTGTTGCATTCTTTTTTCTTGTGGCCTGTATACTTAATTACCTTTCTTACATTTATTGGTTTCCGCCTTATCTGTGGTACTCTAAATTATGTCCGCCTTGCAGGGTTCCAGCCAGCATCCACTTCTAAACCATGTGCTCGCTCTGCGTGCTTCATTCAATTTTCGGCTGGCGAAAGCGTTAGATCAAACCACTGCTTTGTTTCACTGATGTCGACGTCCAAATAGACTTCATTTTATATTCAAATAGACTTCATTTTATCAAACGGACTTCATTTTCGATTTAGAACTGTGTTTTATTTTCTAAACAAACTTTTATTAGCTGGGATTTGGGACGATTGTGTCGGAATTGACGGCGGATTATACACCTTCAGACGGACAGTTAAACGGGCGTGAGTACGAAATGGCAGTTAACCCTTTAGTTAATGTTCTTGCTATTGGTCATTCTTTTATACGCCGTCTACGAGATGACATTTTATCTCGTGCCTACAATGATTTACATGACAATTTTGGCTTAAATCAGTGCATAGTTCACTTTCTGCATGAAGGCACTATTTTACCTGACTATGACAAATTTTTGTACAGTGTAAACAACAAAATACAAGCCATCAGGTTTCATGTTGCTGTTATACAGATCGGAGGCAATGATATCGACAATGGGTGTTGCCCTTTATTGTGAGCATCTAAGCTACAGGATTTTGCCAATTGGTTAAAAGATTATCATAAGATTCAACATGTTTATATATGTGAGATTTTCAAGAGACCTAGCCCCAAACATTGTTCGGCTTGAATATACGAACAGAATCGCTCACGATGCACCAGTTATTTAGATACCTTGCTCGAGGAGTGCTATGCAAAACTTTGGAGACACCGGCGCATTTTTAATAGTCCAAACAACTTGTTTCATCAGGGGAAGGGGATAATGACAACGGTCCCCGCATGGTGCGTTTCTGCGCATGCGTCATTTGTTTTTAAAATAGACAGCCAAAAAACCCAATGTCTATTAATAGCGCTTAACAAGATGCAGCTTTTAAAAAAGATAATACTTTATGTAGAGCTCATATCTTAAGATGCCTGAAATGAGGATGGATGCCTCTATGGAGGCTTAATGTAAATAATCGCACACCATTTCCCATGCGCGGATCTAGAAACTTTTTTCAGAGGGGGTCCAACTTTGACTACGTATTTCTTTTGTTGATGATGGGAGAGATGATCCAAATACCAATATAAGCGGGCCATCCGGGGGGCCATCATCGGCCCAGCAGCGGAACGCCATTTAAATGGCGTTTCGCTGGCGGGCCGTTGGTGGCCCAACATTGAAAGTTTGCTTGGTAGCTGTGTGATTTTACAGGGGATCCGGACCAGTATAGTACAGAAACCCTATATTTTTGTGATTTTTTAAGGGGGGGTACGGACCCCCTGTCCCCCCCTCTGGATCCGCACATGTTTCCTACAATGTGCCCCCGACCTCAATCCTCCATTTAGACTAAGATCAGCCTGTGCGTATGTGCAGTTGTAAACGTAGTAGCATATTTGCTATTTCCTTTATGAAGATGACATTCACAAGCGCTAATTTCTTTAACTATGATCAGACGATGGCTATCGCCTGCACATATATCATATAAGGCTAGCATGGAAACATGTCCTAATTCCTGTAATAGAATGAAGGCAAATGGATGGGCATGTTTCTCCTTTAATAAACGTACAACTATGTTCTGAAGTCGTTGTGAGGAGACGGTCAGAACTGGATGAGCGTATTTCTAAATCAGATATTGGTATTATCATATTCTAACTACGATCACAGCTGGCTGATCATGCTCCTCATCAGGTAGATGTATAAACAATATCTTACCGATGTAATGAGACGACCATGTTCCTTATGAAATAGGGGTATCACCATGCTCCGAACATGGTCATGAGATGATCATAATGGACGGAGCATGTTTCTTACCTGAATGAGGTATAACCATGCTCTGACCGTCGTCACGAAAAGATCACAACTGACGGTACATGTTTCTTACCTGCTCTGTCCATTGTCATGAGACGATGACAAATGTTGGTGCAAGTTTCATACATAAATGATATATAACCATACTCTGACCGTTGTCATGTCACGATGACAACTAACGGAGCATGTTTCATACCTTAGGGATAAATAACCATGCTCTGACCGTTGTCATGAGACAATGACAACTGACGGAGCATGTTTCATACCTGAGGGATGAATAACCATGCTCTGACCGTTTTCATGAGGCGATAACAACTGACGGAGCATGTTTCATACCTAAGAGATGAATAACCATGCTCTGACCGTTGTCATGAGGCGATGACAACTGACCGAGCATGTTTCATACCTTAGGGATGAATAACCATGCTCTGACCGTTGTCATGAGACGATGACAACTGACGAGGCATGTTTCATACCTGAGAGATGAATAACCATGCTCTGACCGTTGTCATGTCACGATGACAACTGTCGGAGCATGTTTCATACCTTAGAGATGAATAACCATGCTCTGACCGTTGTCATGTCACGATGACAACTGTCGGAACATGTTTCATACCTTAGGGATAAATAACCATGCTACACAACTAACGGAGCATGTTTATATCTTAGAGATGAATAACTATGCTCTGACCGTTGTCATGTCACGATGACAACTGTAGGAGCATGTTTCATACCTTAGGGATAAATAACCATGCTCTGACCGTTGTCATGTCACGATGACAATTGTCGGAGCATGTTTCATACCTTAGAGATGAATAACCATGCTCTGACCGTTGTCATGAGGCGATGACAACTGGTGGAGCCTGTTTCATACCTTAGAGATGAATAACGATGCTCTGACCGTTGTCATGTCACGATGACAACTGTCGGAGCATGTTTCATACCTTAGGGATATATTACCATGCTCTGACCGTTGTCACTAGACAATAACAACTGACGGAGCATGGTTCATATCTTAGGGATATATTAGCATGATCTGACCGCTGTTATGAAAAGATAACAACTGACGGAGCATGGTTCATATCTTAGAGATATATTATCATGCTCTGACCGTTGTCACTAGACGATAACAACTGACGGAGCATGGTTCATACCTTAAGGATATATTACCATGCTCTGACCGTTGTCACTAGACGATAACAACTGACGGAGCATGGTTCATATCTTAGGGATATATTACCATGCTCTGACCGTTGTCACTAGACGATAACAACTGACGGAGCATGGTTCATACCTTAGGGATATATTACCTTGCTCTGACCGTTGTCACTAGACGATAACAACTGACGGAGCATGGATAATACCTCAGGGATATATTACCATGCTCTGACCGTTGTCACAAGATGATAACAACTGACGGAGCATGGTTCATACCTTAGGGATATATAACCGTGCTCTGACCGTTGTCACTAGATGATAACAACTGACGGAGCATGGTTCATAACTTAGGGATATATTGTCAAGCTCTGACCGTTGTCACTAGATTATGACAACTGACGGAGCATGGTTCATACCTTAGGGATGTATTACCATGCTCTGACCGTTGTCACTAGACGATAACAACTGACGGAGCATGGTTAATATCGTAGGGATATATTACCATGCTCTGACAGTTGTCACTAGACGATAACAACTGACGGAGCATGGTTAATATCTTAGGGATATATTACCATGCTCTGACCGTTGTCACTAGACGATAACAACTGACGGAGCATGGTCCATACCTTAGGGATATATTACCATTCTCAGACCGTTGTCACTAGACGATAACAACTGACGGAGCATGGTTCATAACTTAGGGATATATTACATAATCTGACCGTTGTCACTAGACGATAACAAATGACGGAGCATGGATAATACCTGAGGGATATATTACCATGCTCTTACCGTTGTCACAAGATGATAACAACTGTCGGCGCATGTTTCATACTTTAGAGATGAATTACCATGCTCTGACCGTTGTCATGAGGCGATGACAACGAACGGAGCATGTTTCATACCTTAGGGATGAAAACCCATGCTCTGACCGTTGTCATGTCACGATGACAACTGTCGGAGCATGTTTCATACCTTAGGGATATATTACCATGCTCTGACCGTTTTCACTAGACCATTACAACTGACGGAGCATGGTTCATAACTTAGGGATATATTACCATGCTCTGACCGTTGTCATGAGACGATAACATCTGACGGAGCATGGTTAATATCGTAGGGATATATTACCTTGCTCTGGCAGTTGTCATGAGACGATAACAACTGACGGAGCATGGTTGATACCTTAGGGATATATTACCATGTCATGAGACGATAACTAGTGACAGAGCATGGTTCATACCTTAGGGATATATTACCATGCTCTGATCGTTGTCACTAGATGATGACAACTGACGGAGCATGGTTCATACCTTAGGGATATATTACCATGCTCTGACCGTTGTCACTAGACGATAACAACTGATGGAGCATGGTTCATACCTTAGGGATATATTACCATGCTCTGACCGTTGTTATGAGACGATAACAACTGACGGAGCATGGTTCATATCTTATGGATATATTACCATGCTCTGACCGTTGTCACTAGACGATAACAACTGACGGAGCATGGGTCATAACTTAGGGATATATTACCATACTCTGACCGTTGTCACTAGACGATAACAACTGACGGAGCATGGATAATACCTCAGGGATATATTACCATGCTCTGACCGTTGTCACAAGATGATAACAACTGACGGAGCATGGTTCATACCTTAGGGATATATAACCATGCTCTGACCGTTGTCGTGAGAAGATGACAACTGAAGGAGCATGATTTATACCTTAGGGATATCTTACCATGCTCTGACTGTTGTCACGAGACGATGGCAAATGACGGAGCATGATTCGAACCTTAGGGATATATTACCATGCTCTGACTGTTTTCAAGAGACGACAACTACTGACGGAGCATGATTCCTACCAAAGGGATATCTTACCATGCTCTGACTGTTATCACTAGATGATAACAACTGACGGAGCATGGTTCATACCTTAGGGATATATTACCATGCTCCGACTGTTGTCACGAGACGATGACATATGACGGAGCATGATTCATACCTTAGGGATAAATCACCATGCTCTGACCGTTGTCATGTGACGATGACATCCCACGAAGCATATTTCGTACATGAATGATATATTACCATGCTCTGACCGTTGTTATTAGACGAATACAACTGACGGAGCATGGTTCATACCTTAGGGATCTATAACCATGCTCTGACCGTTGTCACTAGACGATAACAAGTGACGGAGCAGGGTTTATACCTTAAGATTATTACCATGCTCTGACCGTTGTCATTAGACGATAACAACTGACGGAGCATGGTTCATACCTTAGGGATATATTACAATATTCTGACCGTTGTCACTAGATGATAACAACTGACGGAGCATGGTTCATACCTTAGGGATATATTACCATGCTCTGACCGTTGTCACTAGACGATAACAAACAACTGACGGAGCATGGTTCATACCTTAGGGATATATTACCATGCTCTGACCGTTGTCTTGAGACGATAGCAACTGATGGAGCATGGTTCATACCTTACGGATAAATTACCATGCTCTGACCGTTGTCACTAGACGATAACAACTGACGGAGCATGGTTAATATCGTAGGGATATATAACCATGCTCAGACAGTTGTCATAAGACAATAACAACTGACGGAGCATTGTTCATATCTTAGGGATATATTAGCATGATCTGATCGCTGTCATGAAATGATAACAACTGATGGAGCATGGTTCATATCTTAGGGATAAATTACCATGCTCTGACCGTTGTCACTAGACGATAACAACTGACGAAGCATGATTCATACCTTAGGGATATATTACCATGCTCTGACCGTTGTCACTAGATGATGACAACTGACGGAGCATGGTTCATACCTTAGGGATATATTACCATGCTCTGACCGTTGTTATGAGACGATAACAACTGACGGAGCATGGTTCATATCTTATGGATATATTACCATGCTCTGACGGTTGTCACTAGATGATAACAACTGACTGAGCATGGTTCATACCTTAGGGATATATTACCATGCTCTGACCGTTGTCACTAGACGATAACAACTGACGGAGCATGGTTCAAACCTGAGGGAAATATTACCATGCTCTGACCGTTGTCACAAGATGATAACAACTGACGGAGCTTTGTTCATACCTTAGGGATATATTACCATGCTCTGACCGTTGTCATGAGACGATAACAACCGACGGAGCATGGTTCATACCTTAGGGATATATTACCATGCTCTGACCATTGTCACTAAACGCTAACATCTGACGGAGCACGGTTCATACCTTAGGGATACATTACCATGCTCTGACCGTTGTCATGAGACGATAACAACTGACGGAGCATGGTTCATACCACAGGATATATAACCATGCTCTGACCGTTGCTATGAGACGATAACAACTGACAAAGCATGGTTCATATCTTAGGGATATATTACCATGCTCTGACCGTTGTCACTAGACGATAACAACTGACGGAGCATGGTCCATACTTTAGGGATATATTACCATGCTCTGACCGTTGTAACTAGACGATAACAACTGACGGAGCATGGTTCATACCTTAGGGATATATAACATAATCTGACCGTTGTCACTAGACGATAACAACTGACGGAGCATGGATAATACCTCAGGGAAATATTACCATGCTCTGACCGTTGTCACAAGATGATAACAACTGTCGGAGCATGTTTCATACCTTAGAGATGAATTACCATGCTCTGACCGTTGTCATAAGGCGATGACAACTAACGGAGCATGTTTCATACCTTAGGGATGAAAACCCATACTCTGACCGTTGTCATGTCACGATGACAACTGTCGGAGCATGTTTCATACCTTAGGGATATATTACAATGCTCTGACCGTTTTCACTAGACCATTACAACTGACGGAGCATGGTTCATATCTTAGGGATATATAAGCATGATCTGACCGCTGTCATGAAATGATAACAACTGACGGAGCATGGTTCATATCTAAGGGATATATTACCATGCTCTGACCGTTGTCACTAGACGATAACAACTGACGGGGCATGGTTCATACCTTAGGGATATATTACCATGCTCCGACTGTTGTCACGAGACGATGACATATGACGGAGCATGATTCATACCTTAGGGATAAATTACCATGCTCTGACCGTTGTCATGTAACGATGACATCCCACGAAGCATATTTCGTACATGAATGATATATTACCATGCTCTGACCGTTGTTATTAGACGAATACAACTGACGGAGCATGGTTCATACCTTAGGGATCTATAACCATGCTCTGACCGTTGTCACTAGACGATAACAAGTGACGGAGCAGGGTTTTTACCTTAAGAATATTACCATGCTCTGACCGTTGTCATTAGACGATAACAACTGACGGAGCATGGTTCATACCTTAGGGATATATTACAATATTCTGACCGTTGTCACTAGATGATAACAACTGACGGAGCATGGTTCATACCTTAGGGATATATTACCATGCTCTGACCGTTGTCACTAGACGATAACAAACAACTGACGGAGCATGGTTCATACCTTAGGGATATATAACCATGCTCTGACCGTTGTCTTGAGACGATAGCAACTGATGGAGCATGGTTCATACCTTAGGGATATATTACCATGCTCTGACCTTTGTCACTAGACGATAACAACTGACGGAGCATGGTTAATATCGTAGGGATATATAACCATGCTCAGACAGTTGTCATGAGACAATAACAACTGACGGAGCATTGTTCATATCTTAGGGATATATAAGCATGATCTGATCACTGTCATGAAATGATAACAACTGATGGAGCATGGTTCATATCTTAGGGATAAATAACCGTGCTCTGACCGTTGTCACTAGACGATAACAACTGACGGAGCATGATTCATACCTTAGGGATATATTACCATGCTCTGACCGTTGTCACTAGATGATGACAACTGACGGAGCATGGTTCATACCTTAGGGATATATTACCATGCTCTGACCGTTGTTATGAGACGATAACAACTGACGGAGCATGGTTCATATCTTATGGATATATTACCATGCTCTGACGGTTGTCACTAGATGATAACAACTGACGGAGCATGGTTCATACCTTAGGGATATATTACAATGCTCTGACCGTTGTCACTAGACGATAACAACTGACGGAGCATGGTTCATACCTGAGGGATATATTACCATGCTCTGACCGTTGTCACAAGATGATAACAACTGACGGAGCACGGTTCATACCTTAGGGATACATTACCATGCTCTGACCGTTGTCATGAGACGATAACAACTGACGGAGCATGGTTCATACCACAGGATATATAACCATGCTCTGACCGTTACTATGAGACGATAACAACTGACGGAGCATGGTTCATATCTTAGGGATATATTACCATGCTCTGACCGTTGTCACTAGACGATAACAACTGTTGGAGCATGGTCCATACCTTAGGGATATATTACCATGCTCTGACCGTTGTAACTAGACGATAACGACTGACGGAGCATGGTTCATACCTTAGGGATATATAACATAATCTGACCGTTGTCACTAAAACGATAACAACTGACGGAGCATGGATAATACCTCAGGGATATATTACCATGCTCTGACCGTTGTCACAAGATGATAACAACTGTCGGAGCATGTTTCATACCTTAGAGATGAATTACCATGCTCTGACCGTTGTCATGAGGCGATGACAACTAACGGAGCATGTTTCATACCTTAGGGATGAAAACCCATACTCTGACCGTTGTCATGTCACGATGACAACTGTCGGAGCATGTTTCATACCTTAGGGATATATTACCATGCTCTGACCGTTTTCACTAGACCATTACAACTGACGGAGCATGGTTCATATCTAAGGGATATATTAGCATGATCTGACCGCTGTCATGAAATGATAACAACTGACGGAGCATGGTTCATATCTAAGGGATATATTACCATGCTATGACCGTTGTCACTAGACGATAACAACTGACGGGGCATGGTTCATAACTTAGGGATATATTACCATGCTCTGACCGTTGTCACTAGATGATAACAACTGACGGAGCATGGTTCATATCTTAGGGATATATTTCCATGCTCTGACCGTTGTCACTAGACGATAACAACTGACGGAGCATTGTTCATACCTTAGGGATATATTACCATGCTCTGACCGTTGTCACTAGACGATAACAACTGACGGAGCATGGTTAATACCTCAGGGATATATTACCATGCTCTGACCGTTGTCACAAGACGATAACAACTGACGGAGCATGGTTCATACCTTAGGGATATATAACCATGCTCTGACCGTTGTCATGAGACGATAGCAACTGACGGACCATGGTTCATACCTTGGGGATATATAACCGTGCTCTGACCGTTGTCACTAGATGATAACAACTGACGGAGCATGGTTCATACCTTAGGGATATATTATCAAGCTCTGACCGTTGTCACTAGATGATGACAACTGACGGAGCATGGTTCATACCTTAGGGATATATTACCATGCTCTGGCCGTTGTCACTAGACGATAACAACTGACGGAGCATGGTTAATATCGTAGGGATATATTACCATGCTCTGACAGTTGTCATGAGACGATAACAACTGACAGAGCATGGTTCTTACCTTAGGGATATATTACCCTGCTCTGACCGTTGTCATGAGACGATAACTAGTGACGGAGCATGGTTCATACCCTAGGGATATATTACCATGCTCTGACCGTTGTCACTAAATGATGACAACTGACGGAGCATGGTTCATACCTTAGGGATATATTACCATGCTCTGACCGTTGTTATGAGACGATAACAACTGACGGAGCATGGTTCATATCTTAGGGATATATTACCATGCTCTGACCGTTGTCACTAGACGATAACAACTGACGGAGCATGGTTCATACCTTAGGAATATATTACCATGCTCTGACCGTTGTCACTAGACGATAACAACTGACGGAGCATGGTTCAGACCTTAGGGATATATTACCATGCTCTGACCGTTGTCACAAGATGATAACAACTGACGGAGCATGGTTCAAACCTTAGGGATATATAACCATGCTCTGACCGTTGTCATGAGACGATAACAACTGACGGAGCATGGTTCATACCTTAGGGATATATTACCATGCTCTGACCATTGTCACTAAACGATAACATCTGACGGAGCACGGTTCGTACCTTAGGGATATATTACCACGCTCTGACCGTTGTCATGAGACGATAACAACTGACGGAGCAATGTTCTTACCATAGGATATATAACCATGCTCTGACCGTTGTCACTAGACGATAACAACTGACGGAGTATGGATCATACCTTAGGTATAGATTACCATGCTCTGACCGTTGTCATGAGACGAATACAACTGACGGAGCATGGTTCATACCTTAGGGATATATTACCATGCTCTGACCGTTGTCACTATACGATAACAAGTGACGGAGCATGGTTTATACCTTTAGAATATTACCATGCTCAGACCGTTGTCACTTGACGATAACAACTGACGGAGCATGGTTCATACCTTAGGGATATATTACAATGCTCTGACCGTTGTCACTAGATGATAACAACTGACGGAGCATGGTTCATACCTTAGGGATATATTACCATGCTCTGACCGTTGTCACTAGACGATAACAAACAACTGACGGAGCATGGTTCATACCTTAGGGATATATTACCATGCTCTGACCGTTGTTATGAGACGATAACAACTGACGGAGCATGGTTCATATCTTATGGATATATTACCATGCTCTGACCGTTGTCACTAGACGATAACAACTGACGGAGCATGGTTCATACCTTAGGGATATATTACCATGCTCTGACCGTTGTCACTAGACGATAACAACTGACGGAGCATGGTTCATACCTTAGGGATATATTACCATGCTCTGACCGTTGTCACTAGACGATAACAACTGACGGAGCATGGATAATACCTCAGGGATATATTACCATGCTCTGACCGTTGTCACAAGATGATAACAACTGACGGAGCATGGTTCATACCTTAGGGATATATAACCATGCTCTGACCGTTGTCATGAGACGATAGCAACTGACGGACCATGGTTCATACCTTAAGGATATATTACCATGCTCTGACAGTTGTCATGAGACGATAACAACTGACGGAGCATTGTTCATATCTTAGGGATATATTAGCATGATCTGATCGCTGTCATGAAATGATAACAACTGACGGAGCATGGTTCATATCTTAGGGATAAATTACCATGCTCTGACCGTTGTCACTAGACGATAACAACTGACGGAGCATGGTTCATACCTTAAGGATATATTACCATGCTCTGACCGTTGTCACAAGATGATAACAACTGACGGAGCACGGTTCATACCTTAGGGATACATTACCATGCTCTGACCGTTGTCATGAGACGATAACAACTGACGGAGCATGGTTCATACCACAGGATATATAACCATGCTCTGACCGTTGCTATGAGACGATAACAACTGACGGAGCATGGTTCATATCTTAGGGATATATTACCATGCTCTGACCGTTGTCACTAGACGATAACAACTGACGGAGCATGGTCCATACCTTAGGGATATATTACCATGCTCTGACCGTTGTAACTAGACGATAACAACTGACGGAGCATGGTTCATAACTTAGGGATATATAACATAATCTGACCGTTGTCACTAGACGATTACAACTGACGGAGCATGGATAATACCTCAGGGATATATTACCATGCTCTGACCGTTGTCACAAGATGATAACAACTGTCGGAGCATGTTTCATACCTTAGAGATGAATTACCATGCTCTGACCGTTGTCATGAGGCGATGACAACTAACGGAGCATGTTTCATACCTTAGGGATGAAAACCCATACTCTGACCGTTGTCATGTCACAATGACAACTGTCGGAGCATGTTTCATACCTTAGGGATATATTACCATGCTCTGACCGTTTTCACTAGACCATTACAACTGACGGAGCATGGTTCATATCTTAGGGATATATTAGCATGATCTGACAGCTGTCATGAAATGATAACAACTGACGGAGCATGGTTCATATCTAAGGGATATATTACCATGCTCTGACGGTTGTCACTAGACGATAACAACTGACGGGGCATGGTTCATAACTTAGGGATATATTACCATGCTCTGACCGTTGTCACTAGATGATAACAACTGACGGAGCATGGTTCATATCTTAGGGATATATTACCATGCTCTGACCGTTGTCACTAGACGATAACAACTGACGGAGCAATGTTCATACCTTAGGGATATATTACCATGCTCTGACCGTTGTCACTAGACGATAACAACTGACGGAGCATGGATAATACCTCAGGGATATATTACCATGCTCTGACCGTTGTCACAAGATGATAACAACTGACGGAGCATGGTTCATACCTTAGGGATATATTACCATGCTCTGACCGTTGTCATGAGACGATAGCAACTGACGGACCATGGTTCATACCTTGGGGATATATAACCGTGCTCTGACCGTTGTCACTAGATGATAACAACTGACGGAGCATGGTTCATACCTTAGGGATATATTATCAAGCTCTGACCGTTGTCACTAGATGATGACAACTGACGGAGCATGGTTCATACCTTAGGGATATATTACCATGCTCTGGCCGTTGTCACTAGACGATAACAACTGACGGAGCATGGTTAATATCGTAGGGATATATTACCATGCTCTGACAGTTGTCATGAGACGATAACAACTGACGGAGCATGGTTCTTACCTTAGGGATATATTACCCTGCTCTGACCGTTGTCATGAGACGATAACTAGTGACGGAGCATGGTTCATACCCTAGGGATATATTACCATGCTCTGACCGTTGTCACTAAATGATGACAACTGACGGAGCATGGTTCATACCTTAGGGATATATTACCATGCTCTGACCGTTGTTATGAGACGATAACAACTGACGGAGCATGGTTCATATCTTAGGGATATATTACCATGCTCTGACCGTTGTCACTAGACGATAACAACTGACGGAGCATGGTTCATACCTTAGGGATATATTACCATGCTCTGACCGTTGTCACTAGACGATAACAACTGACGGAGCATGGTTCAGACCTTAGGGATATATTACCATGCTCTGACCGTTGTCACAAGATGATAACAACTGACGGAGCATGGTTCAAACCTTAGGGATATATAACCATGCTCTGACCGTTGTCATGAGACGATAACAACTGACGGAGCATGGTTCATACCTTAGGGATATATTACCATGCTCTGACCATTGTCACTAAACGATAACATCTGACGGAGCACGGTTCGTACCTTAGGGATATATTACCACGCTCTGACCGTTGTCATGAGACGATAACAACTGACGAAGCAATGTTCTTACCATAGGATATATAACCATGCTCTGACCGTTGTCACTAGACGATAACAACTGACGGAGTATGGATCATACCTTAGGTATAGATTACCATGCTCTGACCGTTGTCATGAGACGAATACAACTGACGGAGCATGGTTCATACCTTAGGGATATATTACCATGCTCTGACCGTTTTCACTAGACGATAACAAGTGACGGAGCATGGTTTATACCTTAAGAATATTACCATGCTCAGACCGTTGTCACTTGACGATAACAACTGACGGAGCATGGTTCATACCTTAGGGATATATTACAATGCTCTGACCGTTGTCACTAGATGATAACAACTGACGGAGCATGGTTCATACCTAAGGGATATATTACCATGCTCTGACCGTTGTCACTAGACGATAACAAACAACTGACGGAGCATGGTTCATACCTTAGGGATATATTACCATGCTCTGACCGCTGTCGTGAGACGATAGCAACTGACGGACCATGGTTCATACCTTAGGGATATATAACCATGCTCTGACAGTTGTCATGAGACGATAACAACTGACGGAGCATTGTTCATATCTTAGGGATATATTAGCATGATCTGATCGCTGTCATGAAATGATAACAACTGACGGAGCATGGTTCATATCTTAGGGATAAGTTACCATGCTCTGACCGTTGTCACTAGACGATAACAACTGACGGAGCATGGTTCATACCTTAAGGATATATTACCATGCTCTGACCGTTGTCACTAGATGATGACAACTGACGGAGCATGGTTCATGCCTTAGGGATATATTACCATGCTCTGACCGTTGTTATGAGACGATAACAACTGACGGAGCATGGTTCATATCTTATGGATATATTACCATGCTCTGACCGTTGTCACTAGACGATAACAACTGACGGAGCATGGTTCATACCTTAGGGATATATTACCATGCTCTGACCGTTGTCACTAGACGATAACAACTGACGGAGCATGGTTCATACCTTAGGGATATATTACCATGCTCTGACCGTTGTCACTAGACGATAACAACTGACGGAGCATGGATAATACCTCAGGGATATATTACCATGCTCTGACCGTTGTCACAAGATGATAACAACTGACGGAGCATGGTTCATACCTTAGGGATATATAACCATGCTCTGACCGTTGTCATGAGACGATAGCAACTGACGGACCATGGTTCATACCTTAAGGATATATTACCATGCTCTGACAGTTGTCATGAGACGATAACAACTGACGGAGCATTGTTCATATCTTAGGGATATATTAGCATGATCTGATCGCTGTCATGAAATGATAACAACTGACGGAGCATGGTTCATATCTTAGGGATAAATTACCATGCTCTGACCGTTGTCACTAGACGATAACAACTGACGGAGCATGGTTCATACCTTAAGGATATATTACCATGCTCTGACCGTTGTCACTAGATGATGTCCTGACGGAGCATGGTTCATACCTTAGGGATATATTACCATGCTCTGACCGTTGTCACTAGACGATAACAAACAACTGACGGAGCATGGTTCATACCTTAGGGATATATTACCATGCTCTGACCGCTGTCGTGAGACGATAGCAACTGACGGACCATGGTTCATACCTTAGGGATATATAACCATGCTCTGACAGTTGTCATGAGACGATAACAACTGACGGAGCATTGTTCATATCTTAGGGATATATTAGCGTGATCTGATCGCTGTCATGAAATGATAACAACTGACGGAGCATGGTTCATATCTTAGGGATAAATTACCATGCTCTGACCGTTGTCACTAGACGATAACAACTGACGGAGCATGGTTCATACCTTAAGGATATATTACCATGCTCTGACCGTTGTCACTAGATGATGACAACTGACGGAGCATGGTTCATGCCTTAGGGATATATTACTATGCTCTGACCGTTGTTATGAGACGATAACAACTGACGGAGCATGGTTCATATCTTATGGATATATTACCATGCTCTGACCGTTGTCACTAGACGATAACAACTGACGGAGCATGGTTCATACCTTAGGGATATATTACCATGCTCTGACCGTTGTCACTAGACGATAACAACTGACGGAGCATGGTTCATACCTTAGGGATATATTACCATGCTCTGACCGTTGTCACTAGACGATAACAACTGACGGAGCATGGATAATACCTCAGGGATATATTACCATGCTCTGACCGTTGTCACAAGATGATAACAACTGACGGAGCATGGTTCATACCTTAGGGATATATAACCATGCTCTGACCGTTGTCATGAGACGATAGCAACTGACGGACCATGGTTCATACCTTAAGGATATATTACCATGCTCTGACAGTTGTCATGAGACGATAACAACTGACGGAGCATTGTTCATATCTTAGGGATATATTAGCATGATCTGATCGCTGTCATGAAATGATAACAACTGACGGAGCATGGTTCATATCTTAGGGATAAATTACCATGCTCTGACCGTTGTCACTAGACGATAACAACTGACGGAGCATGGTTCATACCTTAAGGATATATTACCATGCTCTGACCGTTGTCACTAGATGATGACAACTGACGGAGCATGGTTCATACCTTAGGGATATATTACCATGCTCTGACCGTTGTTATGAGACGATAACAACTGACGGAGCATGGTTCATATCTTATGGATATATAACCGTGCTCTGACCGTTGTCACTAGATGATAACAACTGACGGAGCATGGTTCATACCTTAGAGATATATTACAATGCTCTGACCGTTGTCACTAGATGATAACAACTGACGGAGCATGGTTCATACCTTAGGGATATATTACCATGCTCTGGCCGTTGTCACTAGACGATAACAACTGACGGAGCATGGTTAATATCGTAGGGATATATTACCATGCTCTGACAGTTGTCATGAGACGATAACAAATGACGGAGCATGGTTCTTACCTTAGGGATATATTACCCTGCTCTGACCGTTGTCATGAGACGATAACTAGTGACGGAGCATGGTTCATACCTTAGGGATATATTACCATGCTCTGACCGTTGTCACTAAATGATGACAACTGACGGAGCATGGTTCATACCTTAGGGATATATTACCATGCTCTGACCGTTGTTATGAGACGATAACAACTGACGGAGCATGGTTCATATCTTAGGGATATATTACCATGCTCTGACCGTTGTCACTAGACGATAACAACTGACGGAGCATGGTTCATACCTTAGGGATATATTACCATGCTCTGACCGTTGTCACTAGACGATAACAACTGACGGAGCATGGTTCAGACCTTAGGGATATATTACCATGCTCTGACCGTTGTCACAAGATGATAACAACTGACGGAGCATGGTTCAAACCTTAGGGATATATTACCATGCTCTGACCGTTGTCATGAGACGATAACAACTGACGGAGCATGGTTCATACCTTAGGGATATATTACCATGCTCTGACCATTGTCACTAAACGATAACATCTGACGGAGCACGGTTCATACCTTAGGGATATATTACCATGCTCTGACCGTTGTCATGAGACGATAACAACTGACGGAGCATGGTTCATATCTTAGGGATATATTACCATGCTCTGACCGTTGTCACAAGATGATAACAACTGACGGAGCTTGGTTCATACCTTAGGGATATATTACCATGCTCTGACCGTTGTCATGAGACGATAACAACTGACGGAGCATGGTTCATACCTTAGGGATATATTACCATGCTCTGACCATTGTCACTAAACGCTAACATCTGACGGAGCACGGTTCATACCTAAGGGATACATTACCATGCTATGACCGTTGTCATGAGACGATTACAACTGACGGAGCATGGTTCATACCATAGGATATATAACCATGCTCTGACCGTTGCTATGAGACGATAACAACTGACGGAGCATGGTTCATATCTTAGGGATATATTACCATGCTCTGACCGTTGTCACTAGACGATAACAACTGACGGAGCATGGTCCATACCTTAGGGATATATTACCATGCTCTGACCGTTGTCACTAGACGATATCAACTGACGGAGCATGGTTCATACCTTAGGGATATATTACATAATCTGACCGTTGTCACTAGACGATAACAACTGACAGAGCATGGATAATACCTGAGGGATATATAACCATGCTCTGACCGTTGTCACAAGATGATAACAACTGTCGGAGCATGTTTCATACCTTAGAGATGAATTACCATGCTCTGACCGTTGTCATGAGGCGATGACAACGAACGGAGCATGTTTCATACCTTAGGGATGACAACCCATGCTCTGACCGTTGTCATGTCACGATGACAACTGTCGGAGCATGTTTCATACCTTAGGGATATATTACCATGCTCTGACCGTTTTCACTAGACCATTACAATTGACGGAGCATGGTTCATAACTTAGGGATATATTACCATGCTCTGGCAGTTGTCATGAGACGATAACAACTGACGGAGCATGGTTGATACCTTAGGGATATATTACCATGTCATGAGACGATAACTAGTGACAGAGCATGGTTCATACCTTAGGGATATATTACCATGCTCTCATCGTTGTCACTAGATGATGACAACTGACGGAGCATGGTTCATACCTTAGGGATATTTTACCATGCTCTGACCGTTGTCACTAGACGATAACAACTGATGGAGCATGGTTCATACCTAAGGGATATATTACCATGCTCTGACCATTGTCTTGAGACGATAACAATTGACGGAGCATGGTTCATACCTTAGGGATATATTACCATGCTCTGACCGTTGTCGTGAGAAGATGGCAACTGAAGGAGCATGATTTATACCTTAGGGATATCTTACCATGCTCTGACTGTTGTCATGTGACGATGACAACTGACGGAGCATGCTTCATACCCTAGGAATGTATCACCATGCTCTGACCGTTGTCAGGAGACGCTTACAACAAACGGAGCTTGTTTCATAGATGAATGATATATTACCATGCTCCGACCTCTGTCATAAGACGATGACAACTGACGGAGCATGTTTCATACTTGAGGGATATATCACCATTCTCTTACCGATGGCATGAGACGATGGCAAATTACGGAGCATGATTCATACCCTTAGGGATGTATAACCATGCTCTGTACGTTTTATTAGGTGTCATTAACGGACAGAGCATGTTTCATACATATATGATATATAACCTTGCTAAGACCATTGTTATCAGATGATGACAACTGACGGAGCATGATTCATATCAAAGGGATATATACTCCTCAAAATAATTGAAGGACCAATATTATCAATTATAACATTGGTGCATTTTGTGTAGAACGTATTTTGAAAACCAAGTTTACGATCTAGCCTAAATTTTTCGGACACCTTCGACGCCAAAATTGCCAAGTGAAACGGCTAAAGAAAATGGTAGGAAATGTTGCTAACAAGGATTTTTTGTCATTTTAAAACTTGACCTAAATGCATTGGAACGTCATTTTTTGTGTGTGATCCATGGACCACAGAACTGCATGAAATGAATGAAAAATGCTTTTAGATGCTGAAATCTCTGTTTTCACATGATTGTATGGTGTTTTAATCCCGTCGATACCACCCACCTCTTCCTGAGAGACGAAATTGTCCCTTTTGGCTGCGACATAATGGACAGACTATAGGTTCAGACAACTGGTTTTGGCGTTTGTCTGTGGCAATCTTTAAACAATTTGCGGAAACATCTTTCTAACACTCAGAGGCATAGAATGACGGTAGAAAATCTGATTCTTGATGGCCAAGTACACGCATTGTTTTCAGAAAACAAAACAATGTCAAAACCCCATTGTCAGAGATGAAAATGCTTGCTTCCCAGTATATTGAAACTGTTTGAAGAAATTTTTTGCAGGCAAGCTGAACTGTTTAAAACAAAGTTTGATTTGATGTCCTTTTCATTCTACGTAAATGACCACAGAAGAATTTCTTTACCCCACCCACTGCCTTTTGAAAGTGTGTTTTTGAGGGTATGTTCATTTGAGACAGAGTTATGGCAGAATTAGGCATGGAAATCAGTAATAATGATTCTTGACTTATGGACATAAAGAGAAGAAAGCTTTAGGCCAAGTTTTACTGAATTTAAATTTTTGAGCTTATCATACTCGCATTTTAAAATCTTGGTCCTTTAATTATTTTGAGGAGTATATTACCATGCTCTGACCGTTGTCATGTGACGGTGGCAACTGACGTAGCATGTTTCATACATGAATGATTTTTTACCATGCTCTGACCGTTGTCATTAGACGATGACAACTGACGGAGCATGCTTCATACCTTAGGTATGTATAACAATGCGCTGTCCGTTGTCATAAGGCAAAGGCGACTGACGGAGCATGTTCCAAACAAGAGTGATATGTTACATGCTCTGACCGTTGTCATGAGATGATGACAGCTGACAGAGCATGATTCATGACTAAGGGATATATTACCATGCTCTGACCGTTGTCATCAGACGATGACAACTAACGGAGCTTGTTTCATACCTTAGGGATGTATAACCATGCCCTGCCTGTTGTCATGAGACGATGACAACTGATGCAGCATGTTTCATATATGAATGATATCTTACCATGCTCTGACCGTTGTCATGAGACGATGACAACTAACAGAGCAGGATTCATACTTAAGGGATACATCACCATGCCCTGACCGTTGTCATGAGACGATGACAACTGACGGAGCATCATTAATACCTAAGGGATATATTATCATGCTCTGACCGTTGTCATGAGACGATGGCAACTGACGGAGCATGTTTCATACATGAATGATATATAACCATTCTCTGACCGTTGTCATGAGACGATAACAACTGATGGAGCATGATTCATACCAAAGGTATATATTACCATGCTCTGACCGTTGTCTTGAGACGATGACAACTGATGTAGCATGTTCATACCTTAGGGATGAATAACAATGCTTTGTTCGTTGTCATGACACGATGAGAACTTACGGAGCATGTTTCATACCTGAGGAATACATTACCATATTATGACCGTTGTCATTAGCCGATGACAACTTGCAGGGCATGTTTAATAGATATATGATATATAACCATGCTCTGACCGTTGTCATGAGATGATGACAACTGACGGAGCATGACTCATACATGATTGATATATTACCATGCTCTGACCGTTGTCATGAGACAATGAAAACTGAAAGAGCATGTTGCAAACCTAAGTGATGAATAACCAAGCTCTTTCCGTTGTCATGAGATAATAACAACTGTCTGAGCATGTTTCATACATGGGTGATATATTACCATGCTCTGACCGTTGCCATAAGACGAAGACAACTGACGGAGCATGTTTCATACTTGATGGATAGTTCATCGTGCTCTGTCTGTTGTTATCAGACGATTACACATAACGGAGCATGTTTCATACCTTAGGGATATATTACCATGCTCTGACCGTTGTCATGAAACGATAACAACTGACAGATCATGTTTCATACCTTAGTGATGAATTTACCATGTTTTGATCGTTATCATGAGATGATGGCAACTGACGGAGCATGACTAATACTTAAGGGGGTATAATCATACTCTGGCCGATGTATTGAGACGATGACAATTGACGGAGCATGTTTCCTACATGAATTATATATTGCCATGCTATGACCGTTTTCATGAGACGAAGACAACTGACGGAGCATGTTTCATACCATAGGGATATAGATGTATGCTCTGACCATAGCCATGAGACGAAGACAATTGAGGGAGCATGTTTCATACCTAAGAAATGAATAACCATGCTCTGACCGTTGTCATAAGCATGAGCATGTTTCATACATGAGTGGTATATTTCCATGCTCTGACCGTTTTCATAAGATGACGAGACCTGACAGAGCATGTTACATACCTTAGAGAAAAATAACCATGCTCTGACCGTTGTCATGAGATGATGGCAACTGACAGAGCATGTCTCATACTTGAGGGGTGTAATCATACTCTTACCGTTGTCATGAGACGAAGACAACTTTTGGGGCATGATTCATATCTTTGGGATCTATAACCATGCTTTGTCCGTTGTCATGAGGCAAAGACAACTTGCGGGGCATGTTTTTAAAGATATACGAGGGCTGTTCAAATATGAATGCAAGTGGCTTCATAACTTTCTTCACATATATGATACGACAAAATGGTAAACGTTTCTATAAAGGACTGTATGTCACCTTTAAAGTGGCACCAGACCAAAAGAAAAATACAGTATATTTATCGAGTTATAGCCCTTTGAATGAGGGTCACGTGTGTATACTAACAAACTCAATGCTTCTAACATCTACCAGTGATAGAGACGAGCGTATAATTCTTCGAAGAACAGGTGAAATTTCTTGAAATTTTGAAGGAAGTATCCCCATACTCTTACATAATGATTCTGTGAAAGTTGCAAAAATCCGACATGCTTTTGTTAAATTACAACGAATCGTTTTCACTAAAGTCTCTTTATGCTTGCAAATAAATGGTAAACAAAACATCACCTTTCAGTTTTCAGTTAAACTTATCTATAACAAAATGCACGAAACAGCATTTAAACTAGTTTTAACTCAAAGACAATATGTTGATCGCTCATACTGAGTTGTTGCTACAAATTTTTGATGGATAGTGTGTAATTTTTAACCGCTGAAAAGCATTTTTATCAAGTCAAAAATACCTTAAGTGAAAGGGGTTATAGAATTTATACTTATTTTTTTATCATAACATTGCGGCTTTGTTCTAAATTTGAACGTAAGCTTTAAGTTTGACCACTTTAGGCATTATTTACAATAAAATTACTTACCTGGTCTTGAGAACTAGACAGATTGAACATATTTTAATTAATGTAAACACGCCATTAAGAAGCAGAAACATGCTTGAAAAATGATATAGAGTGGAATAACTCTGTAAATAGAGGACGGATTATTTTGAAAACTTCCTTATGACATATTTAGCATGTTTTCAGCAAAACGCAAAGAAAACGACACAGCGATATTTATTTTTCCATCACCAGTAGATAACTCAAAATGACGTATTTCATAAAATTCATGACGTCACAAACGTGCCCGTTTACTCGAGATTGAAACAGGATTATATAAACTTTTTCCTGCAAGCAACTTTTAAATTGTTACTTAAACTTGCATTTAAAATTTGGTGCCATTTTGTCTAAAACTTACAGAGATATGACACTATATCATAGATGTACCAAAACGTGCATTGCATTTTGCTTCAGAAAATCTTCAGTATACAGGAATGGCCTTTAAATAAGGGTCTGTAACTCGAGAAATATAGTTAGTGTTTCTTTATGTTTGGTGCCATTTTAAAGGCGACAAATAGAGCTTTCCAGAAAGGTATAACATTTTGTCGTAGCATATATGTGAAGAAAGTTATGAAGCTACTTACATTCATATTTGAACAGCCCTCGTATGATATATTACCATGCTCTGACCGTTGTCATGAGACAATGGCAACTGACGGAGCATGTTACATACCTTAGAGATGAATAACCGTGCTCTGGCCGTTGTCATGAGATGATGGCAACTGACAGAGCTAACTCATCCTTGAGAGGATATAATCATACTCTGACCGTTGTCATGAGGCAATGACAACTTATGGAGCATGTTTCCTATATGAATTATATATTGCCATGCTATGACCGTTTTCATGAGACGAAGACAACTGACGGAGCATGTTTCATACCTAAGGGATATAGATCTATGCTCTGACCATTGTCATGAGACGAAGACAATTGAGGGAGCGTGTTTCATACCTTAGAAATGAATAACCATGCTCTGACCGTTGTCATAAGACGATGACAACTGACAGAGCAGATTTCATACCTTTGTGGAGACCAACCATGCTCTGTACGTTGTCATGGGACGATGGCAACTGACAGAGCATGACTTTTACTTGAGGGGGTATCATCATACTTTGACCGTTGTCATGAGGCGATACAACTGACGGATCATTTTTCATAACAAAGGGATATATAACCATGCTCCGACCGTTGCCATGAGACGATGACATCTGACTGAGCATGTCTCATACCTTAGGGATGAATAAACATGCCCTCTCCGCTGTCATGAGATGATGGCAACTGACAGCTTATGACTCATACTTGAGGGGGTATAATCATACTCTGACCGTTGTTATGAGACGATAACAACTGACCTTGCATGTTTCATACCTAAGTGATATAGATCCATGCTCCGACCGATATCATGAAACAAAAACAACTGACGGAGCATAATTCATACCTTTGGGATTTATAACCATGCTCTGTCTGTTGTCATAAGGCGAAGACAACTTGTGGGACATGTTTCATAGATATATGATATATTTCATGCACCATGCTCTGACTGTTGTCATGAGACGATGACAACTGACGGAGCATGATTCATACCTTAGGGATAAATAACCATGCTCTGAACGTTGTGATGAGACATAGACAACTGACAGAGCAGGTTTCATACATTTGGGATGTATAGCCATGCTCTGTCCGTTGTCATGAGACGATGACAACTGACGGAGCATGATTGATACCTTTGGGATCTATTACCATGCTCTGACCGTTGTCATAAGACGATGGCAACTGACGGAGCATGTTTCATACATGAATGGTATATTTCCATGCTCTGGTCGTTGTCATATGATGATGAGACCTGACAGAGCATGTTACATACCTTAGAGAAAAAAAAACATGCTCTGACCGTTGTCATGAGATGATGGCAACTGACAGAGCATGACTCATACTTGAGGGGGTGTAATCATACTCTTACCGTTGTCATGAGACGAAGACAACTTGTGGGGCATGATTCATATCTTTGGGATGTATAACCATGCTTTGTCCGTTGTCATGAGGCGAAGACAACTTGCGGGGCATGTTTTTAAAGATATATAATATATTACCATGCTCTCACCGTTGTCATGAGACGATGACAACTGACGGAGCATGCTTCATACCTTAGAGATGAATAACCGTGCTCTGGCCGTTGTCATGAGATGATGGCAACTGACAGAGCATGACTCATTCTTGAGAGGGTAAAATCATACTCTGACCGTTGTCATGTGATGATGACAACTGACGGAGCATGTTTCATACATGAATGATATATTACCCTGCTCTGACCGTTGTCATGAGATGAAGACAACTGACAAAGAATTTTTCATACCATAGGGATATAGATTACATCAACCGAAAAAAGAAGGTACCACAGGTGCATTCGCGAGAACATGTCCACTTTCACACGGAGGCACTATTGTGGCACTTGAGTGTATAAACCATCACTAGGTGGTACTGCAGCGACAGTTGAATGCGTTTATAAAACTAGGAGGCACAACAGTGGCATTGGAATATGTTAAAAAGCAAAAGGAGGCACTATAATAGGACTTGAGTACATGTACCTATACTACGAGCACCTACAATTGCACTTTAGTACACGTACCATCACAAGGATACACTACTTTGTGGCACCTGAGTGTTTATATCATCACAAGGTGACACTACAGTGACACTTCAATACATGCACCCTCACTAAGAGGCACTAAAGATACAATTGGACACATGTACCTTCACTAGGAGCACCACAGTGCCACCTCAGATCACGTAGGAGGCACTACAGTGACACTCGAGTATATATATCATCACTAGGTGGCAGTACAGTGACACTAGAGTATATGCATCTTCTCAAGGAGGCACTACATTAACACTTAGGCATATGTTCTTCACTAGGAGGTGCTACATTGACACCTGAGAACATGTACCTTCACTTGGAGACATTTCAGCTACTCTTGAGTTTGTTTATCATCACTATGTGGCACTACAGTGACACGTGAGTATAAGTAAGTTGCCAACGAGGCACTACAGTGACACTTGGGCACATCTACATTTGCTAGAAGGTATTTTAGTGACACTTGAGTGTGTATAACATCACCAGATGGCACTTTTGTGACATGCACCATCATTATGAGGCACTACAGTAATCTTTGGGTAGATTTATCATTGCTAGGAGGCACTTCAGTGACACTTGAGTACATGTATCTTCACTACCTTCACTGTTATGCAGCACATAAACACTTGGGTGAACGTACTTTAACCACGAGCCACCACAATGACGTTTGAGTGCTTGTATCATCACTAGTAGGTACTAAAGATACGCTTGAGTATATAACCTTCACTAGGAGGCACTATAGTGACACTTGATTACAATAACCATCGATATGAGGCATTACAGTGACACTTGAGAGCATGCACCTTCACTAGGATTTGCTACAGTAGCACTTGAGGGCATATATCTTCACTAGGATGTGCTACAGTAACACTTGAGTGCACATATCTTCACTAGGATGCACTACAGTGGCACGTGAGCGTATATATCAGCACGAGGAGGCACTAATATTAAAGTGTCACTGTAGTGCTAAGTTATGACTGTAAATGTACTAAATTGTCTTTGTAGTGCCTCCTTGTGATGATTAAAATAGTCATGTGTCAATGTAGTGCCTCCTAGTGATAGTATATGTACATGAATATCACCGTAGAGCCCATAGTGAGATACATGTGCTCAAGTGCAACTGCATTGGTTTTTAGTGATGATGTATCTTCTCCAATGTCAATGTAGTGCATCCTACTGTTGATGCATGTTCTGAAACGTATATGTAGTGCCCTTAGTGAAGAAAGTTGCAATCAAGTGTTACTGTAGCACCTCCTGGTGACAATGCATACACTCAAGTGTCATTTTAGTGCCCACTATTGATTGTAAATATATCCAATTCTAACTGTAGTGCATCAAAAGGAAGGTTCATGCACTCAAGTGTCACTCTAGTGTATACTTGTGATTGTAAATGTACTCATGTGTCATTGTAATGCCTCCCAGTGATGGTGAATGTACTCAGGGGGGTCAATGTAGTCCCTTTTAGAGATGGTAATTGTACTCAAGTGTCCCTGTAGTGCATCCTAGTGACAATATATACTGACGGACTTTAAAAACGCAACACTTTAATAACAGCTTTAATTTCTTTCTCGAAAAAGAAGACAGAACAATAATTTTGATTGTATGTTAAAGAGCATTCATTTGTAAGTTAAACATGGAAAACTTGTCTAACTAAGATGAACTTATGCATTGAAATGTAAAATTGTTTATATAGGGGTCAGCTGTTTCATGTGACCAAATGTTATGAATGAAAGATTCCCTACTTCTTTAAATCAAGAAACACTAGAAGCATCAAATTTGCATCAAGGACTTCGTTAGTCATCGAGAAATCACTCTCACATTGATTGGCAGGTCTGCGATACAGCTTATTTGCGTATAAGACATTTATCTGGGTGTGCCCTTTGATTCAATAGCTTAAAATCTCCTCTACTTAAGAAATGTTTAAATGGCTAAATTCATACGGAGCAAATAACGTCGTCCAGTTTAGTTGTAAAATTAAAACTAAAGTATTTGCTGAGGAAGCCAACTCATGATGACATTATCGAAGCAAATGAAGTTTACATTCAACAGTCTTTTGGAAGATATAAGGGGAAGTTAGTGTTGCGTAATTAAAGTCTGTCAGTATATGTACTCAAGTGTCACTGTAGTGTGTCCTAGTGATAAATACTATACTCAAATGTCACTCCTAGTGAAGTTACATGCACTCAAGTGTATGTGTAATGCTTACTAGTGTTTATAAATGTACTCAAGGGTCACGGAAGTGCCTCCTATGTGAGGTATATGTTCTCAAGTGTCACTCTAGTGCCTCCTAGTGATGATGCAAATTCTCAATCGTCACTGTTGTGTACCCTTGTAAGGGTATGTGCACTCAAGAGATACCATAGTGCCGCCTAAAGAAGGTACATGCACTCAAGTGCCACTGTAGTGCTGTCTAGTGATGGTAAATACACGTATGTGTGACTGTAGTGCCTCTTAATGATGATATATGTACCTAAGTGTCCTTGTAGTGCATCCTGGTGATAGTGCATATACTTAAGTGTAACTGTAGTACCTCCTAACGAAGTCAAATAAACTAAGGTGTCACTGTAGTGTCTCATAGTGTAAGAGGCACAACGATGACACTTGAGTACATTCATCATCACTAAGAGGCAAAGCAGTGACTCTCGAGTATATGTCTTATAATTAGGGGGCACCACTACTGTGACACTTGAGTACATGAACCTTCTTTAGGAGGCACTACAGTGACACATGGGGAGTATATAGTCCATCACTAGGATGCGCTAGAGTACCATACTCAAATGTCACTGCAGCACCTCCTAGTGAATATACAAGGTTTAAAGTGTGACTCTAATTGCGATTGTAAATGTACTGAAGTGTCAGTGTAATACCTCTAATGATAGTACATGTAGTCATGTGCCACTATAATGCCTCCTAGTGAGGATACATGTGTATAAGTGTCGATGTAGTGTGCCTCTTAGTAATGATGCACGTACTCAGGTGTAACCGTAGTGCCTCTTATTGATGATGCATGTACTAAAATATCACTGTAGTGCGTCTGAGCGGAGATAAGAGAACTCAAGTGTTGCTGTAGCACCTCCTGGTGAAAGTACATACACTTTTGTGTGATTTTAGTGCTTACTAGCGGGAGCGCAGTGGCTCAGTGGTAGAGTGCTTGACTCAAGACTGAGGGGCTGCGGGTTCGAGCCTCACTGGCGTCACTGCATTGTGGTCCTTGAGCAAGACATACTTATCCTAGCTTAGTACTGGTTCAACCCTGGAAGACCCGTTCCTGTTAAACTGAAAGATTGTTGATGGGACGTAAATAATCAAATCAAACAAACAAAGTGTTTACTAGTGGTTGTAAATGTACCCAATCGTAACTCAAGTGTTACTGTAGCGTCTACTAGTAATTGTAAATGTACTAAAGTGTCACTATAGTGCCTCCTAGCGATGGTACATGTACTCAAGTAGCATAATCGGGCCTTCTCGTGATGGTACATGTACTCAAGGATCATAATAAAGACTCATTATGATGGTACAGGTACTCAATGGTCACTATCAAGCCTTCTAGTGATGGTACATTCACTCAAGGATCACTATAAAGTCTCCTAGTGATGGTATATGTACTAAATGGTCACTATAAAGGCTCTTAGTGATGGTGCATGTCATCAAGGGTCACTATACAGCCTCATTGTGCTAGTGCATGTATTCTAGAGCTACTATGAAGCCACCTCGTAATGATACATGTACTCAAGGGTGATAATAAAGCCTCCTAGCGTTGGTACATGTACTCAAGGGTCACTAAAAAGCCACCCAGTGATGGTATGGGTACTCAAGAGTCACTATAAAGCCTCCTAGTCATGGTACATATACTCAAGCGACACTTTTTAATCTACTAGTATGGTGCATGTACTCAAGTGTCATAACAGTGGCTCTTCGTGATGCTACATGTACCAAAAATCGTAATAAAGCCTCCTTGTGATGGTACAGGTACTCACCGGTCATTATAAAGCCTCCATGTGATGGTACATGTACCAAAGCGTCACAATAAAGCCTCCTAGTGATGGCATGGGTACTCAATAGTCTACTATAAAGCCTCCTTGTCATGGTAATATACTTGAGTGACACTATTAAGCCTTCTTGTGATGGTACATGTACTCAAAATACACTATAAAGCCTCCTAGTGATGGCACATATACCCAAGGGTCACGAAAAGACTCCTAGTGATGACATATGCAGTCAAGAATCATTATAAAGCCTTCTTGTGATAGTACATGTACTCAAGAGTTATTATGAAGCATTCTAGTGATGGTACAAGTACTCAAGGGTCAATATAAAGCCTCCTTGTAATAGTACATGTACTCAAGGGTCACTATAAAGCCGCCTAGTGATGTAGCATAGTCAGAAGAGTCACTATAAAGCCACCTTGTTAAGGTATATGTCATCTAGGGTCACTATAAAGCGTCCTACGGATGTAACATGTACTCAATGGGTCACTATAAAGCCTCCTAGTGTTGGTACATGTACTCAAGGGTCACTATAAAGCCTCCTAGTGATGGTTCATGTATTCAAGAGTCACTATAAAGCCACCTTGTGATTTAACACGTACTCAAGAGTCACAATAAAGCCCCCTAGTGCTGGTACATGTACCAGAGCCTCACAATAAATCCTTCTAGTCATGGAATGGGTACTCAAGGGTCACTATAAAGCCTCCTAGGCATGGTACATATACTTAAGGGACACTATTAAACCTCCTAGTATGGTCCATGTACTCATGGCCACTATTAAGGCACCTAGTGAAGGTACATGTATTAAAGGGCTACTAAAAAGCCTCCTCGTGATGGTACGCGTACTCAAGGATCACTATTTAGTATTCTGGTGATAGTATATGTAGTAAATGTTCACTATAAATCCTCTGAGTGATTGGACATGTACTCAAGGGTAACTATACAGTATCCTTGTGATGGATCATGTATTCTAGAGTCACTATAAAGCTCCCTCGTGATGGTACATGTACTCAAGAGTCACTTTAAGCCTTCTTGTGATGGTACATTTACTCCAGAGTCGCTATAAAGCCTCTTTGTGATGTTGCGTGTACTCAAGAGTCAATATAAAGAATTCTAGTGATGATATGAGTACTCAAGGGGAGGTTTAAAGCCGATAGCGATGGTTTATGTATACAATAGTCACTAAAAAGCCTCCTTGTGATGGTACATGTACTCAAGCGTCACTATAAAGCCTCCTGATGATGGTACATTTACATAAGTGTCACTATAAAGCCACCTTGTGTTGGTACATGTACTCATGGGTCACTATATAGCCTCCTATTGATGGTAAATGTACTCAAGGGTCATTATAAAGCCTTTTTGTGACGGTACATGTCCTAAAATCACTATAAAGCCTCCTAGTGATGGCAAGTATACTTAAGGGTCACTATAAAGCCTAATAGTTATTGTATATGTACACAAGGGTCACTTAAAAGACACCTAGTGATGATACATGTACTCAAGTGTCACAATGAAGCTTCCCAGCGATGATACATGTACATAAGTGTCTCTATTAAACCACCTTGTGATGGTACATGTCCTCAAGGCTAACTATACTCCTCAAAATAATTAAAGGACCAAGATTTTAGAACGCGAGTATATTTAGCTCAAACATTTAAATTCTGTAAAACTTGGCCCAAATCTTTCTGTTCTTTATGCCCATAAATCAAGATTCATTATTAATGATTCCCATGCCTAATTCTGCCATAACTGTGTCTCAAATGCACATACCCTCAAAAACACACTTTCAAAAGGCAGTGGGTGGGGTAGAGAAATTCTTCTGTGGTCATTCGAGTAGAATGAAAGTGACACCAAATTAAACTTTGTTTTAAACAGTTCAGCTTACATGCAAAAAAAACTTCAAACAGTTTCAATATACTGGGAAGCAAGCATTTTCATCTCTGACAATGGAGTTTTGACATTGTTTTCTTCTTTTCTGATATCAATGCGTGTACTTGGCCATCAAGAATCAGATTTTCAATCGTCATTCTATGCCATTTAGTGTTAGAAATATGTCCTGACGAATTTTTAAAGATTGTCACAGACAAACGCCAAACCTGATGTCTGAATCTATAGTCTGGCTATTACGCCACAGCCAAACGGGGCAATTTTCTCTCACAGGAAGAGGTGGATGGAATTGATGGGATTCAAACACCATAAAAGCATGCAAAAACAGAGATTTCAGCATCTAAAAGCAATTTGCATTCATTTCATACAGTTCTGTAGTCCATGGATCACACACAAAAAATGTCATTCCAATACATTTAGGTCAAGTTTTAAAATGACAAAAAATCCTTGTTAGTAACATTTTCTACCACTTTCTTTTTGCCGTTTCACTTGGCAATAAGACGTCAAAGATGTCGGAAAAGTTTAGGCTAGATCGTAAAATTGGTTTTCAAAATACGTTCTACACAAAATGCATCAATGTTATAATTGATAGAATTGGTCCTTCAATTATTTTGAAGAGTATATATAGCCTTTTAGTGATATTACATGTAGTTGAGTGTCAGTATAAAGCCACCTAGTGATGGTACATGTACTCAAGGGTCACTATAAATCCTCCGAGTGATTGTACATGTACATAAGTGTCACTATAAAGCCACCTTGTGGTGGTACATGTACAAAAGGGTCACTATATAGCCTTCTAGAGATGGTACATGTACTCATGGTTCACTATAAAGCCTTCTTGTGTTGGTACATGTACTCAAGAGACACTATAAATCCTCCTAGTGATGGTACCGATAATCAAGGGTCACTATAAAGCATCCTAGTGATGATACATGTACTGAAGAGACAATATAAAGACTCCTAGTGATGATACTTGTGTTTAAGAATCGCTATATAGTCTCTTAATTATGGTACATGTACTCAAGGGTCAATATAAAGTCTCCTATGGATAGTACATGTACTGAAGTGTCACTATAAAGCCACCTAGTGATGGTACATGTACTCAAGAGACACTATAAAGCCTCCTAGTGATGGTACCGATAATCAATGGTCACTATAAAGCCTCCTAGTGATGGTACATGTACTCAAGAGCCACTTTAAAGCCTTCTAGTGATGAAACATGTACTCAAGAATCGCTATATAGTCTCTTACTTATGGTACATGTACTCAAGGGTCATTATAAAGCCTCCTATTGATAGTACATGTACTGAAGTGTCACTGTAAAGCCACCTAGTGATGGTACATGTACTCAAGATACACTATAAAGCCTCCTATTGATGATATGCATACTCAAGGTTCACTATAAAACCTCCTAGTGATGGTACATGTACTCAAGAGTCACTATAAAGCCTTCTAGTGATGATACATGTACTCAATGGTCACTAGAAAGCCCCTTGTGATGGTACATATACTCATTGGTCCCTATAAAGAATCTTTGTGATGGTACATTTACTCAAGAGTGACTATAAATCATCATAGTGATGGTACATGTGCTCAACGGTCACTATTAAGCATCCTAGTCGTTGTAGATGTACTCAAAGATCACTACAAAGCCACCTAGTGAAGGCATAGGTACTCAAGGGTCACTATCAAGCATCCTAATGATGATACAAACACTCAAGTGCCACTATAGATCCTCCTTGTGATGGTACATGTACTCAAGAGTCACTATGAAATCTCCAAGTGATAGTACATGTGCTCAGGGGTAATTTGAAGACTCATTGTGACGGTGCATGTATTCAAGTGTCACTATAAGGCCTCCTATTGATGGTACATGCACTCAAGGTCACTATTAAGTTATCATTCATGACAACGGACAGAGCATGGTAATTTATCTCTAAGGTATGAAACAGGCTTCGTCAGTTGTCATTGTCTCATGACAACGGTCAGAGCATGGTAATATACCATTCATTTAACAAACATGTTCTGTCAGTTGTCATCGTCTCATGACAACGGTCAGATCACGGCAATATATCATTCATCTATGAAGCAATCTGCGTCAGTTGTAATCGCCTCATGACAACATCCAGAGCATTGTTATGCTCTAAGTTATGAAGCATGCTCCGCCAGTTGTCATTGTCTTATGACAACGGTCAGAGCATGGCAATATATCATTCATCTTTGAAACATGTTCGGTTAGTTGTCATCGTCTCATGACAACGGACATAGCATGGTTATACATACCTAAGGTATGAAACATGCTCCATCAGTTGTCATCATCTCATGACAACAGTCAGAGCATGGTAATATATCTCTAAGGTATCAATCATGCTCCGTCAGTTGTCATCGGCTCATTAAAACGGTCAGAGCATGGTGATATATATCCCTCAAGTAAGAAACATGCTCCGTCAGTTGCCATCGTCTTATGACAACGGTCAGAGCATGGTAATATATCATTCATGTATGAAATAGTTCTGTCAGTTGCCATCGTCTCATAACAACGATCAGAGCATTATTATTCATCCCTAAGGTATGCAACATGCTCTGTCAGTTACCATCGTCTCATGATAATGGCCAGAGCATGGTAATATATTCCTAAGGTATGATTCATGCTCCGTCAGTTGTCATCGTCTCATGACAACAGTTAGTTTATGGTAATATATCATTCATGTTTGAAACATGTTCCGTCAATTATCGTCGTCTCATTACAACAGACAGAGCATAGTTATTAATTACTAAGATATGCAATATGCTCTGTCAGTTGTCATCGTCTCATGACACCGCTCAGAGCATGATGATACGCCCCCAAGTATGAAACATGCTTTGCCAGTTGGCATGGTCTGATAACAACGGTCAGGGGATGGCAATGTATTTCTCAGTCATGAAACATGCTCTGTCAGTTGTCATCATTTCATTGCAATGGTCGGAGAATGGTAATGTGTTCCTCAGGTATGAAGCATGCTCCATCAGTTTTCATCGTCTCATGATAAAGGACAGAGCATGGTTATTCATCCAAAATATATGCAATATGCTCTGTCAGTTGTCATCGCCCAATGACATCGGTCAGAGCAAGGTGATACCCCCTCAAGTATAAGATATGCCCCATCAGTTGGCATCGTCAAAGCTTGGTTATACATCCCTAAGGTATGAAATTTTCTGTCGGTTTTCATCGTCTGATGACAACGGTCAGAGTATGATGATACCCTATCAAGTATGAGTCATTCTTTGTCAGTTGCCATCATCTCATGACAACGGCATAAATTTGTGATATTCACTCAGGTATATAACATGCTCCGTCAGTTGCCACCGTCTCATGACAGTGGTCAGAGAATGGAAATGTATTTAAAGCATGAAACAGGCTCCCTTAGTTGTCATCGTCTGATGACAACAGTGAGAGCATGGTTATTCATCCCTGGGGTATGAATCATGCTCTGTCAGTTACCATCGTCTCATGACAACGGTCAGAGCATAGTAATGTATTCCACAGGTATGAAACATGCTCCGTCAGTTTTCATCGTCCCATGACAACGGACAGAGCATGGTTATTCACTTCTAAGATATGCAACATGCTCTGTCAGTTGTCATCGTCTCATGACAACGGTCAGAGCATGGTAATATATCCCTCATGTATGAAACAGCTCCGTCAGTTGTCATGGTCTAATAACAACGGTCTGAGCATGGCTATTCATACCTAAGGTTATGAATCATGCTCCGTCTGTCGTCATCGTCTCATAACAAGGGTCAGAGCATGGTGATATATTCATCAGGTATGAAACATGCTCCGTCAGTTGTCATCGCCTAATGACAACGGACAGAGCATGTTTATACATCCCTAAGGTATGAAATCTGCTCTGTCAGTTGTCATCGTCTCATAACAACGGTAAGAACATAGTTAATCATCCCTTAGGTATGAAACATGCTCCGTCAGTTGTCATCGTCTCATGACAACGGTCAAAGCATGGTGAAATATACCTCAAGTATGAAACATGCTCCGTCAGCTGTCATCGTCTCATGACAACGGTCAGAGGATGGTATATATCCCTAAGATATAAACCATTCTCCGTCAGGTGTTATCGTCTAGTGACAACGGTCAGAGCATGGTAATATATCCCTAAGGCATGAACCATGCTCCGTCAGCTGTCATCATCTAGTGACAACGGTGAGAGCATGGTAATATATTCGTAAGGTATGAACCATGCTCCGTCAGTTGTTATCATCTAGCTACAGCGGCCAGAGCAAATTAATATATCCTTTAGGTATGAACCATGCTCAGATAGTTGTTATTGTCTAGTGACAACGGTCAGAGCATGGTTATATATCCCTAAGGTATGAACCATGCCCCGTCAGTTGTTATCGTCTAGTGACAACGGTCAGAGCATGGTAATATATCCCTAAGGTATGAACCATGCTCCGTCAGTTGTTATCGTCTAGTCACAACGGTCAGAGCATGGTTATATATCCCTAAGGTGTGAACCATGCTTCGTCAGTTGTTATCGTCTCATGACAACGGTCAAAGCAAGGTAATATATCCCTAAGGTATGAACCATGCTCCGTCAGTTGTTACCGTCTAGTGACAACGGTCAGAGCATGGTAATATATCCCTAAGGTATGAACCACGCTCCGTCAGTTGTTATCGTCTAGTCACAACGGTCAGAGCATGGTTATATATCCCTAAGGTATGAACCATGCTTTGTCAGTTGTTATCGTCTCATGACAACGGTCAGAGCATGGTAATACATCCCTAAGGTATGAACCATGCTCCATCAGTTGTTATCGTCTAGTGACAACGGTCAGAAAGTGGTAATATATCCCTAAGGTATGAACCATGCTTCGTCATTTGTCATTATCTAGTGACAACGGTCAGAGCATGGTAATATATCCCTTAGGTATGAACCATGCTCCGTCAGTTGTTATCATCTAGTGACAACGGTCAGAGCATTAAATATCTCCCAAAGATATGAACCATGCTAAGTCAGTTGTTATCGTCTAGTGACTACGGTCAGAGCATTGTAATATATCCCTAAGAAATAACCGATGCTCCGTAAGCTGTTATCGTCAAGTGACAACGGTCAGAGCATGGTAATATATCCTTAAAATATGAACCATGCTAAGTCAGTTGTTATCGTCTAGTGACAACGGTCAGAGCATTGTAATATATCCCTAAGAAATGAATGATGCTCCGTAAGCTGTTATCGTCAAGTGACAAAGGTCAGAGCATGGTAATATATCGCTAAGGTATTAACCATGCTCCGTCAGTTGTTATCGTCTAGTGACAACGGTCAGAGCATGGTAATATATCCCTAAGATATGAACCATGCTCCGTCAGTTGTTTGTGTCTCATGACAACGGTCAGAGCATGATAATATATCCCTAAGGTATGAACCATGCTCCGTCAGTTGTTATCGTCTAGTGACAACGGTTAGAGCATGGTAATATATCCCTAAGGTATGAACCATGCTCAGTCATTTGTTATCGTCTAGTGACAACGGTTAGAGCATGGTAATATATCCCTAAGGTATGAACCATGCTCAGTCATTTGTTATCGTCTAGTGACAACGGTTCGAGCATGGTAATATATCCCTAAGGTATGAACCATGCTCTGTCAGTTGTTATCGTCTCATGATAACATGGTAATATATCCCTAAGGTATGAACCATGCTCCGTCAGTTGTTATCATCTAGTATCAACAGTCGGAGTATGATTATCCATCCCTAAGATATGAGCCATGCTCCGTCAGTTGTTGTCATATAGTGAAATAGGTCAGAGCATGGTTATTTATCCCTAAGGTATGAAACATGCTCTGTTAGTTGTCATCGCCTCATGACAACGGTCAGAGCATGGTTATTCATCTATAAGATATGAAACATGCTCCGACAGTTGTCATCGTGACATGACAACGGTCAGAGCATGGGTTTTCATCCCGAAGGTATGAAACATGCTCCGTTAGTTGTCATCGCCTCATGACAACGATCAGAGCATGGTTATTCATCTCTAAGGTATGAAACATGCTCCGACAGTTGTCATCGTCTCATGACAACGGTCAGAGCATGGTTATTCCTCCCGAAGGTATGAAACATGCTCCGACAGTTGACATCGTCTCATGACAACGGTCAGAGAATGGTTATTTATCTCTAAGTTATGAAACATGCTCCGACAGTTGTCATCGTGACATGACAACGGTCAGAGCATGGTTATTCATCTCTAAGGTATGAAACATGCTCCGACAGTTGACATCGTCTAATGACAACGGTCAGAGCATGGTTATTCATCTCTAAGGTGTTAAACATGCTCCGTCAGTTGTCATCGTGACATGACAATGGTCAGAGCATCGTTATTCATCTCTAAGGTATAAAACATGCTCCAACAGTTGTCATCGTGACATGACAACGGTCAGAGCATGGTTATTCATCTCTAAGGTATAAAACATTCTCTGTCAGTTGTCAACGTCTCATGACAACGGTCAGAGCACTGTAATATATCCCTAAGGTATGAACCATGCTCCGTCAGTTGTTATTGTCTCATGACAACTGTCAGAGCATGGTAATATATCCTAAAGATATGAACCATGCGCCGTCAGTTGTTATCGTCTAGTGACAACGGTAAGAGCATGGTAATATATCCCTAAGTTATTAACCATGCTCCGTCAGTTGTCATCATCTAGTGACAACGGTCAGAGCATGGTAATATACCCCTAAGGTATGAATCATGCTCCGTCAGTTGTTATCATCTAGTGTCAACGGTCAGAGTATGATTATTCATCCCTAGGTTATAAACCATGCTCCATCAGTTGTTATCATCTAGTGACAACGGTCAGAGTATGGTTGTATATCCCTAAGGTATGAACCATCGGCCGTCAGTGGTTATCGTCTCATGACAACGGTCAGAGCATGGTAATATATCCCTAAGGTATGAACCATGCTCCGTCAGTTGTTATCATCTAGTGACAACGGTCAGAGCATTGTAGTATATCCCTAAGGTATAAACCATGCTCCGTCAGTTGTTATCGTCTCATGACAACGGTCAGAGCATGGTAATATATCCCTAAGATATGAACCATGCTCCGTCAGTTGTTATCGCCTCATAACAACGGTCAGAGCATGGTAATATATCCCTAAGGTATGAACTATGCTCTGTCAGTTGTCATCATCTAGTGACAACGATCAGAGCATGGTAATATATTCCTAAGGTATGAACCATGCTCTGTCACTAGTTATCGTCTCATGACATGGTAATATATCCCTAAGGTATCAACCATGCTCCGTCAGTTGTTATCGTCTCATGACAACTGTCAGAGCATGGTAATATATCACTACGATATTAACCATGCTCCGCCAGTTGTTATCGGCTAGTGACAACGGTCAGAGCATGGTAATATATCCCTAAGGTATGAACCATGCTCCGTCAGTTGTTATAGTCTCATGACAACGGTCAGAGCATGGTAATATATCCCTAAGGTATGAACCATGCTCCGTCAGTTGTTTGTTATCGTCTAGTGACAACGGTCAGAGCATGGTAATATATCCCTAAGGTATGAACCATGCTCCGTCAGTTGTTATCATCTAGTGACAATGGTCAGAGCATGGTAATATATCCCTAAGGTATGAACCATGCTCCGTCAGTTGTTATCGTCTAGTGACAACGGTCAGAGCATGGTAATATTCTTAAGGTATGAACCATGCTCCGTCACTTGTTATCGTCGTCTCATGACAACGGTCAGAGCATGGTAATATATCCCTAAGGTATGAACCATGCTCCATCAGTTGTATTCGTCTCATGACAACGGTCAGAGCATGGTAATCTATACCTTTGGTATGATCCATACTCCGTCAGTTGTTATCGTCTAGTGACAACGGTCAGAGTATGGTTATATATCCTATGGTATGAACCATGCTCCGTCAGTTGTTATCGTCTCATGACAACGGTCAAAGCCTGGTAATATATCCCTAAGGTATGAACCATGCTCCGTCAATTGTTTGTTATCGTCTAGTGACAACGGTCAGAGCATGGTAATATATCCCTAAGGTATGAACCATGCTCCGTCAGTTGTTATCGTCTCATGACAACGGTCAGAGCATGGTAATATATCCCTAAGGTATGAACCATGCTCCGTCAGTTGTTATCATCTTGTGACAACGGTCAGAGCATGGTTATATATCCCTAAGGTATGAACCATGCTCCGTCAGTTGTTATTGTCTAGTGAAAACGGTCAGAGCATGGTAATATATCCCTAAGGTATGAACCATACTCCGTCAGTTGTTATCGTCTTGACAAAGGTCAGAGCATGGTAATATATCCCTAAGATATGAACCATGCTCCGTCAGTTGTTATCGTCTCATAACAACGGTCAGAGCATGGTAATATATCCCTAAGGTATAAACCATGCTCCGTCAGTTGTTATCATCTAGTGACAACGGTCAGAGCATGGTAATATATCCCTAAGGTATGAACCATGCTCCGTCACTAGTAATCGTCTCATGACAATGGTCAGAGCATGGTAATATATCCCTAAGGTATGAACCGTGCTCCATCAGTTGTTATCGTCTAGTGACAACGGTTAGAGCATGGTAATATATCCCTAAGGTATGAACCATGCTCAGTCAGTTGTTTTCGTCTAGTGACAACGGTCAGAGCATGGTAATATATCCCTAAGGTATGAACCATGCTCCGTCAGTTGTTATCGTCTCATGACAACATGGTAATATATCCCTAAGGTATGAACCATGCTCCGTCAGTTGTTATCATCTAGTATCAACAGTCGGAGTATGATTATCCATCCCTAAGGTATGAAACATGCTCCGTTAGTTGTCATCGCCTCATGACAACGGTCAGAGCATGGTTATTCATCTATAAGATATTAAACATGCTCCGACAGTTGTCATCGTGTCATGACAACGGTTAGAGCATGGGTTTTCATCCCGAAGGTATGAAACATGCTCCGTTAGTTGTCATCGCCTCATGACAACGTTCAGAGCATGGTTATTCATCTCTAAGGTATGAAACATGCTCCGACAGTTGTCATCGTCTCATGACAACGGTCAGAGCATGGTTATTCCTCCGGAAGGTATGAAACATGCTCCGACAGTTGACATCGTCTCATGACAACGGTCAGAGAATGGTTATTCATCTCTAAGGTATGAAACATGCTCCGACAGTTGTCATCGTGACATGACAACGGTCAGAGCATGGTTATTCATCTCTAAGGTATGAAACATGCTCCGACAGTTGACATCGTCTAATGACAACGGTCAGAGCATGGTTATTCATCTCTAAGGTGTTAAACATACTCTGTCAGTTGTCATCGTCTAATGACAACGGTCAGAGCATGGTTATTCATCTCTAAGGTATAAAACATGCTCCGACAGTTGTCATCGTGACATGACAACGGTCAGAGCATGGTTATTCATCTCTAAGGTATAAAACATGCTCCGTCAGTTGTCAACGTCTCATGACAACGGTCAGAGCAGGGTAATATATCCCTAAGGTATGAATCATGCTCCGTCAGTTGTTATTGTCTCATGACAACTGTCAGAGCATGGTAATATATCCCAAAGATATGAACCATGCTCCGTCAGTTGTTATCGTCTAGTGACAACGGTCAGAGCATGGTAATATATCCCTAAGGCATTAACCATGCTCCGTCAGTTGTCATCATCTAGTGACAACGGTCAGAGCATGGTAATATACATGTACCCCTAAGGTATGAATCATGCTCCGTCAGTTGTTATCATCTAGTGTCAACGGTCAGAGCATGGTTATATATCCCTAAGGTATGAACCATCGGCCGTCAGTTGTTATCGTCTCATGACAACGGTCAGAGCATTGTAATATATCCCTAAGGTATGAACCATGCTCCGTCAGTTGTTATCGTCTCATGACAACGGTCAGAGCATGGTAATATATCCCTAAGATATGAAACATGCTCCGTCAGTTGTTATCGTCTCATAAGAACGGTCAGAGTATGGTAATATATCCCTAAGGTATGAACTATGCTCCATCAGTTGTCATCATCTAGTGACAACGATCAGAGCATGGTAATATATCCCTAAGGTATGAACCATGCTCTGTCACTGGTTATCGTCTCATGACATGGTAATATATCCCTAAGGTATCAACCATGCTCCGTCAGTTGTTATCGTCTCATGACAACGGTCAGAGCATGGTTATTCCTCCCGAAGGTATGAAACATGCTCCGACAGTTGACATCGTCTCATGACAACGGTCAGAGAATGGTTATTCATCTCTAAGGTATGAAACAGGCTCCACCAGTTGTCATCGCCTCATGACAACGGTCAGATCATGGTTATTCATCTCTAAGGTATGAAACATGCTCCGACAGTTGTCATCGTGACATGACAATGGTCAGAGCATAGTTATTCATCTCTAAGATATGAGACATGCTCCGACAGTTGTCATCGTGACATGACAACGGTCAGAGAATGGTTATTCATCTCTAAGGTATGAAACAGGCTCCACCAGTTGTCATCGCCTCATGACAACGGTCAGAGCATGGTTATTCATCTCTAAGGTATGAAACATGCTCCGACAGTTGTCATCGTGACATGACAACGGTCAGAGCATGGTTATTTATCCCTAAGGTATGAAACATGCTCCGACAGTTGTCATCGTGACATGACAACGGTCAGAGCATAGTTATTCATCTCTAAGATATAAACATGCTCCGTTAGTTGTCATCGTGACAAGACAATGGTCAGAGCATGGTTATTTATCCCTAAGGTATGAAACATGCTCCCACAGTTGTCATCGTGACATGTCAACGGTCAGAGCATGGTTATTCATCTCTTAGGTATGAAACATGCTCCGACAGTTGTCATCGTCTCATGACAAAGGTCAGAGCATGGTTATTCCTCCCGAAGGTATGAAACATGCTCCGACAGTTGACATCGTCTCATGACAACGGTCAGAGAATGGTTATTCATCTCTAAGTTATGAAACATGCTCCGACAGTTGTCATCGTGACATGACAACGGTCAGAGCATGGTTATTCATCTCAGAGGTATGAAACATGCTCCGACAGTTGACATCGTCTAATGACAACGGTCAGAGCATGGTTATTCATCTCTAAGGTGTTAAACATGCTCCGTCAGTTGTCATCGTGACATGACAATGGTCAGAGCATGGTTATTCATCCCTAAGGTATGAAACATGCTCCGTTAGTTGTCATCGTGACATGACAACGGTCAGAATATGGTTATATATCATTTATGTATGAAACTTGCTCCAACAGTTGTCATCGTCTCATGACAATGGACAGAGCAGGTAAGAAACATGTACCGTCAGTTGTGATCTTTTCGTGACGACGGTCAGAGCATGGTTATACCTCATTCAGGTAAGAAACATGCTCCGTCCATTATGATCATCTCATGACCATGTTCGGAGCATGGTGATACCACTATTTCATAAGGAACATGGTCGTCTCATTACATCGGTAAGATATTGTTTATACATCTACCTGATGAGGAGCATGATCAGCCAGCTGTGATCGTAGTTAGAATATGGTAATACCAATATCTGATTTAGAAATACGCTCATCCAGTTCTGACCGTCTCCTCACAACGACTTCAGAACGTAGTTGTACGTTTATTAAAGGAGAAACATGCCCATCCATTTGCCTTCATTCTATTACAGGAATTAGGACATGTTTCCATGCTAGCCTTATATGATATATGTGCAGGCGATAGCCATCGTCTGATCATAGTTAAAGAAATTAGCGCTTGTGAATGTCATCTTCATAAAGGAAATAGCAAATATGCTGATACGTTTACAACTGCACATACGCACAGGCTGATCTTAGTCTAAATGGAGGATTGAGGTCGGGGGCACATTGTAGGAAACATGTGCGGATCCAGAGGGGGGGACAGGGGGTCCGGACCCCCCCCTGAAAAATCACAAAAATATAGGGTTTCTGTACTATACTGGTCCGGATCCCCTGTAAAATCACACAGTTACCAAGCAAACTTTCAATGTTGGACCACCAACGGCCCGCCAGCGAAACGCCATTTAAATGGCGTTCCGCTGCTGGGCCGATGATGGCCCGCTTATATTGGTATTTGGATCATCTCTCCCATCATCAACAAAAGAAATACGTAGTCAAAGTTGGACCCCCTCTGAAAAAAACTTTCTAGATCCGCGCATGGGAAATGGTGTGCGATTATTTACATTAAGCCTCCATAGAGGCATCCATCACCATTTCAGGCATTTTAAAATATGAGCTCTACATAAAGTATTATCTTTTTGAAAAGCTGCATCTTGTTAAGCGCTATTAATAGACATTGGGTTTTTTGGCTGTCTATTTTAAAAACAAATGACGCATGCGCAGAAACGCACCATGCGGGGACCGTTGTCATTATCCCCTTCCCGTTTATTATCAGTGATGGCATTCATTTGAACCCACGTGGAACTAAGAAATTCTACGAATCTATAAAAAGGGCAATTATACTGTTGGCGGAAAATAGCATTCGTAATTAGGTAAATACCTACTTGTATATAATAATAAATGAATTAATTTACCGTTATGATATAAACATATGTTTATTTATTGTTTGCCTGTAATTTTCAATTGTAATGAAATTGAAGCATACAATAAGCTTTGCGTGGCAGTTACCTTTTTTCAAGCTATGAGATTATTTTACCATGCATAGGCCTGTTGCACACACTTCTTAAACCCTTAAAGCGCCAATCGCTTTTCTCGTCTGCTGACATGTTTAAGAAGCCTCTATGACAAACAGTGTGGACCCGGATCCGACTGCTACTATGGGAGCAGTCGGATCTGGGACCGACAAACAGTGTGGATCCGGTCCTATAGGAGCAGTCCGATCTGGGACCACCCTGTTTGCTTCTACACTTAAATTCGTCAGTAATGTTAGGCAATTTGTTGCTGCGGACGACTTCAGCGACAATCTGGACCACTATTTTGTATGCTTTCTGGCAAGCCTGTTAAACGTCATGCATTTGATTTACAGTTGCATAAAACTTTAAAATTTTGCCGCCTGGATAGTTCGCGCTATAAAGGCCACAGCTTTAGAATCGGTGCCGCTTCCTTCCGATCAGAACAGGGAGATAGTGATTCACATATCAGGGCTTTGGGTAGATGGAAAAGCAACGCTTTTCAAAAATACTTGCGTACACATAATCGTTAAGCTTTATTGCCAATTACAAAAGTTCGTAAGCTCTGAGGTATGCATTTCCCCCCATTTTCATTTTACAAAACTCTGTGGTGTACGGTCTGCATTGGCTGACCAAATATGCCACTTTGCTGGTTACAAAACATCAATATCTGAGTTCTCTCAAAAAATTAAGAGGAACGCTGTGGTTTGCATGGGCTGACATTAACGTTCATAAGATAGACGTGTTGTATAACTGTCACAGGAACATAAATTATGCACTATTAGAGGATGAAATTTAGGTCTGCATTGGCTGACCTAAATTATAAATGTATTGAATTTGTCTTGAATTTCATGTATGCTGAACTCTATACGAAGATAGGACATTGTGTATATGTTTAGTTTCAACAAATGCTCATTGCACCTCTTAAGATTGCATTGGCTTTCCGTGGTGCTTAGAATGAGAATAGCAACTAATATGAAGATTGTTAATTTCTATAAGTTGGGATACCATGTTGTAGTTTGATACAACTTCTTCCGAATATAAATTTTTTTGTCCCTGCGTGGCTTTTGATGGGGTAAACCTCAGGCCATGTGTTTGGCCTTCGGTGTGTGGCAGATTTTACCCCATCATGTGCTGATTGTTCTTTGTTGAATTTTATATCATTGATTTCATTCTTTTACTCAATGAATGTCTTTTAGCTCGCCACGCTTTTGCTATAGTAATATCATAATATAGAACAAATTGATGATACAATATAGTATCCCTACCTCAAAGATATCTTTGTTGTTATTTGTTTGTAAAACAGGAACTCTCGCAAATCTGTGGATATTTTGTTGTGCACTGGTTCGCGTGAGTTACTGCGAACCATTTAGCGGAAGGAAGAGGATAAATGTGCGTTATGTCTCCATAACGCATTTTATCTAACGACACTAGAGCTCTCTATTTTGTTGCATTCTTTTTTCTTGTGGCCTGTATACTTAATTACCTTTCTTACATTTATTGGTTTCCGCCTTATCTGCGGTACTCTAAATTATGTCCGCCTTGCAGGGTTCCAGCCAGCATCCACTTCTAAACCATGTGCTCGCTCTGCGTGCTTCATTCAATTTTCGGCTGGCGAAAGCGTTGGATCAAACCACTGCTTTGTTTCACTGATGTCGACGTCCAAATAGACTTCATTTTACCTCATTACAGTGTTACTTTCTGCTATATACAATTTTTAATGAAATGACAGCACTATATCACCAATTGTGTAAGCTACCAAAATACATGCAATTATAGCTTGTCAGCTATTGACTACAATAACTATATTGATTGCTATAATTTGGGAAAACTTACGCTTAATTCCTAAAATTACCTTTTTTATTTACAATATTGGTTGAAAGCGAGAAATGAAACATTAAAGCAAACGTTAATCCCTGCCATAGCATAACTGTTTTAATCGTAACGGTTTCTGTCCCACATATAGCAAACGCCATGCCTATTCATATGGTTAAAACCGCTCTATATCCAATCATTATCCAGTTTGGTGAAGAAACAATACAACTGATGTGAGTAACATATACAACAAAAGTATTTAACCCATATTAGACTAGCATTCTTTTTGTGGGACATACACAAATAGTACGGGCCAAGATCAGACGCCACAGACTGCAATATCTGATCAGGTTCTCTTCTGTTTTCTTACAGGATGTTTTAAAATTTGAATAAGAATGAAAAACAACACCCAGTAACCATGAAGACGAAAATGGACTGATTCATTTGATAAAAATGAGACGTTTCATTCGACTTAAAAGGGTTAAGGGGGTGTTGACATGTTTCATACGCTTTGTCTGGTTCTGCAATGTTATAGAGCTTTGAAACAGGATATTTTTCCAAGGTTCTTTATGCTAATACATTTTAGAGGTCAAGGCTTATCACTTAGAACAACTCTCTTGCATTATTAAGATTATATTGTAGCTGTTGCAAAATGAATGGACTCAAATAAATTATTGAAAATTTTGTTTTGCATTATTTCTATTAATTAGGCCTAGTAAAAACATGGAATTTGTTCATATAAGATCATTATGATTTAAGCATGTCAAATGAGGACATAATCATTGATGCAAGAATGGCATCCCATTAATCTTTTGTATGTTACAAACCAAACTAAAATTATGATAAATAGTAACGTAAATAAAATATCAAATTAGTAAGTATATTTCATTTTAGTGCACCAATGAAGGTTCATGCGAGTCTGTAAAATATGTCATTAGACACATTAGAGTATTTGTTGCTTGTATATGTAGATGAAGACAAACGCTAGCTCCACTGCATCAGCATGGGGATTAAACAGTGAATTTGCCCATGTGAGGTAGGAACCAAAATCACATATGTTGGTTCAAATCTTCAATTAGGCATGTATAAACTACATTAGAGAGGTCAACAATTGTTTTTATTTTATTTTATGGCACCGAAATTTACACTTTTGCTACTGCCAAAGATCATATCGAAGATAAGATATTCAAAATCTTGTATATTATATCACATAACATATACAACAATAGAGGCACTGCTTTATCAACCTCTAATTTATACTTACCTTTAAAAGTAATAGACGTATGATTTTTTTTGGAAGGAAACATTGCAAATATGACATGCATTATATACTTTCATGCATCCTTTCTATGCATTGCTAAAACTGAGTAAGATCTCATGACTGCATGTTTTAAACGTTTTATTTTTCCATACAATAGCTTACAGAACATTTTAAAGTATATTTTACATTACCTGAGTGTCACAATGTCTTATTCAGCCTGATATAACTCTTGACTGATAATGTCATATGTGTTTAGATAGTTTCTTAAGCAGCAATTAACATGTGTTCCTTAGATATGATCATATCACATGAGATCGTTGTCATCCATTATAACTGATTTTACCCATTTTGTTTCTTCAAAATAAAACCTCTCCTTATAAAGTGATATTAGTTTTGCAAATGATTAAAGGTATTAACAGTTTCATTAAATAAACTATAAAAGGTAAGCTGAAAATAAAATAAAATCTATTTAAAAGCTGAAGCAAGTAATGAGTCATCATCTGCATATGCATATAAATGTCAGTAATTATTGATTTTTAGAGATTATCTTAAAAAATAACTGATTACAGATACAAAAAATGCATAACCTCTTTTGTAATATATATAATTTTATCCTACCATCTCTTAGGTAATTGATTTTGTCTAGAATGTAAGCAAAGAAAACTAGTATTATTTTATTACCATCTCTCTGAACATTTAGTATTTTGTATTTTCTTTTTATTGGAAATTCACCTAATATCCTATATTATGTTACTGACTTTGTTTGCATAATGTGTACAATATTAAACCGGTTACATTTTCAAATGACTGATGAGACTTTATTCAATAAAACTTAGGTATGCTCTTTTTCTCCTTAATAGTTTAGCTTTGAAGGGTCCAATCACATACTCGCTTTGATAACATTTTGGAAAAACATAGGACCTTATGATATTTGATATGGATATATTTGTAAATGATAAATTTGACAGAAATGTAATGTATTCTACTACTACTAAATAGCTGTCTATTTCTTTGTTTATGTGTTTTATAATCTTTTACCTTGGACAAATCAAAATGATATTTCGTGGAGATGAAATCTTTAGAATAATTCTTTATTGCAACTGTAAATGTTTATAGGTATAGTTACTTAATAAAAACTGATAAATATTTTAGAACAAACTGCTGTCTTGTTATAAATTTAAAACAAAACAGGTTTGAAATTAAATAAAATACCATATGACATATAATATACGATATTTAGCAACATATATAGGAAGTCTTAAAGTTTGTAATGCACGTTATATTTGTCATATAGGCATTAAAATATGGAACTCTACACCAGAAACTCAGTAAAGTATAACGTTTTACTATCCTGTATCGATAGAATGCTCAATTATGGTTTAAAATGTCAGCATATAGTATTGCACGCTAACTTGCAAAGTGAAATGGTTCTAACCATATTCACCATTTTTGGGGGGTAATCATATTCAACAGCTTATAATTCTTTAAATAGTTATGATTGAAACAAGATGTTTGCAGTTTTGAAACAGTCAGGTAATTATCTTTTCCAAACATAGTATGTAAAACGTATATACCCATTATAGAACTTATAAAATTAAACTTTGACCAAAATTATGTGTTTATATAAGGCGTAATTGAAGATATAGCGTAAATGACAGTTATAACATAAAATTTGTGCTTCTGGATGCAAACAATTTATTTTCATAATTGTTTAGGCCCTTATCGAAGTTTTGGCAGTAAATAACGACAGTATGCACCATCCGCATACAACCTGGATTCCATTTCTTATTCAAATGTCGCCATTTTTTATAGTAAAAATGGGGTAGGTGTACAAAACGACTCCTCCTGAAAAACTGCTACCACAATTTGACTGTACGACGTGCCTAGAAATGTTGCTGAAGGGTAGTTCTGACTATTTCTGAAGTCAAACCTTTTCTGGCTGGACAATTGTGCCAGTCAATTTTCAAAAACCTAGCTCCTTGACTACAAACACCGAGGACCAACCCACTGCACCATGAGGAAGAGCCACTGAACACTGACTGTCACCATACATCAGGAAGACAGTTAAAGTAAAGCAACCAAGCTGTTTTAAAATCAAAATGTTTTGTATATTAGATTGTTTCCAAAATAATCTCGTTCTACGTTTACTATTAACTATGAATGAGCGCAAGCAGTACCACATGTCAAGATAATCATGAAAATTTAGTCTTGTTCCCCATTACCAGTACTGTTAAGCAGAAAAATTAATGTATTTCGTTAGTCCATAAAAGCCAAACACAGCTGGGAAGCAACTGGAAATGGAGCAAACGTTCCATAGTCTTAACCTGGACTCCTGTTAAACTTTGGGTGAGTTAAATTATATGAACATAGATTTTGAACCGCTATAGCTGATTTCATAAGCCTTCCGTACTTTTCCGGATTTCCATCGGGACTCAAGTCACATGTACTTATATCACATGACTTTCTCAGCCAATCGAAATTTGTTCCATTACCACGAGACCGAGCAGCCATGTGCTCGAGGCCAGCATTAAAACACCAAAAGAAATTCTGTTTTGTTAGCAAACAGGCTTGTATATATTTCATACGAAGTGAGGATTAGTTGTAAGGGGTCACTTAAAGCCGCTTTGTATGCTTATTGTTACCTCGAAAACCAATTTTATGTTCTTCAAACAGCACCCGTGGTTGTTTACAGGCTAATGACGTCAGTATTTAGTACGTCATAGCACCGGTGTTACTGACTGAGTCGGGGTTTATGTAAACATTCACCATTTGAAGAATGACTCAAAATATCGTCAAAAACATCATTGGTAATGTGGCATCGAGCTATCAAGTCAATTGAGAGATGAAAACTCCTAATATAACCAAAAACTACATAGATTCGCATGTTTTCACTTGTCAGCATTGCGTATATGCAATGCTTATTTAAATATACGTCATGTTGTCATGGTTGTTGGGAAGTTTTTTTGATTGGTCGGATATTTTTCTTATCGGGAGAACTCGGAGCTAATT
>OZ026525.1:53037728-53055031 GCA_964019695.1 Loripinus fragilis | reverse complement strand
CAATAGTTAAAGGCACTGCGTCTGTTATAAATGAGCATTTATAAACGCCACAAGTAATAAAAATATGATATCATAATTGATTAAATGATAATAATTGATGGTACACAAATACGTTTAGAAAAAATACCTTGTTAAAAATAACTTGCATCAATGTTATATAGTGTTAAGGTTGTTTTGAGATTTTGGTTAAAGCTGTTAAAAAGGCTATCTCCTGACACTGTGCATTTAACACATACCTGGTCTGATTCTAGATTTCTGCTGAACCATTACAGTCCTTTAAGTTGAAATTTTGAGAGGGAAAATGTGATTCCAGCCAACTATGATATCCTGCAACAGCTATCTTTAATGGACTCATTGCCGTAAAATATTCTTTGATTTAATTGTTATCAAAATTTACTTTTATTGTTGAGTCTGTGTTTTGTGGAGGTATCATCATGGTCAGATTATTGATACCGGCTTACTGTAAATTCTGAAATTTTCGCAAGGGTTTTATTTTCGTGAAACTAAACTCTCACGAAATGGCGAAATCTCTTTGCCCTTTATTTATGCAGGCAAATCATGCCAAAATTGCAATTTTTAAATGTTGCAAATATGTCATTTAACACTTTTCACGAAAATAAAATTCTCGCGAAAATTTCCGAATTTACAGTATATACTTTAGTGCCTTATATGTGTATTGTAATAATTACATTTAGTGCCTTATATTGTAAATATATAATTTTCATGCCTTATTTGTAAATATACATTTTAAGCGCCTTATTTTATATTTTACCTATAAGCTGATTGCAAGCTGCTGCTTTTTCCATGACATAATGAAAGTTTGTTTGTGATTCTTTTTAATAATTTGCTGTCCACTTTCATTCCTCCTTTTGTATTCCTTTCTGTCATCAACTCTTTCCGTATTCAACCTGATCAATGCACTGTGTTCTTAAAATTTACAAATTTGTATACCCTCTTAAGAAATTAAACCGTGTTGACCCAGATCAGCTTGCTTATGAAGGGTCCCCACTGTTTTACATCCAGACAATGAATCCATATATAAATAATGCAATTTACACCATTTAAAATCAGGCCCCAAGGTTATACGCAACTCAGCTGAGCATGAAATTTATTCTGCTCATATATGTTAAAATGCCAACAATTTTTTTGAATTTTAACATTTATTAGCATGATAAATACAACATCTGAGAGACTTAAAGCACAAACCTTCTTCATTTGTCGGTATTTTAGTATTTATGAGCAGTTGAAATTTCCTGCTCAGTTGAGTTGAGGAAGAAAAAAGTTTTATAACCTCGAGGCCAGAAGTTCATATAGTGTAAGGGACCTGTAAGTGCATAGTGTGTGGTTATAAGGTGGAATACAGTGTACAGTTAATGTTCTAAAATTTCAAACACTTTTCTGTTTCTTTTCTCAACTAAAATGTTGGTTATCAGGGATAAAAATTGCAAAATGCTTGTCAGAATATCAAACAGGGAAGACCCAGATCAGACTGCTTCTTCAGAAGCAGTCTGATCTGGATCTGCACTGTTTGTTTAGACCTTTTTGGCTTGCAACTAGTGTTCGAAATTTTAGACCATTTACTGTACATGAGATGCTTTTTGACTGAGGAACAGTGAGAATTTAACTATTACTCTGTGAATACATTTGTTTTGGTTCTCATTGGAATTGTCTCCATGAGAAGCTTCCAATGAGTACCCTTAACATGGGCCGGCTCATAAGTGCATAAAGTCATTCTTAAACCCTTTTTGTACCATTAGAATTTCCCTTAAAGTGTGACACAGTTATGTCAGGATGGTCCATTGTATAGATTGAGGGGTCACAGGTTGTAATTTCTAACAAATATTGTATATCTTTCTCTGAAGAGTCGTTTTGTCTTAAAACTGTGCAGATCCTGATGAAATACTGCATTATGTGGCATTTCATATGGGTCTTCACTGTTTGCCAAAGTACCCATTCCCCAAAGGTTAAAGTGTTGTCATTCTTTAACATGCATACACAGCTATCTATTGAGGCTGGCGGTCTAAACTTTTGCCTGAATGTTTATGTTTGGCCTAACTTTGTGTGTGCAAGCCATGGAGGCTCTGGGATACTGCATCTGCACAGGCTCATCTGAGTCTTTGCTTCTCGCATATGCAATAAGATTTACAATTAAGCAAAACAGTAACCTGTTTATCTCTTCTTATATTCACCACTAAACTTAAAACCACATACCACATTCTGCAGCCGTCTGCGCTGTCAATAAATGTGTTTAACGGGTTTTCAGGCAAGTAAGGGTAAAATTGTCTGAGTATTCAGGTTTACTATGGTAGTAGTATCTCAATACTTGGGAACTGGGAGGACACTAATTATCACAGCACAAATTTGCAGGCTTTGACCGGAAACACTCTTGAATTGAGCCGCAACATGTAATTTCCAACAATGTGGCATTTTGACATGTGTATACTCAGACGAGCATGTGCAGCCTCCCTTTCAACCTGGAAACTATAAAATATTGTTCAATCAGTAGCCTAACACTCATAGAATATTCAAGCAACTAGCAAAGGCTCTGATCAGACTGCAAGAATGTGCAGGCTGGTCTGAGCCTTTTCTGGTTGCACATACCACATTGTTGGAAACCTCATGTCGCGGCTCAATTGATGCTGTGTGACAGTTGTTACTATAGTTTTGTTGCATGTATGCTTATATAACACTATTCCTGCCATTCACGAAATTGTCATCTGCTTGCTCATCTTCTGATGTACTTTGGTAGCCTATATTGCAAACAATATATGGATCCTGATTAGACATCTCCAGTAGCAGTCTGATCAGCATTCATAGTGTTTGTATCCATGATAAAAGTAGGCTGGAGTGCATTTGAATATATACAGCAAACTAAACAAGCAGACAACATTTTCAACACAAAATATTGGCAAGATAAGGGTAAATAGTCAATAATGCAAATAGTCAAGAATGCAATAATGTTTAGGCACAAATTCTCTGCGAACGACTGCCTTTAAAAAGCTTTTCGATAAATTTAAAAAAACAGTATAGTCAATTTTTTTTCTTTTTTAGCTCACCTGAGCCAAAGGCTCATGGGTGAGCTAATAGTATACCAGTCACTCCGGCGTCCATCTGTCAACATTTTCAAACATCTTCTCCTCTTAAACCACCATGCCAATTAAACTCAAATTTCATATGGAGACTCCTTAGGACGCGGGAACAAAAGTTTGTTCAAATGGTCCTGGTCACATGACCAAGATGGCCGCCGCGCCCATATATGATAAAAACTCTTTAAAAACCTTCGCAAGAACCAGAAGACCGATGACCTTGGGACTTGGTATGTAGCATTGGGGGTGTTGAGCCTACAAAGTTTGTTCAAATAATGATCATAGGTTGACCTTGACCTACTTAACGTCAAGGTCAAAATTGCTTCCTAATGCAATGAAATGGGATTTTTTTTTTGAAAAGTTGATTTTTTTAATACTGTTAAAGTCAAAGTTGTTATTCTTACTTGATATGTAAAAACTAATGAGACAATGGCTATAAATAAGTTTCAAAGGTCAAGGTTGACCTTTGCCCTTTCAGCCAAGGTCGCTCATATTGTGTTCCCATCAATACATTAAAACATAGTTTTCTCACAAACCATTGGCCCAATTGAACTCAAATTTCATGTTAGGACTCCTTATGATTGATTAGCCAAAGATTATACAAAATATTTTGGTTACATGGCAAAGATGGCCGCCATGCCCATATATCATGGTAAAAACCTTTTAAGAATCTTATTCTCCAGAACCATAAGGCCAGTGACCTTGAGACTTGGTATGTAGCATTGGGGATGTGGGGCCTACCAAGTTTGTTCAAATGATGATCCCAATATGACCTTGACCTACTTAATGTCAAGGTCAAATTTGCTTCCTAATGCATTTGAATGGGAAATTTTTTTGAAAAGTTGATTTTTTAATACTGTTGAAGCAAAGAGATTATTCTCACTAGATATGTTTATCTAGTGCCTATAAATAAGTTTTAAAGGTCAAGGTTGATATTTGACCTTTCAGCCAAGGTGGATAATATTGGAGTCCCATCAACATATTAAAACATAGTTTTCTCACAAGCCACTTGGCCAATTGAAATCAAATTTCATATGACAACACCATATGATTGATTAGCCAAAATTTATACAAATTATTATGGTCACATGACTAAGATGGCCACCACGCCCATATATGGTAAAAACTTTTTAAATATTTTCTTCTCTGGAACCAAAAGTCCATTGGCTTTGGGACTTGGTATGTAGCATTAGGGATGTGGGCCCTACCAGGTTTTTACAAATGTTGAATCTAGGTTGACCTTGACCTACTTTATGGCAAGGTCAAATTTGATTCCTATTGCATTTATATGGGGAAAATCTTAAAATGGTTTTATATTAAGTACCAAATGTCAAGCAGACCTGTGATCTTTTATCCATAAGTACCAAATGTCAAGCTGACCTGTGACCTTTTATCCAAGGCCACTCATTTGGACTGCCACATACCTATCTAAACATCTTTTTCTCAGAAATCACTGGGCTGTTTGAAGGATTATTCATTAGATTGTTTAGGTCACTTGACCAAAATGGCTGCAACCCCATATATGGTAAAACAAAATTTGTTCCATTATAAGCTGTAGTTGACCTTCAACTATTTTAACATTATTAAGGAAATCAGGTGAGCACCTCATGACCTTTAGGTCCTCTAGTTTGAAGGTGCTATTGTGATCATAAGATGTCCATCATCCTTCAACAATTTTCTTTCAATAACATATCCAGGGTTCAAGCTGGGCCCTGACAGTAGGGAGAAGTGACTTCTCCCTGCAGGAAAATTAGGGAGAAGTGACAATCAGATAGGGAGAAGTTATAGCGCAAATTACGGCATATTCTGTCAATTTAGAAGCTAATTAGCCATTACACATACCATTGCCAATTAATGGAAGGAGAAACACAATGCAGTGGTAGTAGATAGTCATGGCAGCTTGTGTTTGTGTGGTGACAGAATGAGTCTTCCTTAAAAAAAAAGACTCCCACTTCTCCCTGGGCCCCATTTAGGGTGCAATTTCGGCCCCTTGGGCGACTATTTCGCCCTAGTCGCCCCCTAGCTTGATCCCTGATATCCTCCTAAACCACTAGTTGGAATTTCACCAAACTACACAGGAATGCATGATCCTTGGGTCGTCCCCTTTCAAATCTGTTCAAGATTTCCATTCCATGCAGAATTCTGGTTGCCACTACAACCAAAAAGAAAAACTTTAAAGATCTTATTGTCAAAAACTACAGGTCAGATTTCAAAATAATTTGGCACAAATGGTCCTTGGGTGACCCTCTACCAAAGTTGTTCAAATTATTTTAATTGGTTGAAAAACATGGCTGCCAGGGACTGGCCAGTTTTTACTCTGTTATTTTAAAAATCTTCTTGTCTGAAACTACAATGCCTTGAGCCTTGATATTTGTTATGGTGCTTCATCTAGTAGACCTTTACCTAGTTTGTTCAAATTGTGGCCCTGGGGGTCACATGTTTTACATATAACAAGCAGAGAGTTTTCTCCCTTGATTCTGGGTAGATAATAAAGTTTTCTTAGAAGATTTTAGTGTTTTATTCCCCATTATTGGACAAGTTTGATCGAATTATACGCCTGGGGGCCAACAGTGGCCCATCCACGTATTTTACATAGGCTTATATAGGGAAAACAAAAAAAAATCTTCTCAGTTGTCCCAAGCCACTAGGCTTAGAGCATTGATATTATGTTTGTAGCATCACCAAGTTTGTTCAAATTATACCCCTGTGGCCCCTGGAGGTCACATGTTTTACTTAGACTTATATAATGATGAGTTGAGGTTCTACATCCTGTTAATTTTTTCAACGTTATCCATGTAAAGTCTTATGAAACTGCTGATCTATCAAAATTCATAGGAGCTATGCTTTCCTATACCTTTATAAACAGTTATTCTCAGGTGAACAACCAATGGCCCTCTTGTTGCCATATTGCATGAAAGACAGGCTTTCAAGTGGTACTACTTTTTGAGTCTGCTAATTTTTATGCCCCAAAAAAAAACTTGTAAAAAAAAGTTGAGAGGGTGTTATTGTCTTTGGCTTGTCCATCCCTCCATCGGCCCTTCATGCATACCCTTTTAAGGGTGTCTGTGCTTTATTGGTCCACGGTATAATGACAGTCCAGTGAAGCATATGGTCTGGGGCAAAGTGCATCACAAACATGATTTATAGTTTTCCTACTGTATCTAAAAAATCCTACTGTCGCATTTTGCCTTAAAATACTTTTAAGCCTTTCCCTGCAAGTGTTGACTTTTGTCATCTGCTAATAACATTTGCAAACAGTTTTCTCACAGATCAAGCTCAACAAAATGTTAGGCTAGGCCCTGAGGTTATAAAAATAGTGAGTATGATCAGGAAATATCAGAAACCGCAGACAATCCCATGGCACCGCGAGGAAGAGCCGCTCAACCATGACGAGACACCAGGAAGACATATTAAGCAAAGCGACCAGCTCTCTCTTCCCCATCAAGATGATTGCAATACTAGAATGGACAAAAAGTAACGTACAACAAAACATAGAACAATTACAGACGCGGACAATGGGTGTAACAATAAACAAAAAGTCAACAACAACAGAACCACCGCCTTAGAACGGACAGCATAAAAAACTTTTTGTGCTCAACTGAGCACGAAATTTCAACTGCTTATAAAAAAACAAAATACGTACAAGGAAAGAAAGAAGTTTCTTCCTTTAAGCCTCTCAGATGTTGTATATATCATGCTAATAAATGTTAAAATGCCAAGAATTGTTGGCATTTTTACATGAGCAGGATAAGTTTCGTGTTCAGCTGAGTTTAGCATGAAAAAAGTTTTATAACCTCAGGACCTGGTCTGGAGCCAAGCTGTATATTTCTGAAATATATTGTCGAAAATGTTAATTTTAAACAAAAATGTGCAGACAATATAAAACATGCTTTATCCAGGCCCAAGGGTTAAAAAAACGGTTTTACATGCTCATCTCAAATGAGCTTGAAATTTCAATTGCTCATTAGAGCTATAATACTAAAAGTAAGTAGGCATGACCAGGAAAGTCAACAACACAGCACTGTTGGGAAGAGACACAGAACACAGACAGCCACAACACAATTAAAGTAAGCAATTAGCTCTCTCTTCTTCAGCAAGATGACTGCTAATCTAGAATGAAAACCACATCACAGAGCCATATATTTTACTGGCCAAATCTTTGCCCTAGATTCTGCTGTTGTGAAAACACAAAAATTGTTTAGCTACATGGAGATTTGAATATTTCGTATCTTATGTTATGCATCAGCACAGAGAAACAATCGAATCAAATTTACAGTTTCTGATGAAACAAAGAAAGGGGCTCTTGGCTCAGACACTCGGAGCTAAATAAATCATCAAGTTGAGCCATGGTGGGCCGCCCAGCCAAAGATAAGCATCAGGTACCAACCCACCAATTAAAGTTTTAGGTCCGAGTCGTCAATGAGTCTTGACTCCCCTGGTTGCAGATTTATCCCTGTTTTGTTATGAGAGGGACTTTATGATGTCTCTTTCTGATGATAAGCAGGCTGATGTTATTGATGCGTTTAACACTACTTCCAGATATTTGGACGATATTTTAAATATTAATAATGTTTATTTTGACAATATGGTTAGTCAAATATACCCTTCAGAGCTCCAACTGAATAAAGCCAATGCCTCTGATACCGAAGCCGCATTTTTAGACTTGCATTTGTCAATTTCTAATGATATTGTTTCTACCAAAATTTATGATAAACGTGACGACTTTGATTTTGAAATTGTCAATTTCCCATTTTTAGATGGTGATGTTCCTCGTTCTACATCCTATTGAGTCTATATCTCTTAACTCATTCGTTTTGCTAGAGTATCTAGCTATGTTGCTGACTTCAACACTCGCAATAAATTGTTAACTCAGAAACTTCTTAAACAAGGCTATCGGTATCATAAACTTCGCAAAACATTTTCAAAATTTTATGACGATACTATGATTTGATTTCTAAATTCCAAGTTGGACTTAAATCTCTCTTGCGCCAAGGACTTTCGGAACCTGATTTCTATGGTGACTTGGTGTATAAATTGAAGAAGATTGTTGGCTCTAATAATTTTTCAGCGCAGTTCATTAAAATAATTTCCCATTATAAAAAGATTGGCTATAACATTAATGTATTGCAACAGACTTCATGCTTGGTTGTCAACCCAATCATGGTTGGCAACTTTGCTTTCCTCTTTAATTGCACGCCGGTGGGTCGGACTTCAGACTCTATGATGTTTCCGACTTAAAGACTTATCTATTGATGAGATGGTAGGGGGCTGATGCTTTGGCTGTTTGTCGGGCCCACCGGGGTTTACCTGTTGGATTTCTTTTGCTCTGGTATTCAGTTTAATTTACTGTTGAGTCCTTATCCTTGCTTTATCTCCTTGTTATATCTTGATTTATATGTTTTAGGAGATGATGCATTGATAAGTTAGGGGTCTTTCATGCAAACCAAATATCTATGTGTCTTGATCCACATCTGAATTAAGGGTGAGGTTGGCGCCGTTAAACCGGTTTAAGCCCTCCAGTAAAATATTTTACTGACCGTTCCAAGGCGGTTCTTCTTTTGTGGATCTTTTATGTTTTTGTTCTGTCTTGTGTTTGCTGTGTCTTTGTGCGCGTAAATTTACAGTAAACCTGTCTTAAGCGGCCACACAAGAAGACCAAAAATTGGTTTTCCAGACAAAGTATCGCTTAGTGAAGGTTTTAAGTATTGCAGAATGCTTTAAGAGTAGCATTCTGCAAATCTTGACTTCTATGCGTCTTGATCCACATCTGAATTAAGGGTGAGGTTGGCGCCGTTAAACCGGTTTAAGCCCTCCAGTAAAATATTTTAATGACCGTCCCAAGGCGGTACTTCTTTTGTGGATCTTTTATGTTTTTGTTCTGTCTTGTGTTTGCTATGTCTTTGTGCGTGTCTGTTTATAAATGTGCTTTGTGGTCACCTGCTGGGAAAGGGCTGACCTCTTGGCTCTCGTTTGTGGTGTCTACTGTGAGTTTGTCACTTTCCCATTGGTATCCTGGCTCAGGTGTGGTACTTGATTGTATCGATTCCTGATCTTTGCACCCTTACTTTGAGGCCTGACCCCCAGGGGGGTGTACTCTATTTTTTACCGGATACGTAGGCTCGGACCCAGCATCTACCGTTCACCCCAAAAAAATAGCAGGAATTTCAAGCACCCCAAAAAATATTTGAAATTTTAGCAACCCAAAAAAATATCCCAATTCTGTACCTTGACCTTAAAAAAGACCCTAAATTGCATAGAAATGACCCTCAAACTAGCCCAATTTTGTGATGACCCCCAAAAAATATCCACAAAATCTTCATACCCCCCCCCCCCCCCCCCCCCCCCAAAATATTCATTTTTCTGAAAACCCCAAAAAATATTGAAATTCAGATTTTGAACCCAAAAAAATGGGCCGAGCCTACCCCCCCCCCCCCCCCCCCACCCCATGGGGCCTGACCCACCGTTGTGCAATTAGAGGAAACCATAGCAATAAGTGGTGATTTGGTTTATAAATAACCATGATTGCAGACTCACATAACATCTATGTTAAACAAGAGAACCATAAGGTCCTGGAGTGCTTAATTTAAGGTTTTACTATTTCATCATCATTTGAACAAACTTTGTACGCCTATATCCCTAATGTTATAGTTATTGGCCCTTTAGTTCCATAGAAGATTTTAATAGTTTTTACCAAACATGGCATGAACGCTATTTTAGTCCTGTGACATCGACAAAATTGCTTTTTCAAATTAATGTATCATCCAGAGAAAAGTATGTGACCTTGGATGAAAGGTTAACCATGACCTTTGGTGGCTTTGAGTTGTCATTGTCTCATCAGGTTAAATATATCTTGTAAGTATAATAACTTTTGCTCAAATAGTTATCAAAAATCATCTTTTCAACGTTTCCCCCCAGTTAAAATACATTCACAATCAACTTTGACTGATGTAAAGTAGGTAATGGTCAATATTAGATTATTCTAGAGTCGACATCCCCAGTGTAACACACCAAAGCCCAGGGTATTTAACCATTTTGTCCAAAGAACAAGCTTATATTAAAGAGTTTTTACCATATATGGGCATGGAACCCATAGATGTCGTGTTTATATTGACGCCCAATGGATGCTCCTTATGAAATTTGACTTCCTTGTGGTTACTGAGAAAATGTTTATATATTGATGGCAGTCCAATATAAGCAACCTTGGCTTAATGACTTACATTGACCTCAGGTACTTATCTATAGTCATTATCTCTTTAGGTTAAAGATATCTAGTGATTATAATATAATGACTTTGGCCTCAACATTAATGAAAACTCAACTTTTCCAAGATTATTCCCATTTAAGTGCATTAGAAAACAATCTGACCTTGCCATAAAGTAGAGCAAGGTCAACATAGTACCATTATTGAACAAACTTGGAAGGAGCCGCATCTTAAAAAAAATTGGTGGAGAAGATTTTTGAAGGCGTTTTACCATATACCATCTTGTTCATGTGATTTTGAATTTTTGTATTAACTTTAGTTCCCCCATCTTTAGGAGTGTTCATATGAAATTCCACCTCAATTTGCCGTTTGTTTCTGTAGCATAAACTAAAGGACTTTAAAAACGCATCACACAGACTACATTCTTTATTGCTCAAACACTGAAGATGTTAGGGATATCAATTTTACTGCATATCAAAATCTTGCCATGTTTTAGTGTGCCATCGAAAATTCACGATTGTAAAATTAATCTAAGGTATTGAAAAAGTAGCCATTTTTAAGACAGAGGTGGTCAATTTCGAAGGATACCAATTCAGCTGCAAATTAACCCACTCTAGATTTGAATCCTGACTCAGCCGATGTGTGTTCTGGGCTTCTTTGACGATTGCTCATTCCTCATTGAACAATTCAAAATGTATTGACAATACGGTATGCTCAAATTGATACCCCTTTAAAGATGCTGACATGCCTCATCCACTCTGATTAGTCATTACTATAGGCTAGCAATAATATTAAACACCTTGATTTTTTCGTTCGGTTTTGTTTGATGTGTCTTATGGCATATTAAAATGACAGATTATGAAAAAGTATGTTTGTCACGTTTCTATTGCATTGTGCAAGTCACGTTAACGTAATATTAGAAGACGTTCTCGATCACCTAACACAATCTCTCTAGGCATGATTTACATCAAAACGTGTTCCCATATGGTACGTAGCCATTGTCATTAATGAAAGTGTACACGTGAGTAACTTATGGAAATGTTTTTGGAAATGCTATGTAAACTGGTGTTTAAATTTGACGTTTATTTACGAAATTTTTAAGTTATCAATTGCTATCGATAAGAAAAAAGTCTATTAACTGCGTCACTGGCTTTTATAGCATATAAGCCACAGTGTTGACACAAAAGAATCTTCTGACATTGGAGAACGGTGCTGGATGCTGTATGTACCCATGTGACTTCATCAGCAACGTCACGTTATGATGCAGTCAATTGAACGACTGATTTATATCCATTTTGAGTTGCACATTAAAACCTGCAAGTAACATTTCAGTCGCATACCGTTTGTGAGAAAAATGTAAAAGTATGGTGATGCGTTTTCGAAGTCCTCTAGTATATTATGAACGACTTTGTCTGAAAGGTCAACCTTGCCCTTTGGAACTTATTTATAGTCATTGTCTCATTACAAGTTTCTAGTAACTAGCAGTAAGTATACTGACGGACTTTAAAAACGCAACACTAACTTCCCTTTATATCTTTCAAAATACAGTTGTATGTAAAATTCCTTTGCTTCGATGATGTCAACATAAGCTGGCTTCTTCAGGAAACACTTTAGTTTTAATTGTACAACTAAACTGGACGACGTTATTTGCTCCGTATGAATTTAGCAATTTAAACATTTCTTAAGAAGACGAGATTTTAAGCTATTGAATAAAAGGGTACACCCAGATAAACGTCATGTACGCAAATAAGCTGTATCGCAGACCTGCCAATCAATATGAGCGTGATTCCTCGATGACTAACAAAATTCATGATACAAATTTGATGTTTCTTGTGTTTCTTGATTTAAAGAAGTAGGGAATCTTTCACTCATAACATTTGGTCACATGAAACAGATGACCCCTTTCTCAAAAACTTGACATTTTAATGCGATTAAGTTCATCTTAGTTGGACCAGTTTTCCATGTTTTACTTACAAATGAATGCTCTTTAACATACAATCAAAATTATTGTTTTGCCTACTTGTTCGAGACATAAATTAATGCTGTTATCCAAGTGTTGCGTTTTTAAAGTCCGTCAGTATATAATGACTTTGGCCCAGACATAGAGAAACTCAACCCCAGCCCTGGCCTCCTGCGCCAGATCCTGGCAGCCAATTTGTCACCAGCCAAGAAAGTATTCCTGGGCTGTTGGGGTTAGGGTTAGCTAGTGTAAGGGTTATTGCCTCCCCTTGACCATGGAGCTAGGGTTTGGAGTAGGATTAGGTCTAGCCCAAAGTTTGGGGCCTAGCAGGACAGTAACTGACTGACTGTAGGGTCAGGTTTAGGGCCAGTTAGGATTAGGGTTAATGTTGGACTTCATCTTAGGGTTAGGGTACGCTAGGGATAGAGAAAGACACTCCGGGCCCTGGTCACCTAGGCCAGATCCTGGCTGACAAGTTGTCCCATTCGGGGCTCCTTCAAGGCCCAGTGGAGCTAGAATTAGGGCTGAGTTGGGGTTATGGTAAGGGCCCAGACATACAGAAATACAGCCCAGGCTCTGACCACCAGGGCAAGATCATGGCAGGCCGGAAAAGTATTTCAGGACTTATCCAGGGCCTGGCCTGTGCTTTGGGCTTAAGATTAGGGGTTAAATGGTTTAATATTGAGTTAGGTTTATTGCCTCCCATTGACCATGCAGATAGGGTTAGGGCTATAGTACGTAGGGTTAGGTCCAGGCCAAAGCATGGGGCCTGGCAGGACTGTGGCTGGGTGCAGGTTTATGGCCAGTTAGGTCTAGGGTTAGTTAGGGTTTGACTTAGTTAGGGTTAGGGGCCAGACATAGAGAAAGACACCCCGAACCTCTGGAACAGATCCTGTCACAGGCAGAGAAAGTGTGCCAGGGTTCCTCCAAGGCCCAGTGTGGGACTAGGATCAGGGATTGGCCTGGGTTAGGGTTAGCTAGGGTTAGGGCCCAGACACAAAGAAAAACACAACCCAGGCCAGATCCGGGCAGGCAAGGTGTCGCAGACCGAGAAGGTATTTCTGTGCTACGGACGGGCCTGAGGCTTATGTTTTTAATCTGTTAACAATACGATTTGGAAGCATTTCCTACACGCTTGCAAATTGTCTACGCCCATGATAGTGTTTGTTTTTTGATAAGCTGAAACTTACTTTGGTATAATTTTATTTTGAACTTAGATAATGCAACATTATTTTTATTATGTTTTTAGATGAAACGACATTTTATAAGAGGTTATTTATCGAATTACTTATAATTTGTACAAAATCTCCCAGCACGAGAAATTGACAAGTTGGAAAACTAACATGGCCGACATGGGAAACTTATGGGAAGGTAAATAATGATTTTTGAAAATATTCAAGAGTCGTACACTGATGTAGTGAGTTATGCCTGTATTTTGATGAGCATTAGATCAAGGTATACGTTTATAATGTTGATTACTCAAACAATGACATAGAAACCGTGCTGCGCGCTATATGAATCTATTTTGTTCACCGCTGTTTATTTCGACAGACACATATATTCGGCCCAATTTTGGAGGGTGAGTATTATGGACTAAAGCCTGCCAATTGGAAGTAGGGCTGCAACGATACAGTTACCTCTTGATACAATATGTATCACGATATTTGCCTCACGATACGATACGTATCGCGATTCATTTTTGAAAAAATAGAACCTTAGAAATAACATAGATTTATGACTTTAGGAGAAGTAAATACTCAAATAATATGAAATAGGTGCGACCTAACTGCAACCAACCAATGGTTAATAGCATTTGGCTTTAATGATTCACCTGCTGGGAAAGGGTTGACCTCTTGGCTCTCGTTTGTGGTGTCTACCTGTTATTTTATCACTGTCCCACTGGATTCCTGATCTTTGCACCCTTACCTACTTTGTGTAAGTGTACGACAAAATCCCCTGGACACCCCTGCTCATTTTAGTACAGGGAGACATAATAAAGACAAAAAATGGTCATTTGTCGAATCTCTTAAAAAAGACGGGTTTGGGATCGCATAACTCAGAGAAAATGGAATTCTTAAGACAGATACAAAGGAAAAAGCCAATATATGCTATACAGGCAGTTTTAATCAGCCTTCACAGGCGAAGGCGACTCTGACCCGCCCTCTAAAGGGGCTAGTCCGTTCTTTCCCATGGGGAACATAACAGGGCCCCCCCCCCCATAGGTTTTGAGGATCTGGGGAGAATGGCTATTTATTTTCAGGGAGCTGGGGAGCACTGGTAATTATTTTAAGGGAGGTAGGGAGCAAGCTCATAATTTTGAGGATATAGGGAGCCTTGCCAAAAAGCAAAAAAAAATAAATAAGGAAAAGCCTCCATCATGGGAGCGCAGTGGGTCAGTGGTAGAGTTTTTGAACAGAGACTATGGGCCGCCGCGGGTTCGAACCTCACCGGCTTCACTGTGTTATGTCCTTGAGCAAGAACATTAATCCTAGCTTAGCACTGGTTCAACCCAGGAAGATCCGTCCGTAGATAACTGAAAGAGTGTTGATGGGACTCAAAGAATCAAAACAAACTAAGTTCGCAGCTCATCCTCTTTAACTATAACTTTTGTATATTAATTAATGATTTTTTACTTTCTGTTTTAAAACAATTACGAACTTGTGATAGTCCATTGTATGGAAAAAAGGGTGTGACAGGTAAACTTTTCTAAAATATTGTATTTTTGTACCTGGAGCTTTTTTTACCATAGCAAACAGTGTAGACCCTGTGAAATGCAGCATGATGTTGCTTTTCAATTTTGAATCTGGTCTGCTCTGTTTGTAAAAGTACCCCCGTTTAGCGGTTACAAAAGAGTTATGCTTACCATGCACATTTCGTATCTCTGTTGGACACATATAAGCCCCTGTTCTTAAATATATTTCGGCATCTGCAGCTTCGTCATATGATTTTTCAGGGTGTCCGGACAAGTATTTCTAGGAAAGTTTATACATAATGCTTTGTTATTTTCCGGAGTGGTTGGGAGTGTTCATGAATAGCCGTATATAATAATAGAAAATATATGGGCCTCGATGCGACAAACAAGGTCTTATTATCCCCACGCTTTTTTAAAAAAGCGTCGGGGATATTGCAATCGCCTCCGTCCGTCCGTCCGTCCGTCCGTCCGTCCGTCCGTCCGTCCGTCTGTCCGTCCGTCTGTCCGTCCGTCCGTCACGCTATCTCCTCCTAAACCATTGGACGAAATCCAACCAAATTTGGTGTGTGTGTTGCTCACATGAATGGGGTGTGCAACGACACTTTTTTTTTTTGCCCCGCCCCCTGGGGCCCTGGGGAGGGGCCAAAAGGTCAAATATCATTAAATATCATTAAATTTCAATTACTAAGTCAATTTCAAAGATTTTTAAACCAAACTTTGTGTGTCTTCTCACAAATGAAAGATATAAAACATATCAGACGGGATTTTCATTTGGCCGCCTGGGTCATGCCCCAGGGGTGGGACTTGGGGGTACCGTGGGGGGTTGTGGGGTCAAAAAATTTTTTTTTCCGAAATTCAACCAGATTTGGTGTGTGAGTTACTTACATGAATGGCATATGCAACGGCACCATTTTTTGGGTCCCCGCCCCCTGGGGCCCTGGGGAGGGGCCAAAAGGTCAAATATCATGAAATCTGAATTACAAAGTCAATTTCAAAGATTTTTTAACCAAACTTTGTGTATCTTCTCACATATGAAAGATATATAACATATCAGACGGAATTTTCATTCGGGCGCCTGGGTCATGCCCAGGGGTGGGACTTTGGGGTACCGTGGGGGGTTGGGGGGCCACAAATTATTTTTTTTCCGAAATTCAGCCAGATTTGGTGTGCTAGTTACTTACATGAATTGCGCATGCAGCGGCACAATTTTTTGGGTCTTCAGCCCCTGGGGCCTTGGGGAGGGATCAAAAATTTAATTTTCTGAACATGGTCATGTGGCATATCAAATTAAAGGGAATTTGCAGTAGACCAGGATACACTGAAAAATTTTAACCTACAATCAAACTGGTGACCTTGGGATGGGGTCAAAGGGTCAATTACCATTAGATTTCTTCGAGAGCGTGGGGATTTGCGATGGTGCGCCATCGAATGTGTTCTAGTTAAGATTCAAATCAGCTTGCTCAGCTACGGTGACTAGCTGGAAAATTAAAATTTCGCTTGAAGCAAATTCAGATATGATGCTTTCCAAAAGGCGAATAACAAAGGCGCAGATCGGCCCGCGCCGGTCAGCGCCTTTGCTGTTCGCACCCTCGGCCCCAAAGACAAGTTTTCTTGCATTGAGGACCTCATGTTAACACCATTGCATGGCATGTTTTTTTGTTTAGATGGCCTCTAAATCCAGAGACCGAAGAGTAAGTTTTTGGGCACGCAAAACACATATACGTCTATGAACGCACATCAGCTGATGGCTGGTGAACTTTGGTAGAATGCATAGTCTCCATGCGCGGATCTAGGAATTTTTGTCAGGGTGGGGGGGGGGGGGTAGTCTGACGGCCTGAAAACAGCCTGGACAACGTTTTTTTTTTCCTTTAGTCCTCAACTTATTTTACAGTTTAAAGAGGGGGTCCAATGGTTTTATTACAGAGTAAACTATACTTTTCAAAGGATCGAGGGGGTCCAACTTTTCTAGGGGGGGGGTCCAGGGGGTCCGGACCCCCTATCACCCCCTCTGGATCCGCACATGGTCTCATCGCCGGATAACTAGATACCTCACTACATGTGTAAACTACCCGGTAGGGTAAAGTCGGGTAAATTCGGACACTATTTGCAAATAGTGCTAATCCAGATGAGACAGCTCCTTATGAGCCGTCACATCAGGAGTTTCACTTTTTGCTTAGGTAATTTATTTTTATTCCAGTATTTAAATATGAAACAAATAAGGTTGCTGTCCGAAATTAGCCGTCTGTCCGAATATACCCGACTTTACTCTATACATTTTACCTCCATGGATGTATTCCATAACTACTGTGTCCAATAATTTTGTTACTGTCAGGGATATTGGATATTCAGAAAAAAATATGGGAA